>OX438746.1:34075551-34549204 GCA_949316235.1 Oegoconia quadripuncta
CTTTCCGCCCGCGAGGTAGATTTCATCAAAATCGGTTCAGCTAAAAATATGCCTATATGTTAATCCAGGTTCTAACTTTTCTACCAACCAAATTTCATCCAAATTCATCCAGCGGTTTAGGAGTGAAGAAGTAACAAACATATATACATACAGACATACACACACACAAACTTTCGCATTTATAATATTTATTTAATATTTATAATAATATAATATTATATAATGGTCTTCTGACACGAAACAATTTGTAAAGGATTTATCCCTTTGACTGGTCCACGCCTCTGGAAATGTGAGAGCTGGTGCCTACTTTGCTCAACAGCTGAGCTTATGTATTCAGCGGGGCAATAGCGCTAGCGTACTAGGTACTATGCCTCACGGAAGCGAGTTGGACGGCGTTTTTTTTCTATAAGATATAGGTATATTTAATTGTGTTTTATAAATTTGTTGTTTCATGTACATACTTTAAGTCAATATTATATAGTTGGGATTATTTAAGTACTCCATAGAGGTTGTATAGATCGATCGATCGAAATTCGATCAAGCTCTTTAAAAAGTCGTGACGTTATGTATGTATGTTTTGCATTGAATCAGGTTAAGAGTGTACAATATTCCATGATATTATTAAGTATTATACTCATCTGACAGCATATAGGTCATTCACCTCAATAACAAGAGCCGCAACCATACATCGAACAATTCAGATATTGTTTTTCAATTGATATTCATTGTATAGTAACACAGGTCGCCGAACTCTCAAGCGTTTCCTATAACTTTATGAGGCGATTTATTATAGTTCATATTATCTACGTTGAAGTTAAAAAAAATGTTTATTGTATAGACTTGGTAAAAGTGTCATAGTAGATTTATCAGTAAAGTTTATTTGTCATTGTCAATTTCAGCGTCTATGGCAAAAGGCTTTTTGGCGGGAACTCGGCGAGTGAAGTTGCATTTTTCTTTATAATTCTTATAATTTGTGCATTCTAACTTTTGAAGCTTAATAATGGCAGAAAATTGTGCAGCAAACGTTAGTGATGGTGTACAAGTGAAGGGAAGTGTAAAGTTAAAGTGCGTAACGGAGCTTTCGGGTTCCCACAAGAAGCCGCCAAAATCTTTTGTAAAGCATTCTGCCACTTTTCTGAAGAATGACTTGACCGTGACTAGACTCTGTATACGCCAAGTATACGACGAAATACTTGTTTTGACTGCGACTGAAGTCAGTCTTCAGTTTGTAAGTACAAACTGGAGAAATAAGAGAAATAAGACATGGCTGTTATGGGCTAGATCCCTTTGCCTTCTCCTAGAGGAGAGAATAAAACAAAAAAAAAATGTTATGTTATGTTGGCAAAGTTATCATCCAGCGACTTCCCGCCACTCAGTGTGCGTAGTGCGAGTTTTGCCTCGTTTTTAACTTTACCATCGCGTTCGCGTTTACGAAAAAAGTATCTATGAAAAAAAAACGTTTTGCAAACTATACGTTAGAGGCGCTGCACAATTCTCCATACAAATCGTCACGTAAACGTGAACGCGCTAGTAAAGTTAAGTCGAAACAAAACTCACACTCCGCCCTCAGGACCCCTATTCTCGCACACTCGACATTTGTCTATCGATAGACATTGGCATGCCTATCTCTTTCACACTTATACAGGGCGTCCCAAAGTTATGGGACATGAAGGGGAAGTACCTTAAATATTGTAGATAGTGAATTTTGCTCAAAGAAGACTTTATGTTATTTTTAAAAGTTAGTAATTCTGCATTCATAGATTTTCTAAAAATTACTTGCTTCGGCTGGGAATCGAACCGACTTAAATGTGAAAAAAAAAACACCCTACTTTTATGATGCCAATCGAAAGAATAGCTAAAAAATAATAACTCTGCCTAAGTAACATAGTATTTTAAAAGAAAGGAACAACATAAAATGATTGAGTCAAATTTCAAGAAAGTTATTTATTGCCGACGACGTTCGAAAAGTAGCGATATTATCATTCCAAAGATAGCATTGATTATTCGTAAATAAGTACCCACTTCATAAAATAGGTACTAACATAGTTTTCCTTATTATAAGTGCACGTGTAGATGAAATGATAAAACTTGTATTTCAATACGTCCTCTGTAAGCTAGACAGAAGGCAAATTAAAAACAAAAATAAATAATTTATAATTATAATTTGAAAATGGAACAGTTTATGACAGCGTTTGTTTGAATGCATACTTTTTAAGATATTTTAAAAAGAAGTGATATTTTTAAATGTTGTTCTTAAATTTGAAAATGGAACAGTATGTGCGAGCGTTTGTTTTTCGGATATTGATCTGTTTAGTCTCAATTCACTTACACAAGTGTTATTGTGTTAATTTATTGCGAACATGGCATATCAAGTAAGTTTTGATCTAATGGAAGCATATTTTTTGAACGATAAAGATATCTCTAGAAGTTTGCGGTGGTATGGCGTAAAATATCCTGATAGACAAATACCGTCTCGTAAAGTTTTGAAAAGGCTTGTGAACAATTTGAAAACTCTGGGACGTTTCGATAAACGCCCAAGAGAACCACAGCAAGAAAACCATACGATCAACGACGAAGAACTTGGTATTTTAATTTACTTTTCGGCTTTTCCGAAAGCATCGGTGAGAGAAGGAGAACATGAAATTGGAGTTTCAAAAAGTAAAATACACCGTGTATTAAAAAAACACGGTTTTAAGAGTTATGTTGAAGGACGATTGGTTCAAAAATTACTTCCGGGCGATACAGAAAGGAGAAAAAATTTCTGTCTTGATATCCAGGCACGATTGCTCGAAGATCCAAATTTTTTGGATAATATTATTTGGACAGACGAATCTAACTTTAGCAATAACGGTATGTATAACCGCAACAATAATCGTATTTGGTCTAAAGAAAATCCCCTACGAGTGACTGAAACTAATAACCAAGTGCGTTTTTCACTCAACTGTTGGTGCGGACTTTTAAAAAACCGGGTTTTCTTAATCCATTTTTACCAAGGAACCTTGAACACAGAAAAGTATTTAGGAATACTTCAAATTTTAAGGGATAAGATAAGAAACCATTCCGCGGCGGAGCAAGAAAACTTAATTTTCCAACAAGATGGAGCTCCGGCTCATAATAGTCGGAGAGCAGCAGATTTTCTAAATGAATGTTTTCCTACATGGATTGGTACAAATGGACCGATTAGATGGCCGGCCAGATCCCCGGACCTCACACCATTAGATTTCTTCTTTTGGGGATACGTGAAAGATATGCTATACAAAAAGCGATACGAGAACGTAGGCGAGTTGCAAACAGAATTGTGCCATATCACATCGAGTGTTCACCATAAAATGATTAGAAAATCAACAGGCAGCGGGCTCATTAAAAGATTGGCGATTTGCGTAAGACAAGAGGGATCACATTTTGAGCATTTAATTAATTAATTTACAAAAAAATACCTACTTAATTGACTACGGCAGTTTCATGTATGTTTTTTATTTGATTAAAATGATTAATTTCACGTTGTTCCTTTCTTTTAAAATACTATGTTACTTAGGCAGAGTTATTATTTTTTAGCTATTCTTTCGATTGGCATCATAAAAGTAGGGTGTTTTTTTTTTCACATTTGAGTCGGTTCGATTCCCAGCCGAAGCAAATAATTTTTAGAAAATCTATGAATGCAGAATTACTAACTTTTAAAAATAACATAAAGTCTTCTTTGAGCAAAATTCACTATCTACGATATTTAAGGTACTTCCCCTTCATGTCCCATAACTTTGGGACGCCCTGTATACGTGTGTAAAAGTGACAAACCTATTGATGTCGTTCGACATTGAAATCTCGAGTATGTGAGAATCAGGCTCCTGGTCGTCCGTCCACCTTGTGAGTGGATGTCCTACGCTAGCTTGCCGGTGGGTGGTCATCACTCCAGAAGTGGAAGAAATTCCGCTGTAGGATAAGCCCGCCTTTGTGCATATAGTTTTAAGTAAATTTGTTTTGTTATTATTTTCTTTTTTACAATAAAGCTTTTACAAACAAACACTCCTTAACTTATACCACAATACTAAACCTTGCGAAAAGCCAATATTTCAGATGCAAGGCTGCTCAGTGTTCATGCTACCGCCCCATTACTGTGCGGGCGTAGGTTTTGCGCATGTTTACAATGTAAATTGCAGTCAACTGGCGCACTACCCGACAAGGTGGGTTACGTAATTTCACACGAGATTTAGATCCTCGGAATATTTCTGCAACTATTACCTCAGATCAGAGATTTATATTTATAAACATAGTAGATAGTTAATAATTAATTAATTAATATTTCGGACACTTACACCAATCATCTAGTTCCAAACTAAGCAAAGCTTGTACTATGGATAATAGATAACGGATAAACATACATAAATATCGGGTCTTTACCCATGAAATTGGAGTTTCCTTTCTTCGTTAATCATATGTACCAATTCCTGCGATTTTCAAAGCTATATTCAAGTTTTCACATGAAATATTTTTTTAATTTCTGGGCTAAATCACATAATAAAAAAATTTGAACAGAGCTCTTTTCATGTGCTTCCCATAATCATTTCTTAGATTCGCTGAAAAATGCGGTTACTTTTAAAAATTAACGCTGCCTATACTTAACTTAATGTTATCTGATAATACACACAAAGTTTAACTAAATTTGGATTTGCCGTTCCCAAAAAAAAATCAAAAATGTTTGTATGGAGAAAACAGTCTTAATGAAATTCTTCATACAAAACGCCAATTTCATAGGTAAGGACCTGATATTTATATAAACATCCATGACTCAGGAATAAATGTTCTATTTATAATTTTATTGCACACGAGTACACATAAAGGTCAAATACATACTAGATATAGGATGTACAAAAGGCACTAGCTTATCTCTAAAAAGAGATTTCTTCCAGCAAGACCCTGCAAATGTGAAGGAAAACATGTTCGATAGGATAGACATACATACGTGCACTGAGAAAAATGTCTTCACAATCAGCTTAAAATCAAAAAGACTATAATAATAATAATACTTCAAATACAATAGAATAAATACCTATTTAATATTAAATAAAATACGTACATAGGTTTTAATTATGAAATAAATGAGGAATGCCTGTATCTTTTTAACAAATAAATATATACTTACATATAATATATACATACACTAAACATACAAGTCTGTCATATAAACATACGCATTATTATTATGCATACGAAAATTTTTCTATGTCTAAATGCATACAATTCAGGAGTTTTAGTCAGAAGCCAAAGTCAAATAGTGCTTTCTCAGACGTTTTTTGAAGATGGCGGTCGACGCACTATCAATGTTCATATTCAGCACACAAACATTTAACCGTCGCGGGATTCGAACCCGCAACCGTAGGTTTCGCTGACAGGGTCACTATTCACTACACCAATCGGTCATCAAACATTATAGTATAAGATCCGGCCATAGAAATATATACCCTCATCTGTTATTCGACTATAACAAAATTATTATGTTAGTTAATGAATATATTAATACATTGAAAATGGGTTGCCTAGCTAAATCGCGGGCCAAACGGTTAATTAATGTAAATCCAAATTAATTGTTTTTCAATTAACTTCCCCGATTTGTTATTTATAAAAATCGACCATTATCTGAAAGAACATAACATAAGGAACAGGAAAAATATAGGTTGCCTACTTTCCCTTCAGCCTAACTATGGAGTTGTCATGTATAAACATGCGAGCAAGCGTTATTAATATACCCTCATCAGTTATTTAATTGTTTTTTTTTTTAATTAAACGTTATTTTATTCTCTTTCTAACAGTATAAGGTTGCCTCAGTAAAAGTTTGTCACATGCACGGTTGCTGTGATTTTAGATGCGTCGTACAAGCGAGCTACATTGAATAAATATTGGATTTAAGTCAGATTAAATATTAAAAATGGTATCAAATACTTTTCACTCACATATTTATTTAATAACAATACATAATTATAATTACATAAAAATTAGAAAATTTTTTTGTTTACATATTTTGATTCATGAATAGCAAAAATATTTTTTAATATCTATTAAAAAATTATATAAAAATTTTCCAATAAAATATTTTTTTAAAAACTTATTCTGCTTCTGATTCGTCAGAAGTACTGATATCAAAATCGAATTCTTCATCGTTATCTTCTTTTGATTCGGTGACTATATCCTCCACTTGTAAGGGCGTTGGGTCCCCTTCAAACCACGTTGGCTTCAAGTGGCCATCCAAAAACCAACCACAATCTTCAGGACTTAGATTGACACAACGTGCATTTGTTGCATGAAGCCACATTGAATTGACGTAAATTGTGCACTAAACAATTCATTCTTTTTTTTCCATTTAATTTCTTGT
The DNA here is from genome assembly GCA_949316235.1 of Oegoconia quadripuncta. Lineage (NCBI taxonomy): Eukaryota > Metazoa > Arthropoda > Insecta > Lepidoptera > Autostichidae > Oegoconia > Oegoconia quadripuncta. The sequence continues at coordinate 34,081,916 of OX438746.1, forward strand.
ATCGATTTAAAACCTTTCGTGGCCAACTCATGACTATTTAGTTCTGTAGTGTTGTATTACAAGCAACAATGGTGTCGATTCGGATGTACACCAACGAAACTAAAACCAGTTTTGGCGTGGTGCCGTCGCATCGTACTATTCCAGGGAGAAAGAGACAGTACTACTTTAAAACTAGTTTTAGTTTAGTCGGTGTACATCCGAATCGACACCAATGCGTGGTTTATTCTACCTCGAATTAAATAATCTCTCAAACTTTCGTAACGAAATGAATTGAATCAACTCAAACCCACCTTCGTGCAAATAGAGATAAGATGACCCTATCAGTTTGAGCTTCACTATGTTGAAAGGTGAATCGGAGGCATCAAGAGAGTGCATTACATCTTCCTGCTGCCTTTTTAGAGAAAATATTCAGGTCATCTGACATGAGTAAAGGACGAGAGTGACTAAACAAACGCATATAGTGAACCAATATTGTTACTAAATGTTAAAAGAAATAATTTGGTCATAATATTTTATTACACTAAACCTGTAGCGACTTGGAGAAAGAAAAATTTTTATATAATTTTTTAATAGATATTAAAAAATATTTTTGCTATTCATGAATCAAAATATGTAAACAAAAAATTTTTATAATTTTTATGTAATTATAATTATGTATTGTTATTAAATAAATATGTGAGTGAAAAGTATTTGATACCATTTTTAATATTTAATCTGACTTAAATCCAGTATTTATTCAATGTAGCTCGCTTGTACGACGCATCTAAAATCACAGCAACCGTGCATGTGACAAACTTTTACTGAGGCAACCTTATACTGTTAGAAAGAGAATAAAATAACGTTTAATTTAAAAAAAAATCAATTAAATAACTGATGAGGGTATATTAATAACGCTTGCTCGCATGTTTATACATGACAACTCCATAGTTAGGCTGAAGGGAAAGTAGGCAACCTATATTTTTCCAGTTCCTTATGTTATGTTCTTTCAGATAATGGTCGATTTTTATAAATAACAAATCGGGGAAGTTAATTGAAAAACAATTAATTTGGATTTACATTAATTAACCGTTTGGCCCGCGATTTAGCTAGGCAACCCATTTTCAATGTATTAATATATTCATTAACTAACATAATAATTTTGTTATAGTCGAATAACAGATGAGGGTATATATTTCTATGGCCGGATCTTATACTATTAATACATATGTTTCTTTAACCGCTTCCCTGGCTTAATGTCAACAACATAGGGTTCATGACCTGTTTGGTGTAGTGGTTAGAAACTCTGCTACTACACCAAATGGTCGCGGGTTCGAATCCCGCTAGGGGCATATGTTTGTATGATGAATCCAGACATGTGTTCCCGAGTTATGGATGTTTTTCATTTATACATGTATTTATTTACAAAAAAATGTATTTGTGTAGTTTATCAACCATCTGGTATCCATGACACAAGCCTAGATGCTTACTGTGGACCTAGATGGCGCTGTATGTTTGTGCAAAGACATTTATTATTATTACTATATTATGAATCGGAGGTTCGATCCCCGGCGGGGAACATGTTTAGTACTCGGTTTGGTTGGTAGTAGGACATTTTAAAATGGCCCCTGGCCAGTTACTACCATCTTATCTAAGCCTGCAGTTACAGCAATGTTAATATGTTGTGTTCCGGTTGTCAGAGATAAGATAGCCAGCCCCCAAAATAAGATCCACCTTCGGCCTCATCTTCACTTAACATCAGGTGTGATTGAGAACAAGTGCTTACCCGTTGCGATAAAAAAAGGCATCTTCGCAACTTCGAACAACAAGATCTGTCATAACCAAGTGACGCAACGTCACTGACATCCAACCTTTGCTTTTCTGTCACACTTTCGTCAACTCCGTCACGGATGTCATTCATTAATCCTATAACGGAACTAATTCACAAGTGACACTTAATTATCGGCTTTGTCGTCAATGGCCTTTGAAATTAGCTGACCCTAAGTGGGATCCATTTGAAAGGTCGGCGTAAAAGTTACTGTCAAGTCTCGGTCGATATTTTACTGATAAATTGAGTAACTTGAATTACATTTTTAATGAAATGGAAAGAAATAAGTACCTAGTTATTAAATTTATAGATAACGAAACGAAAATCACTAATTAATCTAAATATAATACAAAATCTTTATTTGCCCCCGATCCTTTGAACACGTAATTTTGTAAGTCCAATTTTGTTTATAAAAAAAAACACTGAACCACTTACAATTTACAGTTACAAGTGAATTTGAATTCTTTTTTTTTTTTTTTTTTTTTTATATGAGAGGGCGGCAAACGAGCATGCGGGTCACCTGATGGAAAGCAATCACCGCCGCCCATGGACACCCGCAACACCAAAAGGGTCACAGATGCGTTGCCGGCCTTTGAGGAAGGTGTCCACCCCAGAATAAGTAGGGCAGCCTGAGCGATGAGGGATTCTCCAGCAGTGCTGGTACCCTCCTGGGGTACTAACTCTTTAAATACCGCTTATTCTGGAGAGAGACTGGAAGGTGGGCCTCCGGCGCCCTCGCTCACCGGACGAAGCGCAGTGGCAAAATGCCACTACTCAGAATTCGTGTAATTTCCATTAACTGGTAATGCCAATCTTGATTACGAACAACTTTCCCCGAGGAACCATAGTCGAATCGAGCGAAAATTTTCGATTAGGTACCCATACAAAGTAAACAATTCTGAAACCACTCCTGATTACGAAGAACTTTCAACTAGAAACCATAGCCGAATTCAGCCGAAAATTGTTGGACTTCCACACTGAAAATGGTTTCAGAATGGTTTGCTTTGAATGGTAATCGAAAATTTTTTATTGCACTTTTATGTGACTGATTTATAGTTGTGAGCACAGACTAAAAAAAATTTTGGTTGTGCGCGGTGGTTTTAATAAGTAAATATTCTCAGCAGTCCTATTATAGTGCTGTTTATCTACTAAGAAAAGCGCGAAAAAGATTTGTTATGCATATAATATAAAAAATCTTAAATAGAAAGGATCTTGTTACAGCAATGAGACTTCGATCCGGACACATTCCATGAAATAAATTTGCATTTATTATGGGAAAATCTCAGTCACCAAATTGCGTTGAATGCGATGTGATAGAAAACGCATACCACATAATGATGGAGTGTGTCCGGAACGAGTCCTACAGATTCCAAATATACGTAGAGTATAATACTATTAAAGAGGTCGGAGGATGTAATACGGCGCTGGTCTCGCCGCTATCGGCAGCGGCACGAGCGCTGTATAAATTGGTTAGGTTAGGGTTGAAATTAAGATAAAATGTTGTCTTAATTTCAACGTTAAGGTAGGCAAGGGTACGTATAGAGCGACATAGTCACAAAAGTGACCAAGCTCTTTAAATTAAGATTAAATATATATATATATAAAAAATGTACGGGGATCTACGTCTGAAACGCAGCACTTTATAGTAAATTTTTTAAATTAAATTATAAAGTTATAACTTTATAAGCACTAACGAAAGCAACATCTATAAACCCGGTTTCACAAAAATAGTGATATAGTCTCTTGTGTTAGAGAATATTGTTTGCTAATTTTGATGCTGATTATAGTATTTCTATGAAGGCCTATCTTCAGCAGTGCACGTGCTGTGTCTGATATCATGATGACTTCTAATCTTGTAGCTAAGGTAAAACAATCCATCCGACGTACAACAAACGCGAAGACAGATGAAACATTAAATTATAGTTTTAACGTGTATGTTCCGTTGGTCCCGATTACGGCCAGGGCACTAAAACAACAATAAAATTAAATATTCTCTTTCTCCACGCCCCCTTTATCTGAGGAGGAACACCGTTATGTCCAATTACAAGAGGTAAGCGATTCAGATCGTAAAATATATATATAGGTAAGTTTAATTTCATTGTAAACCGATTTGTTAGGTATGCAGCGAAACACACAAACTATTGTTATAAATGAAGATGACTTTATTTCAATCTATTTTAGGAAAAATTGTGAAATAAATATTTTTAGACATTATTTGCAGCATTGTGCCAATGTCCATAAAGCTACCCATTACGTGGTTCGTAACTGCTTAGCTTGAACTTCAAAAAAAGAACAATAATAGTTTATATGATGAAACCTGTAATTTGCCTTATTTTTTTGCATTCGTACTTTGTAATATTTATACACATCTGTAACGCTGTTGGTTTCTTTAATAAATAAATAAATAAATGTCCTTGGACATACACACAACGCCATCTAGTTCCACATTAAGCATGTATAGGCTTGTGTTGTGGATATCAGATGTTTGATATACTACACAAATACATTTTTTTTGTAAATAAATACATATATAAATAAAAAAACATCCATAACTCGGGAACACATGTCTATATTCATCATACAAACATATGCCCCTAGCGGGATTTGAACCCGCAACGTTTTGGTATAGCAGTCAGAATTTCTAACCACTACATCAAACAGGTCGTCAAAATACATAATGTTAACAAGATATAAACAAAAGTTTGATGTGTCGGTTGGTGGTAGGACATTTTAAATGTCCGCCTGGCTAGCTATTACATCTTATCTAAATCTGCCGCCAAGCACCAATGTTAATAGTATTGTTGTGATCCGGTTGTCAGAGATAAGATAGCCAGTCCCCCAAATGTGTTGGGGTTTCCGGGTCAGTACGCTTCCACCTTCGACCTCATCTTCACTTAACATCAGGTGTAAGTGAGGTCAAGTACCAAGCTGTTGTGCATAAATAAGTCACTAAGTCATTTAAGTGACAATGTATATGCTTTTATAATAAGGTTCCGGTAGACATTCAAAATTTGCCTTTAAATAAATTTAAAACGCACTATTAAACGGAAACTATATGCCAAAGGCTATTATAAAATTTCTATCTAAATGTAAAGAATGCATGGACATAAAACGCTCGTCGATATCCAGTCTATTATTTTCTTTGTCGAATCATAAATTGTAAAAATACTTTTTTAAAAACAGGAACTCCTCAATTTCCTGCTCGGTCTTCTCTGAGGAGTCTGCCTTGTGAATAAGCGAAACTTATATGTCATGACATTTTCAAATGTTATTTTTATAACTTACGAAATAAAACTTATTTGAGATTGAGTTCGCACCATTTTGGAGAAACAGTACATACATACAACATATTAATTTTAAACATACCCGCTTTTTTAACGCATTGCATTTTTATTTTTTTTATTTCGCGTGCAACCTTACAGTTCTTACCTCTTTAATCATTTTGTCACAGCAGTCATGGGATAGTTTCAAATTCAAATAATGTTGGAATATCATGCTTAATATTTTTATTTCAAATTCAAAATCTTTCTATTAACTTCGTATCTTCTGATTGCTGATGTATTGGCATATCATCAGCAAAGAATAAATGTGATCTCAATGTTTAATAGTAGATTGTTATACTTACCGAGCAGTAAATTATTTATAATCGCATCCTCTAAAGACACGAGTGTAATTATAAATCACGTAAAAGGAGGTTTTTCTTCCAATTACAACGTAGAAATATGAAGATTAAATTTTCAGTCAGTGACTGAAAAACTAAAACTAAAACTGACTAAAACCCTCGATTTCTCTTTTTTTTTCATTGAAATTTAGAACAACGTCGCGATCGCGGCGAGCGGCCAGGATTGTTATAATTTGAATTTCTTCAGACGAGTGCCCGCAAGTTTTCTAATCAAACTTTTGAGACTGGCTTAGTTGGTCGACTACTTGCAAAACAAAAAGATTTTCTGCACTATGAGTCGTAAAGTGACCCTTTCTTATTCTTCTTTATTTCTCCCTACTATTGACAATCTATTCGGGCTACAGTATGTCGAATGTGATAATAACTCCAGTTATTAAATTATTAATGTTTTACTTCTTCCGTAAAGTGACAGTGCCATAAGGAAGATTTTGGCGGGTTCTTGTGGGAACACGAAAGCTCAGTCATACACTTACACTTCCCTGCACTTGTACACAATCATTGACTTTTCTTTTATAATATATATTCTGTCTTTATTAAATATCAAAACTCCAATATTTTGCAGGAAATATAAATAAAAGCGCCACATCACTCGCTGATTTCCCACTAAAACGTGCCGCTTTCAGATCGCCATATTGAAAAGATATGCGGTAATTAGAGGGCAGTTGAAAGGAAAAAAATAATCATTTTGTGACACCTGTAAGTATATCTACGTAACATTTTAGATAAATAAATAAATACAAATACTAATTATTTGACAAGTAACCTCTGCGGTACTCATTCACAATATAGGCAAAACTGCTCCGACGAACCGTAGTCGCGTATCAGCAGTTTTTAAACGCCTTGTGGGCCCACCTAAACCTCTGCCTGTGTGACTTCGAATTGATATCGGAGGGCTATCAAATGGAACCTCTTAGGTGGATTTTCATCCAAGCTCGTGATTGTCTTTAGGCTTTGGTACGGTCGCTGTAGGTACGTATTTTATTTCACAACTCATAGATATCTCACCTTCCCTTTCACATCTTTATACGACACGACATGTACTTTCTCCTTTATCTGGCTGATGTAGTCTTTCCTTGGTCTACCCCTTCCTCTTTTCCTTTCGATTTTTCCCTCAATTATGTTTTTTAAGATGTGAAAGAGAGGGCAGAAATAAGAAAGGAATTGTGGTTACTTCACCGACAAAAGCGTAGCTCTTAAATTAGAAAAAGAAGAATCTCGCAATACCTACATTCAGAGGGCGGAGTGTGAGTTTTGTTTCGACTTAACTTTACTACGGCGTTCACGTTTACGTGACGATTTGTATGGAGAAATGTGCAGCGCCTCTAGCGGATAGTTTGCAAAACGTTTTTTTTCATAGGGACTTTTTTCGTAAACGCGAACGCGATGGTAAAGTTAAAAACGAGACAAAACTCACACTTCGCACACAGACCATTAATGCTGAAAACGCTCATAAAACCTTGATAATTCTCTCATCTCTTAATGAGTTTATTTCATTTCGCTTGCGTTACACATATTGATGCAGAGGTGTATTGTTAAATGCTATGATTTATTTCATGTGGGGACTGAGATTCGTTTATTTATTTATTACTTTCATTTATTATATTGAGCTGAGCCTACTTACTGTAAACTATATCATAATTATTTAGCCCGCCTGCGTTCGAACGCTAATTTGGTACCACGTAAGCGCCATAGAAGTAAGTAATAAGGAGATAATCTAATGTCTAATGGATAGACGTATCGAGTTATCATAGAGAAGATTGGCAGTTGGGGTATATACCCTATGAAATCGGGGAAATCGGTAATTCATCGTAGATCATTCTTATATAGGTATTTACCAAGTTAAAATATGCTTATAGCACATGGAGGTAATAAATAATTAAGAAAACACATTGGAGATATTTTATTAATCATATATTTAATCAAAAGTTATACTTAATCACAGCAATAAGATCCAAGTTTTGACTTAGAGAAACGCAGAATTTTTATGCGGTACAGAAAATACATGGTCGCCTACCAATCTTCTTTACAAGCGATCTAAAGGGCAACTTTTTAGCGATCGAAGGCAAACATTGTTATATGATTGTATTTAATAAAGCTGTCTCTAGAAACTAGATTGAAAGAAGTGATAGAATTTTTTATTTTTTAAATATGGAGAACAACTGTCCGTTGTTTTCAAATTAAATATAGCTGTAACACTTTTCTTTGGCATCTAAAACCTTTATCCCTCAAAACATTATACTTACTGTATATCAAAATTAACTCTACTGAACATGAAAAGCTACCAACACCTGTTTTATAATATGTTAAGTCTGCCTACGCTTATACAAGAAATAAGAACATTTCAATATTTTCTTGGAAAATTGTTCTATATGAGTATTCTGAGTGATTTATCAATAAGGAAGGAAGGAATTTAGCTTTCACTTTGCTTATTACAGTGTCTTGATAATTAATATTTAAAGTAGGTTCAGTGGGTTTTCTTTTAATAAAAATAATAATTTTTATAATGTTTAAATTAATCATTAAAATGTTTTTCTCACCAGAATATTATATTACTTAGTATGCTATTTTATGTATGTAGGCAGTGTATGTTTCAAGAGTTGTCTGGAAGAGTGATAAAAACAACTTTGTATACCTGTTGAGAAACAATTTCTTTGTATACTTTTATCTTGTGTACAATAAAGAATTTTTCTTCTTCATTATCAACATTACAATGATGAGCTGCAACCTGTCGCGAGCGTGCGACATAAAACACCACTGGCTATTAATAGACGGAAACAGCGAGCGACAATAGTTTTAGCTCTAATGTCGTTGTAACTACTCTACTGTGAACGCTTAGCAAATTGTCAGTGCATTTTTCTTATTGTGTAACATGAGCCATCGAATATACTCTTAGTTTTGTAGTCTCGTAAAGTATCGTAGTCTGTATACACGTAGTCTTAGTATTTGTTCCTAGATTAAAATAACTTTTTCCGTATAAACTTTTTCCAATTCAGAGATATCCCAAACACTTAAGCGTTTCGGTGTTCCTAAGATAAAAATTTTATGCTATGCGATTTGTTCCCGATTCGTCGGATTCCCGCTTCACCGTATTCCTGCTGCTTCGGATTCTTGGTTTGTCGGTTAAATTTATTTCCGGAATATCGGAATATATATAATAATATATTACTATATTATGTATGTCTTGGCCTTGTTTATGTATTAATTATAATGCTGACTTTTTTTATAACGCATATATTTTATAAAATATATAATTATGATAATTGGGTTTAATATTTTGGGAATATAAAAAAAATCCAAAATATGACAGGTGAGCCTACCGTGTAAGAAATGTGCAAATCTATATAGATGTTTTTCCCTTAGTCACTTCGTACGACACTCACGGGAAGACGGCTTCATCTTCACACGGCACATCAATTTTAAAATACGAATAATTGTTGCAGTTCATTTGATTGAATTTATTGAGTTTCTATGAATTTTATAACTTTTGGGAGCTGAAGTAAATACCCCAAGAGTATTTGTCATTCACATAGGTAATCTAAACTAATATGATGTTAGTATTCTTAGTAACAAATATATTCTGACCAACTAAATATCATCCAATACTAGCAGTGACATTGTAACAAATCTTGCAACATAAGACAAGTTTCCTTCGACTGATGCGGTTTACGGCTGATGCGAATTTAATCGACCCTTTAACGACTGCCTTATTTCAGGTAGGTATGCCCAATAATGGTAGCCCTGTGGGCTTGGTAGGTACCGTCGTTTGTAGATCATTTACCTGGTAAAGGATCTGAAGTTACCTACTATAGAGTATGATATGGTCACAGACATGAAGGATTCTATGCATCACATCACACTTGATTGAATGTTTAAACGATGAACGTTTGAACGAGAAGATGATTGATCGATGAACGAAAGCTCTATAGAAGATTTAACGATGAACGTTTGCGCGACAAGACGATTGACCAACAAACGATTGCTTAACAGAACGTTTAAGCGACGAACGATTGCTTTATGGAATGTTTAAACGACGAACGATTGACCGAGGATAACCAAACACGAGTCCAGGGTTTGTGTTATACAGTGGCCACCTAATATTAGGCTTTCAAACCGTCATTTTAGGCCACTGATTTGACTAAACGACTCAAATAAAACTTAAGGTGGACTACGAAGCATCGAAATGAGAACAATGCGAAAGTTTGGGTGTTTGTTTGTTGCTATTGAGCAAGTGATTGCACGGCGAAACGGATAAACGGATTTGGATGAAATAAATTAAACATATCCGCGATAAAGTTATTCTACGCAGGCGAAGCCGCGGGCGAAAAGCTAGTTTATAATAAGGTCGAGTTCGGATGCGCACGCTACCGGAACTATGCTGGCACCATCGCTCCACGTTAGGAAGGGCACTGAAAAAGAAGAAGTAAGGCACACCAATTCGCATGTGGAGTTTTCCGCGTGACAGGAAAATCGCCCTAATGGCCTCTATCTATGCGTACCTATAGGTGGTTAGGTAAGCATTTACAATAAAACAGCAGACAAAGGTTTCTATGTCACCTCGGCTTACATTGTAAGGTTTCTTGTGAGGTCAAAAGTTACTGGAACACGTAAATTAATTTACAAATTTTTCAACTATGTTGTGAATAACTGTTCTATTTCCAAAGGAGAGAACCAACACTAAACCTCCTGGCTCACATACCTACTCATGTGGCCTACTCCACCTGAAGTTTTGAAATAACAGAAGAGAGAGCTAGCTCAAGTGAAATTCGAGGAGAGCGAAGTTCCCCGGAAAGATTGAAAGTTGGTGACCAGACTGAAACTGGCTCATATAATTGGATGGAATAGTTCCACTATTGGAACCTTCAACATCAAAATGAAGTTCTAAATCCTTCGTGTACCTATGTATTTTTTAGTGTTCCGTCCGGATCAAAAATGACAAAATGGAATACCTCGGTGTTTATCCGTCGGTCGCCATTATTTCTAGAAACTATGTGACGCAAATATGTGACGCTTAGTAGCATCGCGCACGTAAGGTGATTATAGTTCCCGCATAATTTGGGACCAGGGCAAGAAAATGATTATGATTAACCATAAAATAATGGAACGCTTTAATTACTGCTAGTCTACCATTGTACGTTTCTCAAGAAACTTCCTACCACGTACGACCACTCTGTGGAACGGACTAACTGCACCGGTATTCCCGAACGAGTACGACATTGGAACCTTCAAGAAACGAGCCTATACCTTCCTCAAAGGCCGGCAACGCATCTGTGACCATTTTAGTGTTGCGGGTGTCCATGGACGGCGATGATTGCTTTCCATCAGGTGACTCACAGATGGAAAAATCTCCACCGACAAGAGCATGGCTCTTAAATCAGATGATGATAGTTTAACTGAGCTCATGCAAGCTCCTTTATATCCATATCCAATACGACCTTGGTAGGTACATATTACAACCAGGAGTGTCTGATCATGGAGCTGGAAGGTTGTTGAAGCGTTTTTTTTTTTAGTTTTTTAAAACTTACAAAAAAAACTTACCATCAACCTGTATATCGAGTGCTTACCTACTTAGTAGTTAATTTTCATCTTCGATATTCACAAAGTAGGTTTTACTTTGATGGTAGCCATTATGACTCATTGTTGCGGTTCCATAGCATCCAAAAATAGCATCATCTTAGCATAATAGCAGTGTATAGTAATAAAATAATTTTATGAAATGCATCTATGCAAAATGAGCTTTCAAAATCATAAGCGAAACTGCACTTTAATATAGTCGATTTATGGATGAAAATAGATTGGTTAGACATTGTCCGTCGATGCATTATGCGTCGACACAGGTTGTAAAGAGGACGTAGCCCGCCATTTTGTTTTTTTTTTTCTTGCTGTCTTGTAATGTCTTGGACATGTCTCGTGCGTTATGCGGCCACAGAGCTATACTTATATAGATTATATTTTAAAATGAATTGTTATTAACATAATAGGCAATGTTTTAGCTATTATATTTTATCGCATCTGTGGGTTGAGGGTTATATAACTACACATACGATATTAGACTACCGAATATATGAAATATAATCAATAAAAAAATTTAATGAGTTCACACCTACTTAGTACTAATTCCTTTTTTTTTATGCACAACGGGTTGGTACTTGACTTCAATCTAGGGGACTGGCTATCTTATCTCTGACAACCGGAACACAACAATGCTATTAACATTGCTGCTTGGCGGCAGATTTAGATAAGATGGTGGTAGCTAGCCAGGCGGACATTTAAAATGCCCTATACCTCCAACCTAACCGAGTACTTAAACATGTACTCCGCTGGGGATCGAACCCGCGACCTCCGAATCGTAAACCCAATGTTGTTTACATTGAGCCACGGAGGCGGTTCTTGTTCTAATTCTTATCTTTTATTTTATTATTATTGTTATTGCTGAATAAGCAGGCAGTTGGAACAACTGATGAAGCTCATATCTGAGTTCAATTTCTCAGTTTGCCTGTCAGTTTCTATTTTAATTTGTTTTTACTCAAGTATTTATCTAAAATGTTTTTAACTTTGTTAATGTTGTCTGCTACGACAATTTCCTCTGGTACAAACTATCAGAGGAAATTGTCGTAGCGGACAACATCAACAAAATTAAAAACATCCACGCTTCCACCGCTCTATTATTTATAAAATGTCTTATAGATTTTTGTTTGTTTATGAGCAATGGGAGTATGCGGGCGTGTAAGAATGAGTGGGTCTATGTGTGAGTGTGGTAATGTATGGGTGTGGTAATGTGCGGGTGTGGTGATGTGTGAGTGTGATAATGTGTGCATGGTGGTATGTGTGTTAGCATAATGAGTGGGTCTATGTGTGAGTGTGGTAATGTATGGGTGTGGTAATGTGCGGGTGTGGTGATGTGTGAGTGTGATAATGTGTGCATGGTGGTATGTGTGTTAGCATAAGATAGGGATCCTACTATACCATCTTTGCCAAGATGTTTTCAGTTTGAGTATAGTTTAGCTGTAAAAGAAATTTCGATATGGCCAAAGTGTAATTGTATTGTCATATAGTTAAAACTTTGTGTAAACGACTGACATGTTTATTTGAAATTTTGTATTTACTTTATCGTATTTTGTTTATGCACAACGGGTTTGTACTTGACCGCAATCACACCTGATGTTAAGTGAAGATGAGGTCGAAGGTGGAAGCGTACTGACCCGGAAACCCCATCTTATTTGGAGGACTGGCTATCTTATCTCTGACAACCGGAACACAACAATGCTATTAACATTGCTGCTTGGCGGCAGATTTAGATAAGAACATATGTAAAAAAATAACATGGCCCAACTGAGAACCTCCTTTATGAAGTCGGTCAAAAATTACAAAAAATACACCTATGTAGATATATTTTATTGAACTATCAATATAAGTATTTAAAAATTCGAATGCATATAAAAATCTCTCATGCCGTTCGATGGAATGCTTCGAAGCTGGCGTAAATTTGTATGCGCGACAGAAAATTACGCCATTGGATTTTTTAATATAAAATACATCCTATGACAACCTTGCACATCAAAATCGATAAACTCGACATAGAATTCTACAAACATATTCTAGAAAGATATTACTCTCTCCAGGCCAGTCACATAAAAACCGAAAGACAAGTTTATCGATTGTCACAGTATGTATTTTATAGTAAAAAATCCAATGGCGTAATTTTCTGTCGCGCATACAAAATTACACTAGCTTCTATGCATTCCAGCGAACGACTTGAGAGATTTTTATATGCATTCGAAATTTTAAATACTTATTATAAACAACAACTGAACTACATACATTCCATGATTGATTAAAGAAACACCACTAATTGAGTTAATCCGAACGCAAAATTACTTGTGAAGCTGGCTACTAACTAGATATTACAAGATTACAAGTCTGTAATAGCGCGATTACCGAGATTGTGGATTACAGGCAAGATGACGGCGCGTAACACGGTTAGCGAGGGCGGTGACCACGCGAACACTTCGCTGTGGACTGTGTTACGTGCGACCACGAAGAATATAGAGCTTGAAATATCGAGAATTATAGCATTGTAACTATTACCTACCATATTTATATACCATTTAACGACCGATTGGTGTAGTGGATAGTGAATCCCGCGAAGGCTAAATGTTTGTGTGTTGAATACGAACATTGTTTGTTTGTTTGTTTGTAAACGCTTTATTGTATAAAAAGGCAATACATTAATTTTGCATTGATACATAAATTGAGTACAACGGCGGACTTATCCCATAGAGCGATTTCTTCCAGTCAACCATTTGTTCCCGAGTCATGGATTTTTGTATAAATATAATAATATAAAAATATAAGTGATAATTTGAAAACAGCTGTTGGTTTTCCCAAGAAAATAAAATAAAAAAATAAAATAAAATAAATATTTTTGTAGGTATATTTATTCGTTATCTAGTATACATAGTACAAGCTTTGCTTAGTTTGGGAGTAGATGATAGGTGTAAGTGTCAGAAATATATACTATATTTATATTTTTAAGTTCCATGTTTATACTGTAACTACAAGACAGAATATTCATGTTGCATTGTATCGTATCGTATTGTAAACACAGACAAGATTACGCAGGTGCGTATTACTTGGCTGTGGACTGTGTTATGTATGTGTGACCATATGGAATACAGGATTAGTAATATATTGAAAGGAATTTACAAGGAACCAGGAGAATATGGTGAATAAAGGGATATAACAAAGGCGCGTAACATGGTTTGAGAGCGATGTCCATACGAACACTTCGCTGTGGTCTGTGTCATGTGCGACCGACCACGTAAACTAGGTAGTCAGCTTCGGTAATTAGAAATATTGATAAAAGAAATTATAAGGAAGAGACGATGAAGACTTCGTTATGGATTGTGCTTTGTATGTGTGACCATATAATATAGAAAATTACAAAATTAAGAAAGGAAATTATAAGAAAGAGAGCAGACAAGTATGATGAACAATAAAGCGTATATTTGATTGATGGATTTATGAATATTGCGGAGATGACAGACCCACGTAACATGGATTGAGGGTGGTGATTGAACAAACACTTCGCTGTGGACTGTGTTATGTTTGACCACGTTGAATAGAGAGTTAGTAATATTAAGAAAGGAAATTATAAAGAGGAGAGTAGTGTAGTATGATGAATACAGATGTGAGAACTCTTCGCTGTGTGTGTATGAAATTTTTATCATCATCATATCAGTCACAGGACGTTAATATGTTCTATGGCCCTTCGCCCATAGATTTCCAGAAGGGTCGGCATCCAGGACCTTCCCGCAACCTTCCGTCCACCTTCTGAGTGACGTCCTACGCTGCGCTTGCCGGTGTGTGGCCTCCACTCGAGAACGCTAATACCCCATCATTCATCAGTTCTTCGAACTATGTGCCATACCCACTACCACTTCTATTTCATAATCCGCTGGGTATGTTACCGACTTTCGTTCTTCTACAGGAAATTTTTATAACTGTAAAAAAATTGCAAAAAAATTTTACAAGACATCGTATGACCACACAAAAGATTTGCTTGTAGTGATTAAATATATTTTTTAAGTTTGAATCTTATATTATTCACAAGGATGACATATTTTATTTTTAGATATTGTAGTAAATTTTATTTTATTAAATAATAATAGTTAAGCAATTTTCGCCCGAGGCACAGCTTCAACCTGATTCAGGTTCCAAATAGCTCATTATGATTAATACGATAATTTTTGTTGTAAACCTAATTGTACTTTCTGTAACAAATTCATTTGTGTTTTATCTACCACAACGTGAAATAGAAAGTTAAGACCTACGTATGGTATACCGAATTACACTCCTTTGACCGAAGAACGTTTGATCGAATTCCGAGTGCATTGCGGAGTTGGTTCATCATTAAAATTTTTAATTAAAACCAACTCCGCAATGTACTCGGAATTCGATCAACCGTTCTTCGGTCAAACGTGTTTCGGGGTACTGTAATTCGGTATACCATAGCAACTCTGAAAGTTAATAATATTACAGAAAATTATAACGAGGTGAGCAGTATGCCTCAAGTCAGAAGTGACTGAATAAGCCCTTCATGTATATTTAGTGTGGCAAAGGGTCCTTCTATCTCCGTACAGTGTAAATGTCCTAAGTCCGCAGTCTCACTACTTGCACCACCTCAAAGGTAATTAAGGGAGGCACGCGGTGTCGTAGCCGGAGGTTAAGTGTGACGTTGCACGTCCGTACCGTTACAGTGTCATCTCGGAGCCTACTTCATGTCGTAAATGCTATGCCACTGTGTCCGGGTAGACCTGGATACCATGGGTATAACCATGAACTTGAAGTTATTTAATAATGTAACATGAATTGATTAAGACAATATTCAACATAATAAAATATAGTGGCATCTGGCCCTAAAATCATTTTATTCCTTTTGGGGTTGAGACTCTAGGTCCTTGGGGCCCCGGAGGTCTATCTATTTATAATGAGCTTGCCACCAGACTTGCCGACGTCTCAGGCAACCCAAGAGCTGGCACTTATCTTGCTCAAAGATTTGCCATCCAGCGAGGTAATGCAGTCAGCATCTTGGGCACTCTTCCACACGGGCCGAACCAGTGTCACCTTCTAGACTAATTGTTGAGGTGGCACAGGCTGTTTAGATTAGTTGTTCATGATAGGTTTATATGTGCTCTTATTTTGTAAAATTTGTAGTAGTATAGATAATAGATATAAATTACAATGTTATTTATTATATAAATTATATATTTTTACAAACTAGATTAGTTCTGTTAAAAAAATCAAAAACATTAATTTAAAATTTAGAAAACCCTCGTGCATTATAGGTGGTATAGTAGGGGTAAACTCAAAATCAAAATAAAAAATGCTTTATTTTGTAGGTACACAGGGTACCTACACTTAAAATAGTCAGAGGGCCTATTACGTAAATTTAAACGTTTCAATCGGCCATCGGCCATCGTTTACGATCATCGACCACTCGTATAAAAGTTACTGCATTACGTATGTCGTCGTTTGACACTCGTATACAATGAATGAATGATATTGGAATTGTCCAAAAGTATTGCTACTCGACACTAGACGCCGCTATTGTGTACTTTTTTCGTTAACACCTTGGGCTAAAAGAGCGCAATAGAAAGGGATGCCCTTATACCCAGAATAACGTTATCTCACTCTATTTTTGCATTACATAATTTCTAACCTACCAAATTTGTACATGCAGTGCTGCCAATTACGAAAAAATTCCTCGATTTGTGGGAAAATAGAGAGTGAGGAATAATTTAAATCGGGAATTTATCGGGGAATCAAGGCCAATAAAATTTGTAAAAGAACCCATAGTATTTTTATTGCTAATCGTGTTACTACATTTTACTACATTTTTTACGTAATAAGAACAACAAGTTTTTAAGTTAAAGTAAATTAAACAAGATTTTACATGAAACAATATTATACTTCTTTAATTATCATTTCGGAGAAATTTCTGGAAAATTACGTAGGAACCATTAAAAATATTGTTTGATACATGCTTGGATCATCTACATGACTCATACATCATCATGTAATAAAAATAATTTTATAGTAGTAGGTTATTTGTCGAAATATTCACTTTCTGGAAGAGGTATTTGTTCTACAAATTATTAGTAGGAGCACTAGCTTAACTAATAAACGTAAAACACGTTTTTGAAATAATATTTTTTTGCAATAACAAAAGAATCATAAGAATTCTTAGTACCTATAGTGAATACGAATACGATTGGGGTAAACCCCGACTCACCTTTATCGTTAACGTTTGAATCGTATTCGATGTGCATAGGTAATGCCGATGTCATTACTTTTGTATGAGAGATCATTCATTCATCGTCAATCGTATCGATGACACTCGCATTCGTAATCGTTTGAAATGCGTAATAAGATTTCGCGAGTTTGACGTCGATGATCGTAATAATCGTTTACGATGGACTCATCGATTGACTTACGTAATAGATCCTCAGAGCAGATTGGATTACGTTGAATGTTGACTCGCTGTTTGTCAAAACAAAATGTCTAAACAGATTTGAAAGGATTTTGAAAGCTGGTGTTTCTTAGAGATGTTTGATGGAACTGCTGAAGCCAACATTCAACGTAATCCAATTTGCTTCTTCTAAATTTCGTCCCAGTTTCGGCCATCTTGAAATTAATACCAATATTTCCAATAAATATGTATAATAAACTGTCCGTCTGTCTAGATGTTTCTACGGCATAGGCTCTAATGAAATGAAATATCTCATGAACAGTATAACAGCGTAATATAATAACCCTTCTCCGAAAATTTCAACCTAATTCCCGCGAGATGACAAATAAATTCAAAGCGTGCGTAAACTAGTAAAAAAACTAAAATTAAATTTTAAGTCTAAAAAAGTACAACTTATTCAGTTTCTATATAGTTTATTCTAAGATTTCTAAGTCCACTTGTACCTTGTAACAAAGCGGTTCGTTTAGGATTGACACACATCAAACCGATGCGACGCAGCTAGAAGAATCGCAGATACTCTTATAGGTAGGACGCACGGATTGAATACCTTCGTCTTCAGACTTCGTGGAATTGTAAATAAATATTTTTTTATGCATTTATATTAGCCTGAAAAATAAAGGTTATTTAACCGATGTTGAATAACCATAGTTGTGGCTGAATTCTAGGCGGATCAAGAACGAAGAAGAAGAATGCCTGTTTTACATATATGGAGTTCTGACACCCAAACTAGGTTTCCTTGTTACTAAAGGAGTCAGCGCTCTTCCCATTTTAGGTACTACCTACTTATAAGTCAGGGCAGCTAAACTTCACACTTAACGGTATACTAACGACCCGCCCAGGCTTCGCATGGGTGCAACTACTTCCTATAAATATAATATACATGTATTATACACAAAAACCTTCCGAATTCTCTATATGCTATCATACCACCATTAGAACCATCATTGGAACCTTCAAGAAACGAGCCTACACCTTCCTCAAAGGCCGGCAACGCATCTGTGTCCCTTTTGATGTTGCGGGTGTCCATGGGCGGCGGTAATTGCTTTCCATCAGGTGACCCGCATGCTTGTTTGCCGCCCTCTCAAATATAAAAAAAAAACCATGCCACGGTTTTCACTATTGAAAACCTTATCAGAATCCGTAGCGTGGTTTAGAATAAGTAAGCGGGTAACAGACACGCAGACAGCGAATTTGTTTTATATTATTTAGTTACTAGTGATTAGTGATTGAGTGATATCAGTGTAATGCAATACATAATGTCTATATGTGTGTATAAACATAAATCCATATAAATTTTGACCAGAAATTTGCCCTTGGACCTTCTGCGGAGCAATCAAGGTGATATTATGTTCGTCAGTGGAATCGAAGCGCACGGCAGTGAGCAGGAAAGTTCTCAAAAAAAGAGCCGTGCCTACGCCACTTGCTCAATTTACACGAACAGTTTTGAGCTACTTTTTCACCCCATTAAGTTTAAACTTGGCAAATTTGAACTCGCCAGTCAAAATTAAGTGGGCATATTACAAAACTTGCATTTAAACTGAATTAAAGTAGTAATAATAAACGCTCCAAACTTTTAAAATTAAACGTACGGTACACCTTAACAAATTCTGCGATATTTATAGATTTATTGTTCAACAATGTAGGTCTCATTTAATATTAATATAAAAAACGTGACGTTTTCAAGAGATAATTTTATTCTACGAAATAAATCTTTTTTGATTTTGATTTTCGATTTTGATTTTTGTGCCATTTATTCGAAACTTGCGTGACAAGACTTGAAAGGAGACAATGTACTTTGGTTTTGTTTAAACATGGAAGTCTAGATGGCTGGCTTTAGATCTATATTTCAGCTCTTTTATAAGTCTACATGAAAACTGAATGAGAACTTGGCCTCTTTTTTACAGTAATGTTTTGGTGGGTTACAATAATCATAACATATTTCGAGACATTGCTAATGAAAACAAAGTTTTATTGCTATATTTAATGTTAAGTACCGATAAAGATTATGTTGTCCATTTACAATGCATAGTGAATTTCAATTTGAAGTGGGTGTTCGATCAGACTTTATTACTTGTGTCGTATCTGTCATAAATGTTTGAAATTGTTTTGAAATCGAAGACAATAACATACCATACGTCAATCTACAACATACTGGAAAAGGTTAGACCTAAATTCCTCCGTTACTTAAAGGCGGGTGTTTCAAGTTTTATTTGCTGTATTCCGTACCACATCCAGCTTCTATTTTTTTATGCACAACGAGTTAGTACTTCTCAATCACACCTGATGTTAAGTGAAGATGAGGCCGAAGGTTTTTTTTATGCAAGACTGGTTCGTATTTGACCTCAATCACACCTGATGTTAAGTGACTTATCTCTGACAACCGGAACACAACAATGCTATTAACATTGCTGCTTGGCGGCAGATTTAGATTAGATGGTGGTAGCTAGCCAGGCGGACATTTAAAATGCCCTACCACCAACCAAACCGAGTACTTAAACATGTACCCCCCTGGGGATCGAACCCGCGACCTCCGAGTCGTAAACCCAATGTTGTTTACATTCAGCCACGGAGGCGGTTAAAAGGGTAGAGACCCGAAAACCCCATCTTATTTGGAGGACTGGCTATCTTATCTCTGACAACCGGAACACAACAATTGCTATTTGGCGGCACACTTAAGAAGGTGGTAGCTAGCCAGCCGGACATTTAAAATGCCTTACCGCCAACTAAACCAAGTACTAAACATGTGCCCGCCGGGGATCGAACCAGCGACCTCCGATTCATAAACCCTATCTATTTTTTATTGATTTTCCAATGCCTGTGTGAAGCAGAAAAGAACCAATCCACAATAGTTTTAAGTTTAAGCTTTCAGCAAAAAAATTTACACATATGTTTATTCCAGGTTCTAATATGTGTACCAACCAAATTGCATCCAAATCCATCCAGACGTTTAGGCGTGAAGAGGTATCAAACATACACACACAAACTTTTGCATTTATAATTATTAGTTGGAGTCGGTTCAATTGTTAAGCGCGAACTAATAGTTATGTGTGATGATAAGCAAGCATGGACACAGACCGCTCGGCGATATTCAGTCTAATTATACAAATAATATAATTGTAATCCAAACTTAATTTAAAAGAGCAACCCTTGAGTTTCTTGCTCGTTCTTCTCTGGGTAATCTGCTTTGCGAATGAGCAATAATGTCAATAATTTTAATATTAAAATAAAAAATGTGACGTTTTCAAGTGATAATTTTAATAAATATGTTTTTTGATTTTGATTTTGTGTAATTTTAAGATTATTTTCAAAAGTATTAATACAATATCTCCTTTGGCTATGGTTAACCCGCTACAGGCGAAGCTTAGGCATGCAACATGCGCACGCGTCAGACCGGTAGCCACATCCGCGTCGCACGGTCGCGCCGGATTTCCATGAAACCTGATCACGCCCGTGATTATGATCGATCAGAGTGTATTTTAAATATATGTTTGTGTAGATGTATCGCTTCTAAGAATCAAGGTAATTAAAAAAAATCACCTAAGTTGTATTACTGCGCGAGCGCCAGCCATTTTAATTAGACAATTTATTAAATTATCTGTCAACTTTTCATTCACTTTCCTATCAGGCATTGTGCGACTGTTGATCAAAATTATGAATTTTAATTAGATTCTGGAAATTATAAATTTCTATGTTCCCTCCTGTAGCATAAACAAGATCTTTGTTTTTTAATCTTTATTTATGTTTAGGGCCTTTTGTCCACATTTAGACATGTCAGTCCCATTGTCTCCCTAGTTTGCATACATTTATTTAGCTGGACAAAGTTATGGAGGGGTACCCCGAAGTGCAACTAAATTGCAAATCAATCTCGCCGCCTCTGAGTGTGGGTCTGGTAAAATGCTATGAATAATGCCTAAACAAGATCGCTGAGACTTTACTATATACGAGAAAATCAACAAGAAACTGCAGATGTCTTAGGTAGGTACAATCAGGTTCACAAGTGTATAATTTTGATACACCTTGACTTGTCAAGAATTAAAAATATTTTCGGTTAGAAATTCAAAGGCATTCTTTAAGTGTTAAATCGTTTGAGCTGAGACTGGATATGTACTTTAGAATCTTGTTGCATTTACTGTAGTGCACAGGGGGTTCAAAAAAGTTCACAATATTATCTACATTATATGCATTGAAATATTAACACGTAATATCGTACATAGTATAGTACAATCTGTGCTCAAATCAGGGGTTGTATTATATAAATTCATCGATATCGTCAACGGTTACATTTTGACATGTGATTGGTTGGCTCATCGCTCGCTCGGCAATTTGACGGTTTCATATTGGTCAACGTAATCCATTACGATACCGATGAAGTTACATAATTTAAGGGCAGAACTTGAAGTGAGGAACGTAGCAATGATAAGCACCTTAACTACTCTGCATTGGAATGCCTAGAAAAGGGCGAACAAAAACGATATCCAAACATTAACATATTACTACAAATTTAGGCTACCCAGCCTGTTTCCACTGGTACCCCAGAAAGTACTGCTTCAAGGCACATAAGAACAATAAATGAAAACAGACTCAACGGTTTGGATTTCATGAATATTCACTATGGGTATAGATTCGATAATAGTTACTATGTAACTATGGGGTAGATATCGATGCGAAGAAGTGACATATTTAAAAAGAAAAAAAGAAGATTAATTCTCTTTTTTTTTTAATACACAACGGGTTGGAAGCGTACTGACCCGGAAACCCCAACACATTTGGTGGACTTGCTATTTTATCTCTGACAACCGGAACACAACAATCCTATTAACATTTTAGATAAGATGGCGGTAGCTAACCAGGCGGACATTTAAAATGCCCTACCACCAACCAAACCGAGTACTAAACATGTACTTCGCTAGGGATCGAACCCGCGACCTCCGAATCGTAAACCCAATGTTGTTTACATTGAGCTACGGAGGCGGTGAAAAATCTAATGCGTTAGAGAATCAAATCTATCTTCTGATTTCTTTTCACATTTTTAATTTATTTCACGTGAATATTAATGTGATTTTCTTAATGCACTTGTTTGTCGTTTTATTTTCTTGAACCCTCCCCGACACTAAAACCTGGCTACGCCCATGCTGCAGTATTATCGTTGTTCCAAATTATCATCTCAATACTAATGTTTGCAATTTCACCAGTCAAGTTTCTGGCAAAGACATGTTTGGTGACATTATTCGCGGACTTCAAAAACGATATATTAGGTCTTTACCTATGAAATTGCCGTTTTGTATGAAGAATTTCATTATGACTGTTTTCTCCATACAAACATTTTTGATTTTTTTTTGGGAACGGCGAATCCAAATTTAGCTAAATTTTGTGTGTATTATCGGATAACATTCAGTTAAGTATAGGCAGCGTTAATTTTTAAAAGTAACCGCTTTATAAAAGTTTCAGCGAATTTAAGAAATGACTATGGGAAGCACATGAAAAGAGCTCTATTCAAATTTTTTTTATTATGTGATTTAGCCCAGAAATTAAAAATGTATTGTATGACAGTACTACTTTAAAACTGGTTTTAGTTTAGTTTAGTTGGTGTACACCAACTAAGCTAAACTAAACTGAAATCAGTTTTGAAGTAGTACTGTTTCTTTCTCCCTGGAACAGTACGATGCGACCGCACCACTCCAAAACAGGTTTTAGTTTAGTTGGTGTACATCCGAATCGTCACCAATATTATTTAGTTTAAAATTACCAACATTTTATACATTGTTATTGTAGAATAAAGTTATTATTATTAACTAGCACTAATAATTACATTCATTTAATCGTACATCAGCAAAATAGATTCGTAATAAACGTCTATTTCGGTACACAACGGATAAATAGAGATTCTTCTAGGAAGTGAAAACGCGGGAAAAACAACAATGGTTAGAAAAGCGGAGGGTTCCCGTGGGATCGAAATGATCTCGTGTAATGGGAAATGGGAATTTGCAGACAATAAGCAAATATATAAATAACTTTACGATGGGCGATATGAAGAACTGGATCAACAGATAGAATTGAAAAATGTCATAGGTGATAGGGTTGCCTCAGTTTCCAGATACTGGTACCTCGTTAGGTACATTACATGTTTTCTCATCTATCCCTGTGTTTTTATTAATTTCACCACTTAAAAACGTAAAAGAGGACGTAAGAGAAGTAGGACTCATGTCCTGAAGGTACCGGACGTACATAACATCACCATTTAAAATATTGAAGGCCCATTTTCTCAGACACGGTTAATGGTATCAGTTTAAATTAATATCGAATACTAAGGTCTACTGCCTCATACTGCTGTAAAATTTTCAAGTTTGTTGTATAACCCTCTGCAACTGAGGTGACTTTAATGATAACATTCTAGTGAGGTGGAGTCTGTCAGACGTCATTTTGTAATGCATATATTTTTTTTTAGACCAATAAATTAAAATTATTAGTTGTAGTTTTATGATTAAGTATTTCATAAATTACCAGAATAAATAATGTAGGATCATATTGAAACAAAATTTTATGAAATATGGAATCAACTATAATTAGTTCAAAATCAATAACAATTTGTATTTAAGTTTACTAAAAAAATCAAAAAAATTTGAAATAATTAGGAATTTTGTGAAACTTAACTTTACTTTCTTCTTAAGAATATATATAGATATACTAAAAATAATCAAGAAATTCTAACGATATGTTTAGGCTTTAGGCTTTGGTTTAGTGTTAGGATACCAGTCTTAATGTTGGCCTTAATCTACAAGATGCAATTTATAGTCATCACATTTATTTGCCTCAACATTGAAGGCAAATTGACTTCAACATCACTAAATTGTTTCTCATCATCACCTTCTTCTGAAACCTCTTTTGGTTGGTCTAAAACCCCGTGCGTCGGCCATCTAAAAACAAAGATTAATGAGGTTATGTCTGAGAGACACTATGGAATAATTAACATTTTACTGAGGTAACGACTGTTAGACACTATGGAAATGTACATGAATTTTATAAAGTGACGTCTCTCAGAATCAGATCTTATTGCAGTACTTACGTCTGTGGGACGCCCGCAGCTCGTCTCTCCCAACGTGTGCACCGTGTAGCCACTTGGATGGCACTGTCGGAGGACAGTGCCTCACACCATTTTAGGAAGGTACTGAGCAAGACAGTACTACATCAAGCCACATGACCGAGTAGCAGTGTTGTTTATTATTGGCGGTGTCTCTCAGACTACCACTTCAGTCGCAGTACAAAAAGATAACGTAATAAAAAGATAACGTAATAAAAAGATAACGTAATAAAAAGTTACAGCCTTCAAAGAGTATTTTCGTACTAAAAGTCACACTCGCTGACAAATCGTCAAAGCCTAGTACTTTCTGATAACCTACAATCTCGAAATTTTGCATGAAGGCGATTTAGGCATAATTGAAGGAATAACTCTGAAAATCATTAATTTATATATAACCCGGCATACGTAATACGATATAAAATAAGATAAATAAAGTAGTAAAGTTGACAAATACTGGACAAAAACGGGACAAATAGTAATAGATACGGGTGCTACCAAATACGATAACTAGATATAGAAAGAAATCAAGAATGGATATGTCAGTCAGGTCCATATGAGTTTTTGCCTTGCGGGCCAATTTAAACACTATTTATTATTGAGATATCGCCTTTGTCCATGCCCTCAACGGCTTGGCGAAATTCCCCCTCTTGTAAGAAACAGTATTCGTCGTTACACTCAATTGAGGATGTTTTCGTTAACAGCCCTATCTCTCTACAGTTATAGCATAGACATAATAAGTGACACGACCTGCGTATATGTAGATACATCTTTATTTTCCTTGCTCATTGTACCAGTAAATTACGTCGTCTTTCGCCAATGCAATTATCTAGCTTTAGCGACAACCGTAAAAGAACTACAGTGTTGCCAACTTAATAAATTTTTTTCTACATTATGGGCATTTCTTATTTCTAATCTACGTTAACTAATCTATTGTCACATAAGACTATGCTGTATAATTAAAAGTTTAATGCTTGGAACAACATCCATGGTTGATGTTTCATCTTTAGCAATATACAAAAATATAAGTGTGAAACGGAGTGTGCCCATAGCCGTTAAAACGTGCAATTTTACGGATATTTTTTAATGTAAAATCTCTTAGCTGCATTTACGATACCCACAGAAGAGACGGAGTGGTTAAATTCCTCCTCCTCAAAACCACACGGTACTTATATCGTTTTCGTTGTTGATTCCTACAATCTTGGGCTCTTCAAGATCAGAGTGAATAGGCATTTACTGGGATCGCGTGCTTCATCTTCGACCACGTCGTTACTTTCCATCAGGTGAGATTGTGGTCAAACGCGAATCCAGTCAATCATAAAAAAAAGTTATAGATATAAAAATATTCCAATTTAGACAAGTAACTCTGAATTAAATTTTTTTGGAGAATACGAACTTTCCAGGCTACTAAATGTACCTATATTGTAAGCAAATCTATTCAACAACATATACAGAAAAAAACTGGAATTGTTCGAAAGTAACAGAGGAGGTTTGTGACATTTAAAATACCCATGGCAACACCGCCTTAGTGCCTGTGGGAACCGACAGACCGCGGGATTAAATTTATGCTGCAATTACGTTGCATTATGCAGTCGAATGACATACAGGGTGTAATCGATAAATGTCGTCAGGAGATTACTTCCTTAATATAAGTGATCAAAAAACTATAACATTGATATAGAGACTGCCTTGTCTAATGAATAAAAGGACATACATAACGTAAAAAAGCATATATCTGTGACGCTCTTTGAGAGGCTTTAAATTTCCTTATTTTAAAAGGTATTAAATAACTTTAAACTGATATCGAAACTACATTGCACGTGAAAGAGTTACATTGTTCCTTACATTTTAAGAGAGTAGAAATTTCGGTATTATTTTTTGAATACTGAATTACTGAAGTGCACTAATTCATAAAACTCACAAAGTTTACGTACCACATTCATCATCATAATTATATCAGCCACAGGACGTCCAATGCTGAACATAGGCCTCCCCCATAGATTTCCAGAGCTATGCACTACATTACTACTATATAATAAGTACGTACTGAATTGGGAGGTAAGAACCGTGCTCAGTTCTTAGAGCTGAGCTTCATGCTGCATTCGTTCATGGCGTGTCTTTTTACAATGTTTTGTTGTGTTTCTTTTTGAGTTTATGTTATTTCTTTTTTTAATGTACTTATTAATGGTAACTAAACTATTGTCTTTTACTTTTCATTAAATTAAATAAGAAGTGCTTCGTGAAACAAATTTTTTTTTATTGTAGATAATGTTACTTTACTTACGAAACGTAGTTTCGATATTTAAGTTATAGTTAAGTTTTAATTTCTCTTAAATTACGGAAATAAATACCAATTAAAATTCGAATCCACGCTGTATAACGAGAAGGAACCACCTTTAAATTATGTGGTCTAAGCGGAAGTTATTTTGGAAGTATATGAATCAAGTATTACAATTGACTCTACATCAGAGTGGGCTATATAAATGTAACCGTTAGACGTAAAGTGACATAACATGACGTAACCTTACCAGATGGTTAATATCTTTCTATTCACCAGGATCCCGGCTAAGTGGATACCACCCTCTTTTGCTTGAAGGATAAGAGAGTGAAATTAGATAGATAGATAGATAGTTTATTTGCAAATTACAGAAACACATACAAAAATACATTACAGCTTTATAAGACAAGAAGTTCATCGCGATTTTATTAAGTTATTTCGATTTCATCCTGGGCAAGTCCTCCCATGGAAAGCGATGAAAATCAGTTAAAAAATGGGTTGTTAATATAATGTTAATTTGCCTTGGTAAGAATAATTAGTATTTCGTACGACAAATACCTACAAAAATTTACTAAAGACCTACATAGATACTTTAGATAATTTTTCTCTTCAAATGTCCACAATGAGCTTAAAAGCAATTGTTCAAACAGAGCCGAACAGCTAGATACACATTCCGCCGGTTGAATGAACTTTGCACAGCTAGGTGTAGGTAGGTACACAGGCGTTTGTCCTCGTGGAGTATGCAACGGCACGTCCCTAACCGCAGACTGTTACTGAAGCTTTGTTTCCGAATAAAAATGTACTTTTTATATAGCAAAGAGAGCGCCCATACGAACGAACTCGTGGCGCAGTTGCATACTCTATTCATTTTCGATTAGTAAAATTAAGCAATGCCGCTGGGATACCACTATTTTATTTATTATTGTCGTTTATATCCCGAGAAAGACTGGATACACACACAACATGTAAACAACATTGGGATTACGATTCGGAGGTCGCGGGTTCGTTCCCCAGCGGGGTACATGTTTAAGTACTCGGTTTGGTTGGTGGTAGGGCATTTTAAAATGTCCTCCTGGCTATCTACCACCATCTTATCAAAATCTGCCGCCAAGCAGCAATGTTAATAGCATTATTGTGTTACGGTTATCAGAGATAAGATAGCCAGTCCCCCAAATGTGTTGGGATTTCCGGGTCAGTACGTTTCCACCTTCGACCTCATCTTCACTTAACATCAGGTGTGATTGAGGCCAAGTACCAATCCGTCGTGCATAAAAAAAAAAAACACTCGTCCTTGGTTGTCCTGGGATTAAAAATAACATATTTTTTTTAGACATTTAAGAGAGGTGTATACACTTATGCAAGCTGATAACTGGTAAGATTGGAACTCAATAGAACGCTATAGAGCCTTAAGTTATGCAGTCATAACACTCTGCCGGATGACGGTATCTCCGCGGAAGTAGTGATCGTGCATAATGCCGTCCGTCCGTCCGTTTACATTTAAAAATATAATTGTAAATTTAGAAAACCTCCCCGAGGAACTTATCGTAATAATATCAGCGAGCAAAGCAACTGTGTTAACAGGTAAATATCCTTGAAACAGTTGAACGGTTCACTACCAACCATGGCTAAAACGTTTCGTCTATATCTTAAAATCAAAAAAAAACATTCAATATTTTATTTTACCACTTTGTCGGCGTGTCTAATAATATGTACCTATATCCATTCCAAATTACAGCTTTCTACTACTAAAAGTCTTTGAGCTAAGCAGCGGACAGACAGCATCGTCATTATCGTGCGTGTGTAAAATACACACTAATTTATTTAGTTATTTGCAAATGACAGTTTTACAAAAACGGTATTGCACATTGATAACCGCAATAGTCACAAGATTGAGTCGCAGGTATCAGCGCCCAAATTCCGAACCTTGAGGTTCAGACGTAGGTACAACACTCGATATTAATTATGTAATCTGTGGACTCCCATTACCAGGTCGGTGTCGCGTTGATATTCGCTGAATCGACCGATGTGGCCATCACCTAAAGCCTAACACACCAGCGCGGTAATCTTAACGGATGCGGCATTGTGGCATGTGTTAATAAAAATAGATATAGACTACCCTCAACATGACCTGAATAATTTAGGATGGTTCGTTTTATAATCAAGCAAGCATTTAAAAAGCGAAAAATCCGGCTGCTTATAAAATAGGAACTTAAAAGACTAACTTCAATATCAGTTAACCCATTCTCTGTAATTTTACCATTATATTGTATTTTTACCATAAAATGTATCATAGGATCAAGACGAATCTAATAACATCACCTTACATTTAAAAATAGGTCAAACCTACATAAAATAGGTTTAGCCTTCAGGTGGTATCATAGAAATCTACATACATACCTTTTTTTTATGCACAACGGGTTGGTACTTGACCTCAATCACACCTGATGTTAAGTGAAGATGAGGTCGAAGGTGGAAACGTACTGATCCGGAAACCACAACACATTTGGGGGACTGGCTATCTTATCTCTGACAACCGGAACACAACAATGCTATTTATAGTTACACAACAATTGCGTTCGATTCGTCTTAATTACATTTTTTGGTAAAACTCCAACTAGATGCCCGCAAATAACAAAATATGCAGCCGGGTTTTTTGAATTTACATGCTTAAATATAGTTGTTCCTTCTTTATCTTACTTGTTTCGTTTCATATTCATTTATTCAGGTTTTCTTATCGTTTATGTCACTTTTATATGGCAGACTTGCTCCAATAACACACGTGATATAACATAAAAGAAGGGGGCTTGGGTCAGAAGACAGAGACTTTAGCAGAGACGTCTGCCTGTGCCAAGAATTTGAAAAATTAAAAATAACTATGTAACGGCCGAACGAGTGACGGCTCTCGAACCATTTGAAATTAAAAAAAAATATGACATAAACGAAAAAAAAAGCAAGAAGATGACTGAATACAAACGAGCAGGAATTCGGTACACCGTGCTTCATCAATGGCCGCATCGTAACTTTTTAACCACCTACGCAAAAAGACGTGTGTATTTGACGGTGTTGTGTATATGCGTGTGTGTATGTGTCTTAGTCCGATGGTATGTCATTAATGCGTGGTCCGATTTGTGTGCGTTCTTTTTATTAGCCATGTTTGATAAAAATCGGTTACCTAATCAGTTTAACGCAGTTTTTTGGTGTATTTAGATGACGTAGTATTTAGAGGCTTTTCTAAGTTTTCTATGTTTTTTATCATCACCGGAGATTGTGGTCAAACGTAAATCAACTGAGCAAATAATCACTTATCGTATATCTAGACAATCAAAGAAAAAACAATAGTTATAGAAAAAACAAAAAATGCCGCATCCAGTATAACATGTATAGCAGAGGCCCAGTTGTTTACTTCGGCATTATGCGCGAACAGGGAGCTACGTCCATTGAACATGAGAATGTGTAATATTATGCTTACCGTGTATAAATTTCATTATTCAGAACTTTATAATAAGGTACTCGTTTACTGACGATAGACCCATTACAATTGCTCTTGCAAATGATAATTTTATACAATAGCATAACGCTATCGGGTCGAAGATTCATTCATTACTCCAAAGTTACTCCCACTGGACTGGCAATAATGCAACACATGAAAGATGACAGCATAACACAATAAATACAAAGTAAAAACTTAACCGGTGTCCCAGATTAATAAAATATAATCGAGCGTATGCACATGGGGTCGAACCCGTGGCTATGACAACAGAAGTCGATAACGGCACAACAAAGCACGCATGCATAATTCACTGGCCCGAGAGATATTTTTAGGGATAAAACATTTTAGGCTTTCCATTTTGTGGGGCGATGCGATGGGGTAAAAAACCTTTTAACGGGTGAATCGCAGGCTTTTTTGTATACTACGATTCGTGAATATCACTTAGAGGTCATTTAGCTCAAGCTTATAAAGCTCTAGGACATACAACGAGCGAGAATCGGGAATTAAGAAATCCGCAAAAGAACAAAAGTTACCGATATAACTCAGCGGATTAGATCACATAGTTCTAGAGTGGAGACCACTCGTGGTGGACACATGGGAAGATTCTAGATGCAAGCCGCTTCCAACCGATCGCTATGGAAAGCTATGGGGGAGGCCTATATTCAGCAGTGGAGATCTTGTGGCTGATAATATGATTATTATTATTATTTAGATGGAGGGAGCCTATGCTCAGCAATGGGATGCATCTCAATACATTTGGAAGGTGATTTGAGATTTAAAGCATTTTTAATATAATTTTTGTCTAATCTTGAAGGATATTATTCGGAGCCTCACAAATACAAGCTTTGGACCTTCTTCAAGTGCCGAAACCACAGGGTAACCAACCAAACCGAGTACCTACTTAAACATGTACCCCGCTGTGGATCGAACCCGCGACCTCCGAATCGTAAACCCAATGTTTACTTGTAATATTACTATCCCTTACCCTTAATGGCAATGAGTTATTACTAGACATGTAAGTAGGTGTTTGAAATTCGCCCGGATTCCAATAACACTGCCATTGTTTAGGCTAGTGTCAAAACATGCAGTGTGGACCGATTGTCTTGTAGGTAGGCTTGAAGCATGTCGTTACCGGGTGGTAGGTGTTGCGTTCCTACTGAGTGTTAAACATAAGCGTCAGTACTTATAGGTCAGAAATATCGCAATAAGAAGTGCAATTTTTGTTACATTTTAAATTCAGCCCTATTTATTGTGTGGTAAAGATCAAAGTTAATCATTTTACATGACTGACGTCTTTTTCAAACTGAGAAAAAAAGTAAAAATTTACCACCTTACTACCCGATGCAATTGCTGTATTTTGATATTGAAAAGAACGCGTCGCATAAAGATTTTAATGAAATTTAATCTATACCATACAATGAATATTGCCTAGTCCTAAAATCACTTTGTAACGCGTCATTTGTCGTGAGAAAATAAACAATTTTTATTATTATTATTATTAATATGGCTGAATTTAACTTGTAAGAAAGATTGCTTGCACTACTTGCTTAGTCTCGACCCTATAGATGAGATATCTTTATGAGATGAGATTCTAAAAATATCTCATCAAAAAATGTGTAGCCAAGACTCGAAATCGTTTCATTCATAAAACTTAACTTTTATGAATGAAACGATTTCGAATCTTGGCTTAAAAAGATGCAATGTAGAGACAAGTGCTCAATAACTTTACTTTTTGGTTTAGGATTTATTATTTAACTGATTCGACAAACTAATATTTATTGCAAATCACCAAAGTGGGCAATAACGATGTGTGCTTCCTTTGACGCCGTTTAATTAAAACTTACAACTTGTCTACAAGCAAAAGTCATCCTTAAGATGACGAATCTTTTCATTCCGCGACTGTACATTGTTATTTTGTTTTCAAATATAATACGAAAAACGACGGATGTAATATCGTTGTCGCTTCGCTGTAGGACATTTCTTCATAACTACCTTTTTTTACTTGCTCTTCTTATTGTTCCACGTTGGGGTTCAGTAGCCCCATTATTCAGAGCCCATTCTAAGGCCCCTATTAATAAATCAATCTCAATAGAAGTCTTGAGGCTGTATCAACCGAAATACGTTTTAGCAGTTAGCCCTATCTCAAGCTCCGTGTTAATTTATAAACCAATCTGAGGTCTACTCAGCTGAGATCACTTCTCAAGTATTCGACTCAGCGGCGAATGAATGATAGTCTTGAGTTTCGTTTATTAATACGCGCACCTCTCAAGTGAGTACTGCTTGAGTATGCACGTGCTTTTCATGTCTCAAGTTAGGTTTATTAATCAACACGTTTACTTGAGACCGGTCACAAGACTGTTCTCAATCTTGAGAATGGTTTATTAATACGGGCCTTAGAGTAGACCTATTTCTCTGCTTGAGTACCCTTGGATTGCAATAAGAGTTTCCCTCGTTCAGACTACGTTCTAGACACATCCCATTAAACAAATTCACACACCTGATTGGTAAAGCTCTATCACCAAATTGCACCGAGTGTGAAGTAGTGGAAGACGTAAATCACATTTTGATGGAATGTGTCCGGAACGAGTCCTATAGACTGCTGTTAAGTCAAAGCGGCCTTTCCATTATCCGATTCGGCCAAAACTCTATATAAATTCTATAAGATTGGTATTAACCGCCGTAGTTAAGTTATTGCTATTAGTCTACATGGAGCGGCATAGTCGATTCTCGACAAAGCTCCTTAAAAAAGATTAAAAAAAAGAGTTTCCCTAAAATCCCATCCCTAAAGGAATAGGTTGTAAGTTTGTATGAATAAATATTGTTACCCAACTATTTTGTAACGATGATAATAACTGTTATTAGAGGTAAACCCTAGATCAATACCTATACTGAGCATATTCACAAAGTGTTATCATCATTTGTACCTATACTTACATTATAGTTTTGTTCGAAGTCCACGCAGACGAAGAGGGCATTGTTTTCCCCCAGTTACAGAGGTTAAAAAATACGCCAAATTGCTTCGAAAAAAGGTCGTATCGGCGTCGTATTGGCTCGTCTTGGCCCCACACTACCGTGCTGATTTACTTCTATATTGTAAAGGTCAAACAGACTGTTCCCCTCGGCTCCACGCGTCAGTCGGAAGCTTCCCGTACGTTCCACATCACATAATGCATTAAGTATTTCTTAACATAACAGCCATTGTTAGATCTGTGATTAACTTATTACATTATTCCCTTCGTTTAATACATTATGCATCATTGATATCAACTTGCACGTCGGTTACGTCAACTAATCAACGCGTCGTATCCGACTTGTGCCCTGGGAGCTATTGTTGGGACACTACTGCATTTTAACACGGGTCATTGATCTCTTGCAAACTGGCAATGTACAATTGGGTTCATAAGTGCATTACCAGGCCCAGCTCAAATGATTTTGACCATAAACGGAATTAAGTATACAGGTATTTATAAAATTTTGTAAACTGAAGTTCTCGTGATTTTCTATGGAAAAGTTGAGTTGCAACGGAATTCTTCTGGCAGGAGTTACTCTACATAAGAATATAGATAGTGGGGTTCCTTTTTTATCACCGGAGTATATTTATTAATTACTCGTATTGAATTCCGTGATGATGGGTTTGCCTGGAAGAGATCACTGTTAGCGATAAGGCCGCCTAATTTGTAGTTTCTATAAGATATTTAAATGTACCTTCCTTATTTAAACAATAAAGCGTATTTGTTTGTTTGTTTGTTATTTATTCTTTATCGTTATGCAAGTATGTATGCACAAAAAGAATTAATGAACATGTATAAAACAGTAAGCACGGATTGGGGAACCCTATAAGAGTTGCAACCGAAAAAAAAAAACAATAAGGAATAGTATGATCAAAGGTTTGATTTAACCAAAAAGATCAAGGCGTGATTATTTATTTTATGTATTTACTTTTTGGAAGATTTACAGACTTAATATAAAAACCTATTAGTAAAAACCTTATCTAAACCTGCAGCCAATCAGCAATGTTAATAGCATTATTGTGTTACGGTTATCAGAGATAAGATAGCCAGTCCCCCAAATAAGATGTGGTTTCCGGGTCAGTACGCTACCACCTTCGGCCTCATCTTCACTTAACATCAGGTGTGATTGAGGTCAAGTGCTAACCCGTTGTCGATTAAAAAAAATCCGCCATATAAAAAATCTCCGCGAATACATAAATATGGAGAGTAGCACATAGCAATATTAAACCAGTATCAGTAGGTAGTACGAATGAGTAGGTAACTGCGAAATCTTATAAGTAGGGCAAGTGAGAGGTATAAGATAAAAATTGGCACTCAAAATTCGATCTGGTTAAGTAACATGCTCCTGCCCTCCAAAGAAATCTTTGACAACGCGGTTTTTATTCGGTAATTATGCTGCATTCCATCACAGAATTAATATAGTACTATTCCGTTGCAGTCTTGTCAAAAACATTACAGCTGTATTTACCTGGTACATACCTAGATATTCAAGGCCATTAGTAACCAACACAAAGCTTTTTACTCAACATATATGTATAACCACTCGTACGCACAACGTGTGACCGCCCAACAGCTTAAGCGTTTTGCCTCAGGGTTGTACAAAATTGCCTACATGGCGCATGTAGGCAATTTTAATATTTGCAAAATATCGAATCTATGTTGCCCTAGAGTAAGGAGGCGCAGTAGATCGACTTTAGAAAACAATATTTGTCGAAATCTGATCTGGATGTTTAGTTAATTATGTATGTGATTTAAGGTTAACTGAAATTTATCTATCAAATAATATACACCGATCAAGATGGAACAATATCATAAAAATTAAGCCAGCTACCTTAATTGTGTTGCAGACTTTACTTAGGCCTGTATTATTAAACCATTCTCAAGATTGAGAACAGTCTTGTGACCGGTCTCGAGTAAACGTTTTGATTAATAAACCTAACTTGAGACTTGAAACGCATGTGCATACTCAAGCAGTACTCGCTGGAGAGGTGCGCGTATTAATAAACGAAACTCAAGACTATCATTCATTCGCCGGTGAGGCGAATACTTAAGAAGTGATCTCAGCTGAGTAGACCTCAAGATTGGTTTATAAATTAGCGCGGAGCTTGAGATAACGTCAACTTTTTAAGACGCATCTCGGGTGATACAGTCTCAAGACTTGTATTGAGATTGGTTTATTAATACGTGCCTAAGAGTGATTCAACCTACGACAATTCAAAAATTATTCAATTTGTGGTTCGAAATGCCCAACATTTGGTCTACTCCCGAAAGAGGAGTTACTTAAGTTATGCTACTGTGTTTATATACACTAGAATTTTCAAGGTAATATTGTACCTAATGGGAATTTAATCGATTCTTTCAACGTTGTAACAACTCGTGTTTCATTTTGACTGAACTGAGGTACTATAATGTCGATGCAGTGGGATGTGGGCGGAATTTAATTTCGCCGAAGATTTATCTTCGCTCAAGTGATTTTCGGATAAATAGAGGAGGTTGTCTATTCGACGGTATATTTTTTATTTTATTTACAACCCTCGTAGCAAAAACGGGAATGTTATAAGTTTGAAGCCTATATGTCTCTCTGTGGCATTGTGGCGTCAAAACGCCTGAACAGATTTGTAAATGGATTTAATTGTTTATCATTATTATGCTCGGGGGTTGTCTAAATTTTCAATTTATATATTTTTTTTTATGCACGACGGGTTCGTACTTGACCTCAATCACATCTGATGTTAAGTGAAGATGAGGTCGCAGCTGGAAGCGTACTAACCCGGAAACCCCAACACATTTGGGGGACTGGCTATCTTATCTCTGACAACCGGTACACATTTAAATTGTGTTCCGCAATATTTCTGACCGATTTCAATTATTCTTTATGATTTGAAATATACGTCCAGAAAAAATAGAAAAGAATGCTATAGAATGATATATAACGAAAAAGAATATAATTCCTATTTAGTTCGATAATAAAGCAGAAGTTTGTTCAAACTTAAAACTTTAAAGAACTTTTCAATTCGCTTGCAAGCGTGATTGTATGTCACATAATTAAAAGAACTTTTCAATTCGCTTGCAAGCGTGATTGTATGTCACATAATTAAAAGAACTTTTCAATTCGCTTGCAAGCGTGATTGTATGTCACATAATTTAAAGAACTTTTCAATTCGCTTGCAAGCGTGATTGTATGTCACATAATTAAAAGAAACATCCATACATCCAACAATTACCTCATATATTTTGGCCTAAATACCACTAAATTTGTAAACGTAGTGAAGATAAGCTAACATTAATGCCATCTGGAAATGAAATAATATAAGGATTTCTGTTGTCAGACTAATTGCCTCTTTATTTCAAGGGAACGTTTTTAAAAAGCAAATAAAATTTAAAGGATGCAGGGTATCGCACGAGGGGTCGGACAAAAGATAAATCGGAGGATAAGTGGTCACAGCGCAAAGCTGGCCTAAGCCAGGGCCTAACTCAGGGCACGAATGCCATTAAAACTAAAATAATTTTCTTATAAAATAAATACGTATTGTTTAATCCAGGTTCGTTTACAGTACCTATCGGTAACCTTCCTAACATTAACGAAATAACAGGGTAATGATGTGTTGAACCACGCGCAATAGGGTTCCGTAGTCAAAATTTTAAAATAAAAGTTTATTTTGCTGATTCTACGATCTTTCTACAGATACAACTACATTGTGAAAATATTTCATTTTATAAACAACAGACAACAACAACATTTCATTTTGACATTTGTGTTAATACACATAGCACGGTAAAGAAAAGGACAATAGTAACAATATTAATAATAACAAGAAAATTAGAACCCAATAAAGAGAAAATCGTAGACCTTATCTCGACATTAGTCCAGATTAAGGTCAAGAGCGATCCCATTCTAATTAAAAAAAAAAAAAAAAAAATACGGAGATTTCGAAATGTGGGTAAAAAGGTGAGTGCAGTGTGATGTCAAAAATTTACTCCATCGCAGCATTTGCTGCAGTAATTGCCATGGCGCTGGTTTTTAAAGGAGCCCGACCTCAAGAGACTCCCATGATTGGGGCAATTTAGGAATCAAAACAGCGACGACGTGCGTTTTTGTAATCCGTTGTTTTAACTAACAAACAAAGGGCAACCGAGACGCAGTCGGCCAATTATAAGACTACTGCACCGGGTCTACAATTTTTTTCTAAGAACGAACGGGTCGTATCCAATACGGCCCTGCTTAATGCTAATGTGGCCATAACCATTTAGCCGCGGGGCGTATACAAGTACGTACCGCAAATGAATTGCTATCGCCGTTGAAATTTTTAAAAAAAGGAAAAAATGGCGCGACTCGTCGTCGGATCGGAGATCGTGTGCGATCAAATCAACAATGGATGATTGATGAGGTCGGTTTTTAAAAGTTGTGTTGGAAATGTTATTGATTTGATTTGAAAATGGAAGTAACGTGTTTGATGACGCGATTCTAGATTGATGATTGTCTTGTTTAACATTTCTCGTGTATTTACATTTTTTACTCGGCTGCTTCAGGAAGTATGTATTCGGGTATACATATACCCGATATAGTAGTAACTAGTAACATAGAAATCTACATAATATTAGGTCCTTACCTATGAAATTGGCGTTTTGTATGAAGAATTTAATTAAGACTCTTTTCTTCATATAAACATTTTTGATTTTTTTTTTTGGGAACGGCAAATCTAAATTTAGCTAAACTTTGTGTGTATTATCGGATAACATTGAAGTTAAGTATAGGCAGTGTTAATTTATAAAAGTAACCGCTTTATAAAAATTTCTGCGAATCTAAGAAATAACATGGGAAGCTCATGAAAAGAACTGTGTTCAAGTTTCTTTTATTATGTGAGTTAGCTCAGATCTTGAATGTGCAGACTTTGCCTCCTCGCAGAGGAAACACCTGCACATCTGCTGTGTGAATGTGGCCCGCTAATGCGTAAACGCAATATCCACCTGGGCAGCCACTTATTACACCCGGATGAGATAAAAACCATCGGTGCCAGGAAAATTATCCAATTCCTCAAAGAGGCAAACCTGAGCAACGAACTGTAGGTTAGTGGCGATCACAATAGATCGGCAACGGTCGCAGTGATACAGGTCTCCGATGACCTGCAACAGCCACACACACATACAATACAATAGCTCAGATCTTTAAAAATATTTCATGTGAAACCTTGAAAATATATTCTATTTTCCAAATAAAAAACAAATTTGGAAATAACTATAGAATCGTAGGAGTTGGTACATATGATTAATGAAGAAAAAAATCTCCAATTTCATAGGTAAAGACCTAATATTATGTAAATTTCTATGTTACCACTTGAAGTCTAAACGGCTAGACTGACATTCTTGTGTGTGAAGTGTAAGGTGTCGTACGATTCGTTTTGATCACCAGAGTGTCATACTCGTAGGATACTCGTACATTTTATAAAAAACAGTCTAATATGGCGCCTTCGGAATTCAAAATAATGTAATGATACTTAAATTGTTATTGGCAAATATGAATTATAAATAACAGAGAAATCATTTGTAGGTAGGTAACACTATACCCGAATATGATGTGGGAATGTGTTACTTTAGGTTTTCGAAATTGTCACGACCAGGAATCAAACTTGGAACAAATCATAGACATTAACTTTTTCAAACCCAACCAATAAATTCGAATAAAATAATATAAATTAAACTACATATATACATCAAAATTCTAAATATACAAAAATAGTACAAATCTACTAAAATTTGAGAAAACCAATCAACCCAAGGGTTCAAAACACTTATTCAGCCTCGAAATATGAGCAAGTGTTTAAGATAGCTATCATGCGGGAGGGTATGCTGGCAGCCTCGTTGAATGGCAATACTGATGCGTTGGCCAAGTTGCTTCTGACCAAACTAATTTCAGGTTTCAGGTATACAATAAATAACTTGAGTAACGACAAAATAGGTCAATTTTAAAATTAAACATATAGGAACTTTGAAATGCGAAAGAATCCGTAATTTTCGCATTCAAAAATGAACAACTTAAAAATTGCTCGGCTGACACACCGCAACGACTGAATAGTCGACTAAAACACGAAAATTCAGCAAAGTCCAATGTCGAAGACCTATCGAGATCATAAATAAACCATAAGCATCATACTTTCGCCCTCGACTGATGATCGGACCCTGCAATTTGAGGATCGGCCCAACACAGCAATTTACATTATAACAATAACTTGAGATGTGCTTCGAGGAGATAACATAAAGATGAATTATCTGGAATTACTACACGCCTCGATCGTGAGGATCGAGAAAGCATGTTGGGGACTAGGGATGTGTGGACGGATGAGTGTTTCTAAGAAGAGATTATGTAGGTCCTGCGTTATAATACGGAGGCGTGCCTACTGCCGGTTCTAAATTGGTCGATAAACCGAGACGTTGCCGCATCGGCAACAGGAAAAACTCTGCATTCGATGGCTAAAAATTTGGCATTTAGCGGGCTTGCAATCCATCGCTAAATTTGATACTATAATAAACGCCATAGAAGTACTTTATGGTAACTCGATACCTATATCCATTAGATGTTCGACGATCAAACACAAGCGAGCTAAACTGCAAATTTTAACGTAGTACGACGGTAGAGCCCAAACGAAAATGTTTTCCAAAATTTGAGACTGCAACGAAGTACCAAAAATGATGGTCAAGTGCAAGTAGAACTCGTGCCATGACAATGCCATACAATTGACAAACTTTTTAAACCAACCCAACCCAACCAACCAGCTTAAATATTTTAGTTAATTAAACGATCTAATGACACCTAAGAAACGTGGCATCCTCAAGATCAGGTGATATTTTACGCCGAAACTGCTTTTTGGTACTTTACCAAGCACAAATCCGCTCGTGTTAACTGGCTGCACTCGATTCTGTGGAACGACGTGCCAAGAGACTTATTGGTGACCATTCGATCACTGCTAAATTGCAGAGTATCAAACACTGTCACAAGATCGCCGTCTCTCAGTCTTTTACAGGATCTACTTCGGTGAGTGTGCGTTTGAATTACATAATTTTATTCCATCATCGCCATTTCATCTTCGAACTACTAGGCGTAGGGAGGGATTCCACCCGTATGTAGTCAACATACCGAACATTCGCACTAAGCGGTTCGACTCTTCATTCATGTTCAGCCAAGGCATGGAACTCCCTTCGGCGTCAGTCTTTCCTGAGTCCTACAATCTTGGGATCTTCAAGAGCAGGGCATCTACTGAGATCCCGTGCTTCACTGTCGGCCACATCGTTACTTTCCATAATGAGTGAGAGATTGTGGACAAACGATCCAGTTACTTCTTGACTTCCCGAGGCAGCGGCATTCCCGAACGAGTACGACATTGGAACCTTCAAGAAACAAGCCTACACCTTCCTCAAAGGCCGGCAACGCATCTGTGACCCTTTTGGTATTGCGGGTGTCCATGGGCGGCGGTGATTGCTTTACATCAGGTGACCCGCATGCTCGTTTGCCGCCCTCTCATATAAAAAAAAAGGTAATCACAAAAAAGTATTTTTCGTCTCGTCATTCCACACGGTTTTAAAATTAATATACACCATCATCCATAATTTACACGTAATTAATGATTTCTTTAAACCCATCTCTTTAATTGTAACTTTATGTCTTCTACCTCCTCGCTAATCCTCGCTAATATATCTCTCTCGCTGGATTCGATTTGGAAATCTTTATATAAGGGAGCCTATGTTCAGCAGGTGAACGTCCTGTGGCTGATAATGGTAAGATGTTTTAAATATGTTCTAAGTAATGAAGCGTGTTTGACTGATTGATGAGAACGACATCATTATCGTTTGATATGCCAAAGCTAATCTATCGGTCGTCTAGCACCCGCATTCGTGCTCAGTTACAAAGGAAATTATCCTCCTCTTTTCTCGCAACGACTTACAAATGCACATTGGGTTAGCTCTTCATCGCAATCACATCGAAAAATATATTCAAGAAATTTCTATATTCTTTCAAATCTTCCCTTTATATCATTCCAATAAAACTCACAGTCGTCATCCAAAGGTCGACTGAACAATTGAAAGCCTTTATAGTTTTAAATTTTGTAGATCTGTAGTAGTTTTTGTCCAAAATCAGAGTTTGAATTGAAAAATTGTCTAAAATCTAGAGCTCATTATATAATTCTCGATTGGGAATCCCGAACTTTCAATCAAAATTAAAATATACCCTAATTTCTTCAAGAATATGGCTAATATTATACAGAATTATCACGTCCCGTTTTCAGCTCCATGTCGACCTATTTGGTGCAGTGGTTAGTGATCCTAACCACTATATCTGGTGCTGGATCGAGTCCCGCTTGGGACATATAATTATGTTTGTGCAATGAATACGGGCATGTGTACCCGAGTTATGGATGTTTACATTTAAAATATGTACTACTCTGTGTAAAAAGTATCGGGAATATGTCAATAAAAAGACCCGCGTAAAAGAGGTCGTTCTAATTTTTTTACTGCATGTTGGTAGCACTGTACTGATTTAGCGCGCAAAATTTGAGCGGGATCTGTCATTTAATTTGTTTTAAACTACACTTTTTGTTGGTCATAGTTTTGAGTCCTCGGCGATTTTTACAATGGAAAATATTGTTGAACAAAGAGTGTGCCTTAAATTTTGTGTTTCAAATGATATTTCATGTGGTGAATCACTAAAAATGTTGCGAAATACCTACGGCGAATCGTGTATATCGAAAACAAGGGCTTATGAATGGTATAAGGCTTTTAAAGAAGGCCGAGAAGTAGTAGTAGACTTGCCTCGTTCTGGTAGACCTTCAACCGCTACGACCAAAGAAAACATCGACAGAATCAAGAAGCTAGTGCTCGAAAATCGACGTATGAGTCTG
Organism: Oegoconia quadripuncta; assembly: GCA_949316235.1. Lineage (NCBI taxonomy): Eukaryota > Metazoa > Arthropoda > Insecta > Lepidoptera > Autostichidae > Oegoconia > Oegoconia quadripuncta. The sequence continues at coordinate 34,124,175 of OX438746.1, forward strand.
AGAGAGTTGGCTAGTGAGGTGAACATATCTTTTAAGTCCGTCCACAACATTCTCATTGACATTTTAGGCATGAAACGCGTCGCCGCTCGACTAGTTCCAAAAGAGCTCAATTTTGTTCAAAAAGCGCAGCGATAGCATGTCGCTGAAGACATGGTTTCCCGAGCTTCTACGGATCCGACCTTTATGAAACGTATAATAACTGGCGACGAGACATGGGTTTATTTTATGAGTACGACATGCAAACAAGCCAACAGTCTTCAGAATGGCGTCTCGAAAACGAGCCGAAACCCAAAAAACCGCGGCAAAGTCGCTCCAAAATCAAGGTGATGCTGACAGTTTTTTTTGACTACCGTGGTGTGGTTCACTCCGAATTCCTTCCAGAGGGAGAAACAGTGAATAAAGAATATTATTTAGGCGTCATGAAGCGTTTGCGTGAGAGTATCCGCCGAAAACGTCCAGATTTGTGGCAACACAACTCATGGATGCTGCACCATGATAATGCACCATCACACACAGCCATTATAGTGAAAGAGTTTTTAGCGAAAAATTCAACAAAAGTTCTCGACCAAGCACCGTATTCACCTGATATGGCTCCGTCTGACTTTTTTTTATTTCCCAAGTTAAAATTACCACTTCGAGGAAAACGTTTTGAGTCGATAGAAGCCATAAAAGAAAATTCGCTGAATGAGCTAAAGGCCATACCGCAAATAGCCTATGAAAAATGTATGGAAGACTGGGTGAAGCGGTGGAGATGTTGTATTGCAAGCGATGGGGCCTACTTTGAAGGCGATAAAATAAATTTAGATGAATAATTTGTATTTTTTGTTTTATTGACAAATTCCCGATACTTAGTACACTGAATGTATATGTTTATTCGTGAGTTTATGAACCATCTAATCTCCATAATACAAGCCTAGTTGTTTAATGTGGAACTAGGTGGCACTGTGTGTATGTCCAAGGATATTTATTTAATTATTATTCAGCTTTCAAAAGTTTGATGGTATTCAATTCATCATATTTTTTCTGCGTCTGCCTATATGTGTCTTTTAAATATGTATAGGCACGTTAGTAATGGTTACTTTAGTTACGTGAGTTATCGCTCTCTTATTTAAAGTAGGTACATTGAAAAATTGTTAATTTCTTAATGCAATTTTCTGAGAAAAAGATAAAAAGGAATAAGCGACCTTTGATCTCACAATTTTCCTCTCTGGGTAATTGCCGAGACCGGCCACGTTCCATTTTATTTCCTGTGTACCTATAAAAGGAATTCCACTTGGAATTGGTAAGAAATCGTAAAAGTAGAACAATTGTGTATACAATTAAAAAATTTGGAAGTCCAACGAAATAGGACTAATGAATTTATGCCTCAAATAAACATACAGTAGACGGTATACGGAGAGAGCTCTGTTTTACTTCCGCATCTCATTACTCGCGTGGTGGTATCGGACACATAAGAACTTACGAACAATCTTTTTCTTATTTTTCTTATATTTCTTATTGTTGTTCAATAAAGAATATTTTGTTTGTTTGTTTCTTTGTTGTTACGAAGCACCAACTCACAATACTTATAGGTAACTGAACATCGAAATATGAACGTGGGAAGAACTGTGCCTCTCATTCGATCTGTCGGCAAATTTTATAAAAGGGAACAAGCATACCTATGACGCCAGTTTGGGATGCTACGATACCCTCGCACCATATATCTTCCAGTAACATCTCACTGGGTCTGATGGCGCATCCGCGGTAACGTCAAACGGTGAAATAAGGTAGTCTCCTTCTGGTCCTCAAGAATTTCATGTGTTTGCCATCGACTCGCTAAGAAGAAGAAGCGGGGACTATATTTTTGCACCTTTTGGGGTGGAGCCGTGGGGGTCAAGAGCTCATTTTTTTACGATTTCCACAGATATCTGAGCGTCTGTCGAAGTTTGAAATGACCGGAACGTTGGCAGACCTGTTATTTGGCCAGAGACTGCGTCGCTGTTCAAAGAGGAAACGAAATTAGTCTCTTAGACAATCAAAATTTGGTATTTTTTTTTTATTTGTGAATCTTATTTTGTTCCCGTAACCATCCCACTGCATGGATATACGCCTTCCCTCGTATAATGAGGGAGGGAGTATGGACCATAGTCCACCACGCTGGCCCAATGCGGGTTGGGGACTTCACATGCCTTTGAGTTTTATTTCTCGCCATGCGCGTTTCCTCACGACGTTTTCACGACTCATTGGTGCATAGCCTGCCTGGGAATCAAACCCAGACCTCGGAATTTATTGTGATGATAGTTAATTTTGTTCACATAATAAATTAAAGGAACTGTGGCATAAGCTTCGTGTAAAGTTCCATCTGTATTCTGTCCAAAATTTGTGATTTATATTTATGATCTTTGTGACACACGGAACGTAATATAGACGCATGGATCATCACTCATTTTAAACGAGTACTTATTACAACTTAGATAAAGATCTTAATTAATGGTCGACTAAAGCTAATTTAATGTTAAGGGTTATTTTTATCTCTGTCAAAGGTCGTGTAACTGATGGGAAAATTAAAAATCAATGAGCAGCTGCGTCGAAGCGTCGTCGAGGACTTTATAAATATTTACAAGCTATGTAAATATTTGTACAGGACGAGTGCCCTTGACTTTGCTGAAATGGGGTGACATTTTATTGCCTTCTACGATGTTTAATGTCTGCCTACCAAGTGGTATACATATAGTATAGTCGACCGCAGTGGCGTGCACAACGTTTTGTCACAGGGTAGGCAGAATGATAAAATTTGCTATTCAATGAGAAAAATATAACTACAAAATAATAAGAACCTTTTAGCAATCTTCACAACTGTTTAAATATTTTCTGTTCATATCAGTATGAATTTGTCTTGACAATGCACTTCGAGGAAAGCTTATACAAGTTGTTCGGGTATAGCCAGCGCCTTTCTGCCTGTATGGACACGCTAACTATAACGCTTCAAACTTTTCGCTTTTTCGAACATATAGTTCATATAAATATCAACATTCCTTGTGACAAACCGTTCACGTATACATAGATGGGAGTAGGTACATTTTCCTTCCAAAAAAAAAATTCAAACGTTTTGCTAGTGTTTAATAAAAAATTTCATGTGACTATAAACAAATATAAAAATTTGGTATTCGACTACGCAATGCCAATAATGATTTTTCTATATTTTATCAATTTAAAAAGATCTTTATCACATAACAAATATGTTTGAACTTCGCTTATTAGTCCGGGGAAAATAGGGTAAAAAATTAGCTTAGCTAGACATAATTCAAAACCGACTTATATAATTGCTATCTTATAGAGGTATATTAGAGATGTAATTTTGAATAATTAAGCCTAATGAAAAAAGCTCTTAGTCTACATTTTTTTACAAAACCCTATTTTTAATTTGTATCTTAATAACAATAAATACTAACTGATATTTAATTAGGTAGACTTTTGTTAAACACAGTTAACTTATTGATGGATAAAAAACTAAGCATGTTATAGTAAGTAGTAAGCATGCATATGTTTTAGCTGAAAATGTCGTCGAGCTGTATTGCTTAAGAAATAGAAATGAGAAACTAATATTTTGTAACGATAATTTCCCTAAATGTTTTAAATTAAAAGAAATACCCATCAATTTGAGCATTTTCTTTTTAAAGAAACACATTTTTCAACTTTACCTTATTTAGTTACTTAGTACTTGCGTTTCTTACAAATGCTTAATTTTTAGCAATTGTTCAGTAACAATGTAGTAGTAGTAGTAGTATGTAGTAGTGTAGACATGTAGTCATTTACAACAATTTCAACAATGTCAAGCCGTATTATCCCTGGGCTATAAGGCTCTACCTACACCGAAGCTATGGCAATATTGCTATAGCATATGCTAAGATGGAATCCTTTTGTTTTGACATCACACTGTACTCACCACATTTCAAAATCTCCCTGTTGTCTGTATAGTGTTGTAATTTTTTTGTTATTGTTAATATTGTTACTATTGTTTCTGTTATAGTGTGGTGTTAAATAAACAGTGGCCTAGCGTGGACTACATAATCTACATGTGGTCGAAGGCGCATCAGCGAGGCCTTTTTAGGCATTTTATTTCAGTACCTATTATGTCCAAATTAACCAAATTCAATATTATGTACACATACCAATTGCAAATGTAGGTACGTATGTTGTAATTAGGCTAAGTTTTTAAGGAAAAATAATTTTATCCTATTTTATCTTATTTCAGAGAATATAAAATCAAACCCAAAATATAATCATAATAATGAAATATAATTACGTGAAAATATTGAGCCATATTAAAGAAAAAACAGTTTTTATTTTATAAACTGTGTGAGTGATCTAATCTTTAACAAAAGTAACGCCTTTCAGCTTTGATTTGGAGTTGATTTCTGAGGCTAACTCTGCTTCAATTTATAGTATTCCTATGGATGTTATAAATATTTACTAATTTATATAAACTCATGATTTTTAGTAACAGTTGGGTACTTCGTCATCTCACCCCGTAAACATCCCACTGCCTTCCCTTGTATAATGAGAGAGTACTGGCAATAGTCCACCACGCTGGCCCAATGCGGACTGGGGAGTTGGGTACTTGGGGAGTTGGGTACTTACACGAAATTTAACCCTGGAATTAACGCCGAGGGCGAGGGCCCGCTTCGCCCACGCCTAGCTACGCCACTGCAAATAAATATATACAATACAAATACTCTTTATTGAGCAAAATAATTTACAATAATTTTTGAAGATAACAATAGAACACAATAAGGTGGTCTTATCACTAAAAGCGATCTCTTCCATACAACCCAAAGCTATGGGACATTTGTAGGTAGAAAAACAGGTAGGGTGCACGATACTACCAACTAAAGATATAATTATAGATAAGTATGCATAAATATATGTTTATAATCTTTGATTTCATTCAAATCATCGGAAACACCTACCCAAATTTGAAACCTTATCATCACATTAAACGGGAGAACCCCGACTTCGTAAGTAGTAATAATGTAGTTAGGAAGCATAAAAACTATACAAAAGAACCCTAATGTTTTCCGACTTATAATTAAGGATACCCGACAGATCCAAATTGGTTCAAAGAATTATCTAAAAAATCTCATGATTATTCACTTTAGAGTTAAGGTGTGGTGTTTTTCGAACCTAATTTTAAACGATTTGTTTATTTTCCTTTTGAACTGCTTCGTAAAATTGTTTACTAAACAAGTTCCTCAATCCACTTGAGATAATATTAGTAGAAAAAAAAACTGCAATTGTTAAGGGAAAATAGTGATGTATCTACTTCTTCTTCAATCTAAGAACTACGCTCTTGTCTCTGCAGTAATGTCCCCATTTCTCTACTTTCCATTCTCGATTTAACATCTTGATACGACACGACATTCACCTTTTCTTTCACTTGGTTGAAGTAATTGCTCCTAGGTCTTCCCCTTCCTCTCTTCCTTCAACCTTTTCCTCAATTATATTCTTGAAAAAAATGTCGTGTCATATCAAGTGACCAATCATTTTTCCTTTTCGGTTCTCAACTTTGGCCAACAGGCATCCCTTCTCCTTTACCATCATTATTAACACTTCTTTTCATTTCTTCATTTGTTTTCTTTGTCCAGCTCTTTCCCTCTATTGGTCTCCAATACCTCATTTCGAATGGCCACCTTTTCTATGCTACTGCACTTATGCCTTTGTGTTAATCTCACAGCCGTATTAGGATATACTCCATACACAGTACTTTATTATACTTACTTACACAATGTAAATATTATCTAGTTATTTTTAAGCAAAATATGCTGATTTTTTTTATGCACGACGGGTTCGTACTTGACCTCAATCACACCTGATGTTAAGTGAAGATGAAGCCGAAGGTAGTAGCGTACTGACCCGGAAACCCCATCTTATTTGGGGGACTGGCTAATTTATCTCTGACAACCGGGACACAACAATGCTATTAACATTGCTGTTTGGCGGCAGGTTTACATAAGATGGTGGTAGCTAGCCAGGCGGACATTTAATATGCCCTACCACCAACCAACCAGTACTAAATATGTACCCCGCTGGAGATAGAACCCGCGACCTCCGAATCGTAAACCCAATGTTGTTTACATCGAGCCACGGAGGCGGTTTGAATATTGAGATTATATTAGTCGTTCATAATAAAGTTACTAAAATGTATATTGTATACGCTTTTATAACAAGGTTTCTGTAGACAATCAAAATTTACCTTTACATTAATTTAAAACTCCAATAAAACGGAAAATGTGTGCCAAAGAAAATTTGTGACTATTTTGATGAAAACTTGCTTATTATCAAAACATGCTTGCATGTGTCATGTTGCTATGTCCTCAGCTCAGCAATATTCAGTTCAATTACGTAGTTTCTTAGTTCGTTGAGTCACAAATTATAAAAATACGTATTTAAAATGGTTTCTTGCTCGTTCTTCTTTCAGTCTACTACAATGTGACTATATAAGAGCAATAAAAGCGAACTTCTCTGATGTGTTCCATAACTTTACGTATAATAAACACAATTGTACCGACGAAGATTTCCTTCATTTATAAAGAAAACAAACCATTGTAATACTGATGGAATATTGCCATTACAAATGAAATACCATGACGATCCATTAATCAATCAAGTCTTTCATCTCCCAAAATACAAGGGAATACGAAATCGATCCGCTGCAGACAGGCCAACCACGAAAATAAGAGTATTTCTGTTGCCGCATCTCAATGCGTTGGAATCCTCTCCAAAATACGGAGTACGCGTGCGCACTGCCACCCCTATCCAGTCTGTTCGTTAACCCCAGTAACCTCAGGGTTGTCAACATTACAAACTGCTCACTTCATCTCGCAATTTACTCTTCACGAAAGTGGATAAAGGATGTATTTTTATGTTAACAATTTTATAGGATGTGGGTGTATAAAGAAGCAATTGTTTAGCTTTTTATATAAATCTTAAAATCTCTTCAGATATAAAGGCTTGCAGTGTACAGTTATAAAAGTATAGAGCGGAGTAGATAGAGCGAGTTTCCTTACAAGCTAAATTTAGCCATATTTATTACACATTACCACAGTAGATCAGTATAATCAAAATATTTAATCTACTTACATTCTTATTAAGTTGAGAAAAGTATATTGAATTACCTTTCTCAATAGACATAGGCTTGTATTAATAAACCAATCTCAATACAAGTCTTGAGGCTGTATCAACCGAGATGCGTCTTAAGCAAGCAAGTCAATTTATAAACCAATCTTGAGGTCTACTTAGCTGAGATCACTTCTCAAGTATTCGCTTCAGCGGCTTGCTTTATTAATCAACACGTTTACTTCAGACCGGTCACAAGACTGATCTCAATCTTGAGAAAGGTTTATTAATACGGCCCATAAAGGCGTTGAATGTGGAGTTCTTAACAAGCTATACTCAATAGTATGAATTACACATTACCACAGTAAAAATCAGGGATAATCAAAATCTTTAATCGACTTCGTTTTTTATTAAATTGAGAAAAGAAATCCAATGCTAAATTTTTACTTTTATCCTCAGTTTGATGGATGTACGTCGCATAATCGTTATCATACAACAAATATGGTTGAATTCTTTGTAAGGAAAATGGAACTACCTATGTTTATAAGTGTGTTGAAAATATAGACCTATTCATGCACCGTCCAATACGGTGACTGTATTTTATCCCCATCACTCTGCTTAACATGACATAGTTTGTCGCGCGCGACATAGGAGCATTAACAAAATTCTTCCATAAGACTGCTCTATAAGCTTTTGCGTTCTTATTCCTCATTCACTGAATTACGATGTCCATTGAGGTATCAGACAGTGCGTTTCACTTATTCAGTGATAAATCTAATCTTAGATACCTAACCTAAATACATTATTAATTTTATATAGAAGAAACAATTTACGTTCAATTCTAAACGGGTATTGCAACCCTAGCTACAAGTAGGTAGTATGACGTAAGGGACGAGTATTTGTCGTGTCGGACAAGGTCGGTCTTAAAATTGTCCCATAAGTAATGGAAAGAGATATTTTTAGTTACCTACGTGGATCCTTTTACATAAAAGGTCCGATCCGATATATTATGGCCAATAATCACAATTGTATATAAGAGACGAACGATCAGGACAACTCCATCGACCTGATAATAGGTCTGACAGGCTCCACTTTATTTTGTATAACGAATTGGACAAGCGTTTGACTCCAATCTCACCCAGTGGAAATTGATATGGTTGAAGATTAAAGATCAGATCTCAGTAAATGCCTTCACCCTGGTGTTGATGGTCACAAGATTAGAAGATTTAGAGAAAATCCAAGTAATTTCACTAGCTCTCTTGACAATATTGTCTGACATTGGTATAGACATCTATTTAAATACATTTTTTGATACGTAAAAAAGAGTGAAAGAAAATAGGTTAAAAGATGTCACGTAAGTAATTCTATTGTCCCTTTCATGATCATTCTTTTCCTTAATATATCTCTAAGTAGAGAAAGCTTAGAGTAAACTGCGACGATAAATTTTCATATATACGAAAAAAGGGAATGATATTCTCCACAAGCTTTTAGGAATACGTAAGTCCTGCTTAGAGGCTGCATAAAAGGATACAGTCCTTTACGTCAGAGGGCTTTATACAAGTAAAAGGATTGTGTCTCATTATTACGTGTATAGAATTTAAATGGGAAAAAACATTGGTAACTATTCAGTAGGCTCCATAATTAAGTATACGGGTCATTTATCCATGATCAATGGTAGCACGACACCATTTAAGCCATACCATACGAAGTCCTAGATAAGATGATCATTTCAGAGAACTGTGGTTAGTCTTGCTCCCCCTCTTCGCCTCCGATTCTGGTATGGAATGCTGGGTAAGCAGTAGAAGAATGAAAGTAGAATTAATGCTGTGGAAATAAGACGAAGTATACTCCTATGAGGAATATCAGGAATAGTGTAATTATGGGATTAAGCAGTGTGAAAGAAGACGTAGCGACAAAGATTGAAACAGATTTACCGAGGTGGTTAAGACTTGCGAAATGAATGATAAGAGACTATCAAAAGAGATATACGAAGCGAATGTGGATGGTAGTGTTGGTAGGGGAACGTACAATGATCAAATCGGGGACATCTTAAAGAAAGGCCAATCAAGAGTACCCTAAACAACTCTATTAGAGTGAATGAAGCAAAAGAGTTGTGTCAGGATCGTAGCAAGTAGACTTACGGGTGGTAGCTACTGAAGCAGGTCTGACTTTACGTATGAAATGAAATGCTCTTTATTACGCCATTAAACACTATAGAACTGACAAATTTTTACAATGGTTGGTATAATGGTATAAGTTATAGTAATCCCCCAAAACTTATGTATTTATTTATTATAATTATATATCATTTATATATAATTAACATGTATGTATTGGTATAAATTATATGGGCATATTTTATTTGTTTAGATTATTTAGTTAATATTGTTTCTCATCACATATAGTACTTATTAATGTTTTGCATACCTATAAGATAACACTTTATGAATTCAATATGCAAAACTTTCAGATGCACTTAACAATTAAGAAATTATTTGTGCTAACACACTTAATTACTCGTATTGAATTCCGTGATGATAGGTTTGCCTGGAAGAGATCGCTGTTAGCGATAAGGCCACCTAATTTGTAGTTTCTATAAGATATTTAAATGTACCTTCCTTATTTAAACAATAAAGCGTATTTGATTTAATTTGAATGCTTACACAAATGTTGTCCTGGCATCATTATCTAAGATTTATTTTACATAAACTCTGTCTCTTACACTAGTCCAGGAATCGCAGGAAGAGAGTTACCGTGGAAAAACAAATAGCCAAGTTAGATTTTTATATATATATATATATATATGATGCAAATATGGATTTATTGGATAACTAAATGTAAAGAAAAAACGAAGAAGAACACGTAACATGCAAGACATGTGTTATGTACGTTTTAAATTATGATTATCTATAATCAGTTATTTTAGGGATAAGAATTGAGTTATTTAAATTTTTGGGTTTGTGTAATTAGACCGTTTGGTATTTTTAATCATTGGCACTTAAAATAATAATCCTATTGGTTATCAATCAATAATGTTTTGTATGTAAACGCTTGTTTCTTAACTGTTATGTTATGTTATGATACATAAATTATTTAACTTAAAATTGATTAATTAACCTTAATGTTTTATTTTCATAGGTAAAATTTACACTTGAAAATAGTCGTTTTTGTAGCTACCAGGCTTTCAGAATTTATAGTCCTCTTTTGAGAAGAAACCCAAGAGACTCAAAAGTTATTCTTTATTATATGTTCGATAGGAATACTTTATTGTATTACTGCAAATCAAAGAAATAACTTGACAATCGAACGGCCCGTTCCAAGCATTTTTATCGCCCAAGTAAACGGATATTTCATAATAAACGTTTTGCGCACAATTTACGTTTAATGAGTCTTATATATATCAAAGGCCAAGTTTTGGATATCACCAGGAACCCTATTATCGTCATCATCATCATATCAGCTACAGGACGTCCACTGCTGAACACAGGCCTCCCCCATATAACTCCAGAGTGACCGGTTGAAAGCGGCCTGCGCCCAGCGATTTACCGCGACCTTTATCAGGACGTATGTCCACATTGTGAGTGGACGTATACGTATGCTCATAGTCAAACAACCAAAGGATTCTTATAAATCCTGCCCCCGTAGTATGACAGATCCCACCGCCGCTCTCCTCCCACTGTAACTCCTGTAAGCCAGGATCAACAGTGGTACTCTGCACGGCGCCTACTGAAGGTAGACGGTGCCCTACGTGACTCTATTGCTACCTTGGACCCCAGACTAATTAAAGAAAGGGTGAAAAGTTGGAAAAAAAGAAAGTCCCACCTCCCCCCCAGCAAATGGGAGTGTAGCTAATGTGACGCAAAAAGCTAAAGCGGATAACCCCAGAAGGGAGAGATTCAAGTGAAGCTCGACTCCCTAGTTTAATACACCACGGACAGCGCTAGATCGCAGTGAGCGTTGATGGTGGGGTAGCCAGGAGGCTACCGTAGGTAAAAGTGCCAATAGTAGGTATGGCAAAAGTGCTTGAACGCTCGGAAGTATGACGGGCGAGATAAACGTTTATGTCGCGTGAGGTAATAATTATCCTGTTCATTCGCTTGGACGAAATATACAACTATCCCACTCTCACTCTAACGTCGCGCGCGACATACGATGTCTTGCTACGCAGGCTAATCTTCTTAGTTTTTATAAACTAGATCAAAACAAAGCTCTAATAATCACATTTACGATCTTATTTTGCTGACTCTACCTAACTGTGATGGCTTGATGCCAATTTGAAGTCATACTTACAACATATAGGGTGGAAATTAAAGTACCTTCTAGTCTTAGGTACACTTCATTAAACCCAGAAATTGCATAGGTACAATTGAAACGTATTTCGGCAGTGTTTTTATATAAAAAAACCCTCTTCCCGTGTGACTTGTAAAAAATAATTTTTTTGGAGTAGGTATATTTTTTTTACTTTGTACCATTTTAATATACTTATTTAAATACACGTGATTTAAAGCTTAATAGTAATTAAATTTATACCTGTACAGAGTAAATAAAATTTTTGATCAAATTCGGCTACGGTTCCTAGTGGAAAGTTGTTCGTAATCAGTAAGAATTGACATTGTCACCAGTGAAAATTTTCGGACTTCCATACTAAAGGTGGTTTCAGAATGATTTAGTTTTAAATTAATCGAACATTTATTGATCGAAATCGATTATGGTTCCTTGGGGAAAGGTGTTCGTAATCACCAGTTTATGGGAATTAAACGAATTCAAATTCACCCTGTATATGTATATACCTACCTAGTGCTCCTCTTACTAACAAAATGTTGTCAGCATCAAACAGCCAAAATAGATTAATTTACGTTGGTACTAACACCTGTAAGCACTCGTGGCTACGACGTTATTCGTTCTCTACTAACAAAGTTAAGGAATATAATAATAATAAATAAATAAATAAATATTGTGTGCACTTACACCAACCATCTAGTACCAAACTAAGCAAAGCTTGTACTATGGATACTAGATAACGGATAAACATACATAAATATTTATAAAAACATCCATGACTTGGGAATAAATGTTCGTATTCATCATACAAACATACGACATTGAAACCTTCAAGAAACGAGCCTACACCTTCCTCAAAGGCCGGCAACTCATCTGTGACCCTTTTGGTGTTGCGGGTGTCCATGGGCGGCGGTGATTGCTTTCCATCAAATGACCCGCTAAGGTAAGTGAGTGGTGCTGGTGATACTGTAACTTGTAATAGACAGTAAGTGGTAAGCGATGAGGTTCAGTGTGTTGCGTATAAACCTTGAATAGGTTTCTGTGGCGCACTTTTGTATTGTGTTAAACCTTTTTCATATATAATGAATAAATAGAAAAAAAAAAAAAGTAAACATCTGGCGAGGTCAGTCCTTGTATAGATAACCATTAGTGGCATTTTAATGCGACTATTCCGGGCTTCATCCCGGTTGTTCTCAATTGAAGGTAGTCGTTAAACCAAGTCAGTAGCTTACTAGAGCGGCTTATAATCACTGACTGTCCTTGGCCACTGTCTGCCACAAATCCGCCAATTCACACTGGACCAGCGTGTTAAATTATGGCCCATCCCTCTCCCCTGTGTAAGGCTGTTATTAATCATGACCTTTGTACTGCAGACAATCAAACAAAATCGGTCAGGTGCAATCGGACCATATGTTTTAAAAGCTTTTCATTTATTCTTTAGATTACGTTTCAATTCCCAAGTAAAATACGAGCCCGTCCAACATTGAGAAAGAACCCAATCGTCGAAACCAACTTGGATGGGCATCGTTTGGGAAACTGCGCAATGGTTTCTCGTCCAAAATACCTCGGTGCTTATTTACGAAAGTCTATATAATCAATGATTATTACAAGCAAAGAATGATGGCACTGACACCACCTCTGACTGTCAGCCTCATGGGAAAGCTGAAGGTTACGCTCACACGAACTGTGGAGGAGGTGATGATATATCTATACAATATCGAATCAAAAATAAAGAGATTAAGCAAGAAAGTCACAGACATCATCATATCAGCCGAAAGACGTCCACTCCTGGACACGTCACAATATTAGATACACAATATACATACATATACTTTTACGACATTCAGCATACACACAACGTGACACATTATTAATATGCATTATTTGTAGCATAATTAGATATGATCGACGATTTGACGACCGATTGGTGTAGTGGATAGTGACCCTGTCAGCAAAACCAACAGTTGCGGGTTCGAATCCCGCGACGGGTAAATGTTTGTGTGATGAATATTAACATTTATTCCTGAGTCATGGTTGTTTATATAAATATTTATGTATGTTTATCCGTTATCTAGTATCCATAGTACAAGCTTTGCTTACTTTGGGACTAGATGATTGGTGTAAGTGTCCGAAATATTTATTGTTATTATTATAAATTTTGGAACTTTTTAGTTTTTATTAATAGTGTGCCTGGTGGCTTACCACACAAGCAATATAGCAAACATCCAGTCTCCACAAACGAAATGTTCTATTAAATTTCTTTATTGTAACATATTATTCCTAGCGCTTGTGGTGAAAACAATAAAGTGATATTGAAAGTGTTACGGTCGTCATGCGCTTAAGTGTACAGTCTTACCATTAATTACTTACAAGGATAGCAAACATTTTCCCCTGAAAATAGCGTTCATTTATCAATCACGCTGTCATTTGTGTCGTTTCACCTCTTTAACAAAGCTTTTGCCAAATCATCGGTTACTTAACGCGGTTAGTTAGCTCGCAGTCTAACGATCTATCTTAAATCTAACCACAAATTGAGAATGATATATCCAAAATTATCATTCACAATTCGTTTTCGATTAACAAAGTTAAGCAACGTCAACGTCTGAAGATGTAGGATGGTGTACGTGTTGTATCAATGGTATGTATAGGCGGATTGTTATGTATGCGGATGTTTTCTGCATTATAAGTCAGTCTTTCCTGAATCCTACAACCTTGGGATCTTCAAGAGAGGGGTGAATAGGCATTTACTAGGATCGCGTGCTTCATCTTCGACCATTTCGTCTCTTTACATCAGGTGAGATTGTGGTTGAACGCGAATCCAGTTAATCATAAAAAGGGCCTCCTCTGGGCAGCACAGTTTGCTGCAAAAGCGGTAGTAAGTAAATATCGAAGCACACAGCTCCAAAGACAGTTTCGCCGGATGCTGAGTACATTGCGGAATTTGTTCATGACCACAATTTTCAATAAACGCAAACTCCGCAATATAAAACTTACTTTGACTAAACAATCTTCCGAGAAGTGTAATTATGTTTAACCTTCTACATCTTTGGATGGGTATCAATGGAATTTTCATACAAACTCGGAGAACACGTTTAATAGTCGGTCTCGGACCCTTACAGTCTATATTGACAATGAACTTCAACCTCGTCCTCAACCACACCTGATGTTAAGTGAAGATTAACCCAAAGGTGCAAGCAGGATCACTTGGATTTAATACTTTGGGGGGATGGCTACCTTTACCCAAACAACCGGAACACAATATGCTATCCAGTCAACATTACTGTTTGGCGGCAGACTTACATGTACCCCGCTGGCAATCGACAATGCGACTTCCATTTTATAAACCTTATGTTAATTATATGAAGCCACTGAAGCGGTTTAAATTATATATGTTTAGCCATTATCCATAGTTTTTACTTTACCTAATACACTGGTCATCAAAAAACCCCCAAATAAATATACATACAACTGGGTTTACTAACTAATTCGTATCAATCAGTACAATATTGGTGTTAAACTGTTATTGTCAAATTAAAAAAAATGTACTTTAGTATCGGCAACGGTTATTCATAATTTATACAATTTATTATAGCGAGGGGCTATAACCAGAACTATAAGTACACAAGTGGACCCTTGCGACCTCAAACACAGTCACGATTTTAAGTCTTTTTTACTTAACCTCAGACCAAGATAAATAGAAAATTTACAAACTCCCGAATCCATAATTATTTCATCGAGATAAAGAAACCAATTATATTCAACAGATTTCCATCAAACAATAGCTTTCGAAAATAAAATCATTTTTAAATTGGTCCAGCCTATTTAGCGCTAAAAACTATAATACTTTTTGAGTCGGTGTATAAAAAAAATGGAAGACCGAGCACGCTGTATGATAGAAGTGAAGCCACAAACGGTGATGGTGTTTACACGCGCTTACGCATACACACGCAATAAAAGGATGCCGATCCTGCGCGTAGCGATAATTCGTACATATTAAGAAAAATGACTTCACTTTATTAGATTTGTTTTTCATTGACTTCTAGTGTTTTCAAACCCTTTGTATATAAATAAAACTAAATATTTTATATAGGTCTAGAGAGTCACAAATGATAAATACTCGATTCAACGACGAATGTGGTCGACTAAGAAGCATGTGAACTTTAAACTATCTAAAATAACTCGTTATAAAAGCATTGTTTATCCTTTCGTATTTGTAAACAAATCGATATTAGGTAACCTCTATGTGCTGTGTAAATACTAGTAACGTCCACAGTTACAATAAGTAACAGTGAAGAATATATTTGAAGAAAAGCCGTTGTCAAGCAATTTCACCACAGCAGGGTGCCACATGTTTACAAGGGACTCACCTTTTCCACGAAAACTTGCCAACCCCAAAACCACTGAACAATCCAACACCTTCAAACTATATAACAACACACACATAAAGTACTAAACATTGCGGCAAACGAACCTACTGTGCGGTAAACAATAAATAATCACAGTAAGGTGTTATTTTTTTTTGTATTTTCGTTTCGTCCGGAGCGTTGGCGAAGCGATCGCGCGCGGGTCTTGTTCGAGACTGGCCGGTATCGAGCGAGCGGCCGGCGACTCCCCGCGCCTCTCTCTAAACCAATTTATAATACATACGGAGACGCAGCATCCCCTATACTCGGTACCGTCGGAAAACCAACCGTATCGCCGAGTATTTAGGCCAGTTTCCCATTGGGATACAATTGCCGCAGAGGCAAAAACGCCGCTGGATCTTGCAGAAACGCGAGGGTGCGAATTGTGTACGGTTTCATCCGTTTTCGCAGTTTATAATAGAAATCAACGTTAAACACCAAGTTTGAGTCGTCCCGACGGATTGAATATTTATGCTGTCGCCAACGAAATTTAATTTAATTGGTAAGTTGGCGCAAATGTCAAAGTTTCGTCTGATCCTGCTTGGAAATAGACTGCGAAATTAAGTGAGTCAGACTTAGGGCCGCATTAATAAATCGATCTTGAGATTGAGATCCTATCATGCGAAATTTATTTGGAACTCATATTTTCTCCAAATTTTCCGTATTTAATTAATTTAATGATGTAATTATGCAGAGGTGTGACTTATCTAAGATACAAGTATCTGAAATACAGATACAAGATGCAAGATACGTATTTTCATTTTGTATCTAAAATACTTTTTAAAAAATCATTTTGTATCTTGTATTTAAATATATTTTGTTTGGTATCTTAGTATTTTATAAATACTTTTTCTGATAAAATACTTTTAGTAATATATTAGTAGAAATATATAAAATAAATGCGTAAAATTGAGCATGTCATTATTAGTCCAACATCACATTGGTAGATGGCGACTCTTTCTTTGCACTGCACTGGCCTGTATCTATACAAGATGTGGCAAATGCACAAGTCGTGCGAGCCAAACAATTAAAAAAAAAAACTGAAATGTAATTTCATTTGAGAAGATGACCGCCTTTTTGTATATATTACATTACATTAAGTTATTTACGAATAATTCGTAAATAACTTAATGTTAAGTTATTTACATACGTAAATAACATTAAGTTATTTACGAATAAATCGTGTTATGTTATGTAACGTGTGTGTTATGTTATCGTGTTATGCTCGTGTTATGTCAATTAAGAAAAATAAACTTAGAATTCATTAAAATAAAATCTTGTTTTCTTACAAAAGTATTTGTATCTTAAGAAGTATTTAGAAGATACGTATTTGGTATTTAGTATTTCAGATACTATTCTCGAAAGTATTTTGTATCTGGTATCTGAAATACTTTATTTAAAAGTATCTTGCATTTTGTATTGCAGATACTTTGTACAGGGTATTTTGTACATCTCTGTAATTATGTATTAGGCTACAAACGCGACTGTCAAATGACTAAATTTAACGCTTTAATCTATGATAGTTTTGAAAAAAAAATTAAACTACGTATGCCAAAAAACTTCTTTAACGACCCGTTTGGTGTAGTGGTTAAAAATTCTGACTGCATTACCACAAGGTCGCGGGTTCGAATCCCGCTAGGGGCATATGTTTGTATGATAAATACAGACATGTGTTCCCGAGTTATGGGTGTTTTTCATTTATTTATGTATTTATTTACAAAAAAATATGTGTTTGTGTAGTTTATCAACCATCTGGTATCCATAATACAAGCCTAGTGCATAGTGTGGAACTAGATGGCGCTGTGTGTAAGAAAGAAAGACTTCTATTTCACTAACCTAATATGCCCAATTTTTTTTCCTAACAGTAAAAAAACTCATCCGGTATAGTTTTAATATTTCTAGCAATCTTGAATAAATCTTCTTGTATCGTCATGGAACATAAATATATTATATTAGGTCTTTACCTATGAAATTGCCGTTTTGCATAAAAAAATTTAAACGAATTTTTTCATGTATTTTTTATTTGTATTAATCGAAGTAATCACCCATGCAATCAATGCATCTTTGCCAACGCAGTGGCAGTTCATTGATGCCCTTCTTAAAGAAATCAGCTGGACGGGAGGCAACAAATTTTCAAAGGCATTTTGTACTGCCTCTCGGGTATTGAATTTTTTTCCTGCCAAGAAGTTATCCAAATTCTGGAAAAAGTAGTAGTCTGTAGGCGCAAGGTCTGGTGAGTAGGGCGGATGACGGAGAGCTTCCAACCCCAGTTCTTGCAACTTGGAGACCGTCTGCTGTGCAGTATGAGGTCGCGCGTTGTCGTGCAGGAGCAGCGGAGAGGAGCGATTGACCAATGCCGGTTGGAGATGTGCCAGCCTCTCCATCATTGTGTTCAGTTCTTCACAGTACATATCTGCAGTAATGCTCATCCCGTTTGGTAAGAAGCTGTGATGAATCACACCGGCGCTAGACCACCAAACAGTGACCATCACTTTTCTAGGGGTAAGTTTTCGTTTAGGGCATTGTTTAGGTGCTGAACCAGGATCCAACCAACTAGCTGAGCGCTTGCGGTTATCAAACAGAATCCATTTTTCATCGCAGGTAACAATGCGGTTCAAAATTCCTTCATTTGTGTGTCTGTTGAGCAGTGCAAGGCACGTCTCGACGCGTACTTCGCGCTGGCGATCATTGAGTTCGTGGGGTACCCATTTGTCAAGCTTTTTTTACTTTGCCAATACGCAAATGGACCGTAGATTGTGTATCATCATCAGCTTCCACAATCGCCTTTAATTCGTCATTGTCGACCAAAGTCTTCGGACGACCGCGAGGTTCACTTTTCATGTCGAAATTCTCAGAACGGAAGTGAGCAAACCAATAACAGGTGGTGCGTTGGTTTGTAATGTTAGCTCCGTAAACGTCGTTGATGTTGCGTGCCGCTTGTGCCGCGTTGCTGCCACGACGGTACTCATATTCCATAATTACTCGAATTTTTAACGTATCCATGATGACGAAAAACTCTGAAATGCCATGAAAATGTAACACTAATCAATAAACAAATGACTACTTTTGGAAAAAGAATTCCAGTTTTTAAAATAAAATTTATTTGAAATCAGAATTCTTAGCCAAACAAAAATTATTTTGATTTGAAATGGCCAGTACTGCAGAACGGCAATTTCGTAGGTAAAGACCTATTATTATAAAGGAGTGAATTCCTAAAGCAAGTTACCGATGTGATAAAAAACATTTTTATTCTGTCACTGATAGGTTACTCTACCCATGTGCAAAACATTAGGTACTTTAAGATTATCATTCATTCACATTTATCATTTGGTCACACACAAGTCACAGGAAATTAAATATGCAATTTTGCTCACTTGTTAGTTCCAAAAATGCATGTAATTATAAACAAATCAACAACTTTTCCATTTCCTTTAGTTTCATTTAGATGGAAACTTTCCTCTTTGCGAGAGTGACAGGCAACATCGCAATTTAACACCTTTTTCCTTGTTGCTTCATAATTACACTTTTAATTGGGTTTTCTTAAAGATTTTAACTTCTTACAAGAGTAATTAAACAGACGATCTTTTTAGTATTCTGGAAGAAAAATGGCAAATCGGAACAGTTATGGAATCTGCTCGTTGACTGTCCGACCGACGCCATCATTTATATGAAAAATAATTAAACGTAACCAATTCCAATTTGGAAGGTATAGTTGTTAGAATATGGTGACAGAACGTCGGTGGGTCTGTGATTATGACACAGTCTCCCAATTTGCGAAGTCCGGGTTCGATTCCCAGGCAGGCCATGTATGTACCAATGAGTTTCTAAATTTAATTTAATTACTTATATGCATTTATCCGACTGCTCTTAAACGGTGAAGGAAAACATCGTGAGGAAACCTGCCTGCCTGAGAAATAAAAATTCTATGTGAAGTCCCCAACCCGCATTGCGCCAGCGTGGTGGACTATGGCCCATACCATTACATGAGGCAAGGTCTATATCCCTTGCAGTGGGATGTTTACGGGCCGATGATGTAAAACATGGTGTACTTATAAAAGGTTAGTTTTAAATTATTATCCTCCAGCTTATATCTATTTATTTTTATTAACGTTATATCTATTAGTGTTAACGTAGATTTGGGGTTTTACGAAGCATGTTTCTGTTTACAGAAGGAGGAAATCTCTCGAACAAACTTTGCTTATTTGCTTGAAATCAAAGTTAGGCAAAAGTAATTAAGATTACCTAGTTTTACAGCTCCATTAAGTTATCCTAGTACTTAGTATACAGTTACAATTTAAAGCAATTGTTGTAGGTAGGTAGTTTCTTAGCTTAAGAAAGATTTTATTATGCCAGCCCTCAAACTTTGAATTTTTTCATTCATGGTTCAAATCAAATTAAAAATACTTTATTTTGTAGGTACACAGGGTACACTTAAAATAGTCAGATTTTACATTTTTAAAGCTACTGCTTGTTCAAAAGGCAATTTTCCGAAAAGAAAGAACAAGCAAGAAACTCGAGAGGATGCTCTTTTTAAAAAAAGGTTTTTATATTACAAACAGGCATAGTAATATGTCATTTTTATTTCTTAAGCTGTGGCAGCTCGACGACATTTTCAGCTAAAACCTTCAAATAAAATATTTTCGACTTTTGGCTTTTATCATTTTTCGTCCGGTGTTAATTTTTTTTTTACTTATCAATTATTCTATTTATGCCCTTCCCTTTATATCCATGCAGGTCAAAAACCTTAAAGTGCTGTATATGCTATGTACAGAGGGCGGAGTGTGAGTTTTGTTTCGACTTAACTGTACTACCGCGTTCACGTTTACGTGACGTTTTGTATGAAGAAATGTGCAGCGCCTCTAGCGGATAGTTTGCAAAACGATTTTTTTCATAGTTACTTTTTGCGTAAACGCGAAAGCGATGGTAAAGTTAAAAACGAGACAAAACTCGCACTTCGCACACAGAACAAATAATGCCAACACACGTTGTTCACTTGATTTGATTAATTCCAGACATGACTAGGAAACTAGTTGTTAGTGCTGGTAACAAAACAAAACACAGTCCACATGATTTAAGGGCCCCATTGTTACCTCATGGCCCTCGTTAATTGGTGAGTGAACGTATCACATTCTCACAGGGGCATTAACAAACAATGCAGATCCTATCTCCTCTGGCTCTGTCCGAACGAATGTAGGTTAAAAGCTGCGGCTTTTTGGTGCGGATTTCGGATGGATAAAGCGTTTAAAACGGAAACTGTATCAAAGTAACACATCAAAAGCCTTGCGTCCCTACTGGTGGCGCCAGTCTCCTCTCCTAGGTCGTAATCCACCAGGCAGACTTATTGCTAAGCTTATATTCTGTATGAGTTTTTTTACCGTAAGGAAAAAAATAGGGCATATTATTAGATAAGTGAAATAGAAGGTATTGGCGTCGATTCGGATGTACACCAACTAAACTAAAACCAGTTTTGGAATGGTGCCGTCGCATCGTACTGTTCTAGGGAGAAAGAGACAGTACTACTTTAAAACTCTTTTAGTTTAGTTGGTGTACATCCGAATCGACACCATTGGCATATTATGTACTTAATTTTTTTTTTCAAATCTATCTCAGAATAAAGCATTAATTGTGTCATTTGATGGTCGCGTTTGTAGCCGATTTCGCATAATTACATCATTAAATTAAATAAAGAAAGAAAACTTGGAGAAAATATGAGTTCCAAGTAAATTCCCTAAGAATCACGCCAGGCGCAGATCAAACTACGGCCGGCGCGTGCGTTTTTGAAAAAATAAATTTTACAATACAATACAATACAATAATTCTTTATTTGTGAATATAGGTAGGTTTACATGTCAAGATGTTACAATAAATAATGTGCTCTATATTCTACCTCATACTTAGGTATACAAATAATAATAATAATTTAGCATGCACATAAAATTATATTATATAGTCAAGCAAAATTTAATTAAAATACAATACAATGTGAAAGGTTAATTGAATATAAATACAAACAATATAAAATCAACAGTCATCAAACAATGTCATCTAAAATTTAATATATTTCGGTCATATTAGAAATTCATTTATATTGTACAAACATTTATCTAGTAATATTTTCTTGACATTTCTTTTTTGACAATTAAAGTACCTATCCCAATAACTTTGTGGCGTCCAGGCCACTAATAATTATCGGTACGCGTATCCGAACTCAGTCGCCGCGCTCTTTCTTCCGTCAGAAATGTCAAAGGGTGAGACAGATACCTATGTGTTTTATTTACTACATCTATGATTTTGTTCAACTCATGTAAACTTGAAATATTGTATCCTGAGTTTATAATTGTGTACAAGAGCCATACCGTGATTATAACACGCAGATACGAGGAAGTGCATTTTCATTCCATACCCCTTCAACTTCTATTTCACTTACCTAATATGCCCTATTCTTTCTATCTGTGTGCCAGTTTTACTTAAAATAGTTTTTTTTTCTTATGCACGACGGGTTCGTACTTGACCTCAATCACACCTGATGTTAAGTGAAGATGAGGTCGAAGGTGGAAGCGTACTAACCCGGAAACCCCAACACATTTGGGGGACTGGCTATCTTATCTCTGACAACCGGAACACAACAATGCTATTAATATTGCTGCTTGGCGGCAGATTTAGATAAGATGGTGGTAGCTAGCCAGGCGGACATTTTAATATGCCCTACCACCAACCAAACCGAGTACTTAAACATGTACCCCGCTGGGGATCGAACCCGCGACCTCCGAATCGTAAACTCAGTGTTGTTTACATTGAGCCACGGAGGCGGTTAAATATAGTATTCTATATGACAGTCAACGCACTATACATCTTTAGGGCACTTTTTGGGCAAAATTCTGTATCCCAGGGTGCGGGGGATTACGAACATTATCCTGAAGATGATTGCGGGAAGGTTTGCAGGTTCGTCCAGCTATTTGCTAAGAAAGAAGCAGAAAGAAGAAATTTGCTATAGCACCAAATGCTAACATTCCTAGTTTAATACCAAATAATCTTAACTAATATGAAGTCGGTTAATAATATAAACACGAAAGTTTGTGTGTGTATGCATGTTTGTTACCTCTTCACGCCTAAACGGCTTTGGATGAAATTTGGTTGGTAGACATAATAGAACCTGGATTAACATAAAAGCAATTATTTTTGCTGAACCGATTTTGATGAAATCTTCCACGCGGACGAACACGTGTTACATATAAATAAACCGCAGTCAAATCGAACAAAATACTGGACACGCACACATACACAACGCCGTCAAACAAACAATCGAGTTGCACTATCTTTCACATAACAATATTTCCGTTAAATGATACCAAATTTTAGACGATTTACAGAACAATTTGTACATGTAATAAATTGTAATATAGTCCCTCCCTTACCACACTGACAAGAAGAGGTGGGTCCTAATAGCCAATTCGCGAGATTTAAAATAAAGCTCAGCGTTGAACAGGGGAACTCAGCGAAGGATACAAAAGCAAGCTCGGTAACAATTTCATGTGCGCATTTGTTTCCTATTCTAAGATAATTTGTTCAAAAATGGGAAAAACGGTACCATAAGAAACTTTATAGGTACAGTCGCGGAATAAAAAGGTTCGTCATCTTAAAGTTGACTTTTGCTTGTAGGCAAGTTGTTGATTTGACATTCGATAACACTGGCAGATCAAACTAAAAAAAAAACGTTTTAGCTCAACTATTCATGGTCAAGGAACACTAGTTCGTCTAAATATGAGCCCTGTCATCAAAGAGTTAATTCCAATTCCAATTTAGTGTTACGGCTGCATCGTTGTGCACGATGATTCTGCCAATGTCAGGGTTGAAGTTCATAATGCTAAAGTTGACGATTGTGCGGTGATTTAATCAAAGAGTTAAGCATAATTTTCTATGCAAGTGCTTGCTAAGTGTCAAAATAAAGTATTTGAAAACTGGGGAACCTTTTCATAATCTGTTTCTATTGGTACCGTTTTCCGCGTTTGTGAACGAATCGAAAGCTGTGTTGCCAATTCTATCAAAAAGTCAAATCATACCCGTTAGTCATAAGCAGAATATTAAAGGGCTGAGCGATATTTATCGATGCTGGTGAAATAAATATACTAATACTAGAGATATCGCCATCTTAATAGGATATCGAAGATACCGTTATATCCTATTAAATAACTAGGTTTTTTTTTTTTATATGAGAGGGCGGCAAACGAGCATGCGGGTCACCTGATGGATAGCAATCACCGCCGCCCATGGACACCCGTAACACCAAAAGGGTCACAGATGCGTTGCCAGCCTTTGAGGAAGGTGTAGGCTCGTTTCTTGAAGGTTCCAATGACGTACTCGTTCGGGAATACCGCTACCGGAAGTCCGTTCCACAGGGTGGTCGTCCGTGGTAAGAAGTTTCTTGAGAAACGTACAGTGGTAGACTCAATTTAACCGATACACTTCTCGCCGAAAATTAAATGTCCATCCACATCACCTGGATGAGTGGAAGTCTACCACTGTACGTTTCTCAAGAAACTTCTTACCACGGACGACCACCCTGTGGAACGGACTTCCGGCAGCGGTATTCCCGAACGAGTACGTCATTGGAACCTTCAAGAAACGATCCTACACCTTCCTCAAAGGCCGGCAACGCAGCTGTGACCCTTTTGGTGTTGCGGGTGTCCATGGGCGGCGGTGATTGCTTTCCATCAGGTGACCCGGATGCTCGTTTGCCGCCCTTTCATATATAAAAAAAAAATGTTCCAGAATGAAAACAAAATGTCCCAATAACCGTATTGGGATTACACATGACCTTCAAACGAATGCCTATAGCACAAAATAGGCCGCTTTACGTACATTGTGCGTAGGCTGTTGATGTGATGTCTGATATAAACTGAAGTTTGAGAAGTTAGTAACAAGTGTATTTAACCAATCAACATGTTGTATTTTTTTTATCCACAACGGGTTAGCACTTGACCTCAATCATACCTGATGTTAAGTGAAGATGAGACCGAAGGTGGTAGCGTACTGAAACCCCATCTTATATGAGGGACTGGCTATCTTATCTCTGACAACCGGAACACAACGATGCTATCAACAATGCTATTTGTGGCAGATTTAGATAAGATGGTGGTAGCTACCCAGGCGGACATTTAAAACAAACCACCAACCAAACCGAGTTTTAAACATGTACCTTCCTGGGGATCGAACCCGCCACCTCCGGTTCTTAAATTGCGCCATGAAGGCGGTTAAAGCCTGTTGTGTTATGGAACCCTAAAAAGATAAAGAAGCCGTTTTAAGCACTAAGAATAATAAATCGTTGTCTGTCAATACAGCTTGTGCCCACCCGCCCGGTTCCTGAGCGATTTTTGCGCAAGCCCCGCCAAGGAGTACGAATGACTAATGACACTTACAACATTACAAATTGATTGCTTTAAATTCAATTGTATAGCTACCAAGTCGCAAGCGGATAGCCAAATCAGGCAATTTATAATGGGCCTGGACTTTTATTAAAGAGTGTTATTTTATTTGACGACCTGTTTGGTGCAGTAGTTAGAAACTCTGACTGCTTTACCAAGAGGTCGCGGGTTCGAATCCCGCTAGGGGCATGTGTTTGTATGATGTGTTCCCGAGTTATGGATGTTTTTCATTTACATGTATTTATTTACAAAAAAAAATGTATTCGTGTAGTTTATCAACCCAAAACAATACTGTTTACATAGTCAATATCATTCGACCCTCTGTTTACTTTGAATATAAATGAAGTATCATCAGCAAACAATGTGTGATCGGGTTGATATTGTCATATTAACCAGGTTCCGAACTAAATAAGGCAAGTCATTAATATACACTAAAAATATAAATGGACCGAGAATTGATCCTTGAGGCACTCCCATTTTCACAAACGATCCTGAAGATTTTTCCAGATTTACTTTTTGAACTGTATTGTCTAAATGAGATGTTAATAAGTCGTGGGCTTTGTCGTGCACCCCATAATGTTCTAATTTAAATAAAAGCATTTTACGATCCACACAATCAAATGCTTTTGAAAGGTCGCAAAACAATTTTTATGCATTAAAAATATTTATAATCTTCCCAGTCATTATAAATATTTTTAATGCATAAGAAATGTTAGTCGTGAATAGGTAACAAACAGACAGTCGGTTACAGTTTCGCATTTATATTATCAGTATAGATATTCGCGGTAGCTAGCTACTTGAACCTTAACACTCACCACGTTGTAGCGTCGTCCGCGGTCAATGCTTCACTTAATCCTTCTTCATAAGCTAACCTTACGGCTGATTTTGAATTCAATTAGCTACAATTCCATTTGTCTTTAGGAAACTTCTTTTCTTTAATTCTTCTTTAACTAATCTGGGGCCCAAATTAGCAATAAGTCACGTAGGCCACCGTCTACCGTCAATAAACGAAACAACCGTGCAAAGGATAAACTTCTAGTATAAACGCTTGTAAAGTAGAGCGTCACGTAGTATAAACTATCGATAATTTTACTATCGATACTTTTGATCGAAAAATGCCAAACTTACAATACTATCGGTAAGCAGCGATGCTGCTAATATAATGCAAATGCAAATAGTATTGTTCCCGAAAGTTACGAAATCTATCGATACTATCGATAGTTTTGTACAACCAGGCGGACATTTAAAATGCCCTACCACCAACCAAACCGAGTACTTAAACATGTACCTCGCTGGGGATCGAACCCGCGACCTCCGAATCGCAAACCCAATGTTGTTTACATTGAGCCACAGAAGAGGTTAAAGTTCACTACACAGAGCTCGTTTTCAGCCATCGCCGTATCACCTTCATACAAAATCCTAGAACACAATAAGATTTGTGTGTTTTCACCTGCCATCAACATAATATGACCATGCCACTTGCCACCATTAAATTTTATAGTAATGCCTGCTACATATTAAGCTACAATACGAACATATTCATATAATTGAAGTGCCGATGGTGTCAAAATAAATAACTAATCACCTTTATCACTCAAATGTAGAGGTAATTATATGAACCACGTACTAATTGTTTTTGCTAGATTAAATTTGTCTAAGTGAAACACTAAATCAATAATAAGCAAATCGTTTTACATTAAACCGTCATAATTGTTTATAAAACACTCTACTTTTCACGTCGAGTGAAGGAATAAAACATAAAATAATTTCAAACGCAGCGGTTTGGGTCAAAATGTTGTAGAATAGCGTACAGAATGCAATGATGCTGGTATAGAGTCAATTAATATGGTTTTTTTATTGTGCAATAACCGTTAATATTATGTCTACTGTCGTAGGAGTTCTCTTTTTAATCCAACTGTTCTTTTTATTTCTGTATGTTTTTTCACAAAGTAGCTGGCCTTTTATGGTGTTCAAAAGAAAAATTAAATAGATGGATAGATAAACGTTTATTTGTTTCTCCAGCCACACACATACATTACATTACATACATACATTAAATAGAAAACCTACTTTATAACCTAGAGATAAAATGATTAGTTAGTCCGTCTACGCATAGTAAACTTTTAGAACATGAGAAGAGGAAATCAATTTAAAACACCCGTCACCAAAACTATCAAAAGTTGGTATGGTTTTGGAGAAGCAACATTTAGCGAATAAAATTTTTATTTTTCTCCTAAGCCTTTAAAATCATTATTTACTTTTTCAAATACCTACTCTATTGTCTACAAATACAATATGTGAAATAGTCTGAAGTAAATGGGTATGAGAGAAGGACAGACGAACAGACATCGAGGTGATAGATAGATAGATTTATTCCATAAATATTCATTGTAACTGCTTGTCGTATTTTACAACACTAAAAAAAAGAACTCAAAAAAAAATACTCTTTTAGGTTTTAGGTTCAATACAGTTTTGCAAATATGACTTCCACTGCTTTTTTACGGTTTGGGGCCCTGACCGCTATGTCTAGAGGTCGGTATGGATGTTTCTTTTAATATTTTATATTATACCTACCGGATGAGTTTTTTAACCGTAAAGAAACTATTTTTTATATATATAAAATATTAGGTAGGCGAAATAGAAGTTATGGGTATAGGTAGTTTAATTTTTTTTTCATAAACGCAGGCTCCGGCCGTATATTCCCGAACGAGTACGACATTGGAACCTTCAAGAAACGAGCCTACACCTTCCTCAAAGGCCGGCAACGCATCTGTGACCCTTTTGGTGTTGCGGGTGTCCATGAGCGGCGGTGATTGCTTTCCATCAGGTGACCCGCCTGCTCGTTTGCCGCCCTCTCATATAAAAAAAAATATATTGATATGCGACTGGCGGGATTTGTAGAGTTCCTACCATATAGAGACCGGCAAATGACACAATTAACGATTGATTCGATGTTAATTTTGAAAAAAAAGACTACCTATGCCAGTACCCTCTTTTTCACTTACCTAATATGCCCAATTTTTTTTCCTTACGATAAAAAAGCTCATCCGGTATGTATATCTTTACAAAAAAAATTGTATATAGACCAAATGGTATACATAATACAAGCCTAGGTGCTTAGTGTGAAACTAGATGGCGCTGTGTGTATGTCCAAGGATATTTATATTACTATCTAAACATATACATACATCATGTCTTTGTTAGGCGATTTCTTTGGAATCAGTTTATTAATTTGGAAGGTTGTCTTTTATTTGTAAGATCTATAAACTTTATAGAATGCCGTGAGGAATGAACCCTTTTAAGCTCAAAGCAATATAATTACTTTTTATGTCTTTTCCATACCAACGGTGTCCGCAGTAGCGAAAGAATAATAAACATTCCACATGAATTGCTTAGATCTCAATCTGATGCCAAGTTATCCGATCTGACTATTTACAAAACAAGCTACTTAAATATGCCGTTGTTTTCTTTTCATGTAAAATGTGTAAAGATCGAGACTATTTTTAGAATTCTACTAACTCTAAAATGGCGAAAGTCTAGATTTCATGGCAACATTTAAAAGTATCTGAATTTACTATGAGAACTATGAGCGAATATGTTATCTATGGACCTAGCACAAATCATAGAAACAAGGGAGTTATGTCAAGGAGGTCCGATATGTGACATTAGTGCCTATTTAGTCCAATAATCGGACGATCTTTACTTCAGATATTCTTAAAGTTGAGAAACTTTCTTTACAAAATATTAGAATATTTTGTACATAGTAAAGTACCGCACCCTGCACCAGTGAGAGAATACAAATGTTTTTTAACAAATCGGTAGCTTGCTTTAGATATAGTATAAGTATTTAGTTATAAAACGTACAATATTAAATTAAAATCATCGTCATCGTAGAATACTCAGAACCCCTGTAATCATGTTCTAAAAGAACGATCAATCACTTCATTATATTTTTTTTAAATGTCAGTGAGTGCAATAAGGGCGTTATACACCACCTACATCTAGAGCACGTATTAAATGTCAAGTATTCTCAATTTAAAGTAAGCTTTAAAGCTCAAGGAGGCTAAAATTGTATTGAAGTTCCCTCGGGTAATAATGACGTTTGAATTTGGAACGCCAAAATGTCAATAAAAACATCTATCGAAAATAGTTTCGAAAAAAAAACAAGGCTGTTTAAAGCTGGCTGTGGTCCAAGGAGTTTTTAACTAAAAAATTTGACACATTGGCTGTATGTCTTAATTATTTTTTTTTAGGAACGGTAAAAACAGCCGCTACGGTAGGATTTTGGATATTGCTCACGAGAAATTTTGTGTCATAATTCTATTTATATTCCAGATCCAAGCGAACGAAGTCGCGGGCGGGAAGCTAGTCTAAGTATAATACTCGCAACTGTGAGAAAAGAACAACATCGTGCAACTCGCTATGGTCATTTTGTTCTAGAAGTATGACAAAAAACTGAATCCCACTTGTAGTCGCGGCAATGCTATCTGTTTTGCGGCGGCGGCATCTTTTTGCCTAATTAAAAATGCAATTCGATTTGTTCCTGAGGGTACTTTTATTGGGCAAAAACCTATACGATTTTAACTCGGGTTTTTCTGTTTTACTTTCAAAGATTAACGTCGCTCGAAGATCCGATACTTTAATTTTATTTGGGAAAACCCATAGCTGTTTCGTATACCTAGTATCATTTGAACTAAAGGCAAATTAGAGGTTTATAATTATTATTTTTCAATAATTTTTATGGCTATTTTATTAGGGGAAAACTGTTAGAATAGCCTTAAAAAATAATTCAAAAATAAAAATTACATGGCTGGAAATATCTATAAAATGAACAGACTAATTTTTAATTACAAAAGAACTTTAAATACAAATTCCTATATCAGGTTTTTTAACATTAATGTTACAACGTAAATCAATCTATATTTTCTTTTAATTTAATAACAGCCTTTCGCTTACTAATTGCATTTAATAATGTTTTATATTTATCAAAGACCAAGATTTGGATATCAGCAGGAACCTTATTGTAAAAGACATTACCATGTTTTTTAAATGTCGATATCATATTTTTTTAAGGTTCTTAAGGTTCTTTTTCAATTTTCCATGATCATTCTGAACAGTGGCGGTACCTTGATATAAGCCTAAAAGCCCGGCATGCCTTTGCCTTAATAAAACACTCGATCAGGAACATCAACTTCAAACTTTATTAATCTTTAATCAGTACAATAACTGTGTAAAAACCACAAATCATTCATCAAATATTACCCGGGCTTGCCCTACTCTCAGACTCTAGGCACGCCACTGATTCTGAACGCAAAACTGTCACTCGCACTACGCACTTTCAAGAGGGTATGTAAAATGTGGTACTTACATAAACAAAAAACCGCATGCATATGGTCCTTTCGAAAAACTTCAGATCTGGCCACATGACAGAGTGGTAGGTGTGAATGTTACGTTACATAAACAGTTTCTTGGACGGGTGTTTCTCTGCCAGTATGATTCGGATATGATTTAAATTTGTTAAATTAGTAATAATAATTTGAGAACAATTAAATTCACTCGCACATTCACACATAAGTACCTATTGAAATTTTACCAAATACCTACCAATATGATACCTTCTCGTGTCTAGCTTTTTATGGTTTATCACTTGCAGTTGTTTTTGAGTTAATTTTAGATATAGATTTTTGTTTTTGTTTACTTTTAGTTAATGTTTAAATTTATTCATATAATAATAGTAATTAATTCCTACTACTCCAACTACTCTATGTGGGGGGGACTGAAAATTAGCAAATCGGCTGAGTCCCTACCTTTTCATCACAGTTTGACCTAATTTATTATCAATTAATTACCTGTTAAATTAACTTTGTGGTGAATAAATACCTTTTATTTATTTAAAAATTTAAAAATTTCATCGATGTAATCGTTTTTCGCATCCTATTGCCCATCGTCATCTTTAACCTGTCTTCATTCATTGCTACATATTATAGGTCTTTTATATGGTAGACATGCAATCCTTAATGTCTAATCCACACTATAAACTGGCACATTAGATTTTCGAATAAAAAACTAATCATTAATCAGAAACAACAACTTCAAACGAAACTAGAATACAATACTGGCTAGCTACCACCAACTTATCTAAATCTGCCGCCAGGCAGCAATGTTTATAGCATTGTTGTGTTCCGGTTGTCAGAGATAAGATAGCCAGTCCCCCAAATGTGTTGGGGTTTCCGGGTCGGTACGCTTCCACCTTCGACTTCATCTTCACTTAACATTAGGTGTGATTGAAGTCAAGTAACAATATGTCGTGCATGAAAAAAAAAAGAAAACGCCGGCGAATACATTACACCCGTCCTTGGTTGTCCTGGGAACTTATGCAAGCTGATAACTGGTAAGATTCACCCTTGGAAAACAGATAAGATAAAAAAACAGATAAGTCAACTTGACCTGGCATAGTAACGTATAAAAGATAGCAATTACAAAATGTACAATGACATGATTAAGTAGGAAACTGAATCTAAAACTAGACATGCATGAGCACAACAAAAGAATTTCGCTTCTCCTTCTGAATAATGTATGTTATTCTATGCCGCTATCGCAGCCATCGGCCGGGCGTCCCCGAGGTGCAAACACATGAATAATTGAGCAGGCGCATCCATACACTGCACTTACAACTGTATTCTACTTATGTTAGTATAGGCATCACTAGCATGGTGCAAAGTAGGTACCTAACGTAATCTATGGGGGGTGAACAAAAAGAAAACTATAATAATTAGGTATAAATGGAATATTAAAAAAAAAAACCCCTGGTAAACTAAATGTTTATATCATCCAGGTAAATAAATATAAATATTTCGGATACTTACACCAATCATCTAGTCCCAAACTAAGCAAAGCTTGTATTATGGATAAAAGATAACGGATAAACATACATACCTACATAGATTAGGTAATTGTGCACACACACACTCAACTCATACGCACACATACACTCGCACATATTACTCTATACATTTTCTCTCTTCCTTACACCCACAAACACAACAATTTGATGTCTCGATAGATAAGGTAACAAAGCTATGTATAAACTAACTGAGATCTATTTTGGCTTCTATATGGTATAATTTATATTTTAAATTTGTAATTATGGCTGTGTTACTAATATTTCTTTTTAAATAAGTATTTCGGACACTTACACCAATCATCTAGTCCCAAACTAAGTAAAGCTTGTGCTATGTATACTAGATAATGGATAAACATACATAAATATTTACATAAACATCCAAGACTTGGGAATAAATGTTCGTATTCATCACACAAACATTTACCCCTCGCGGGATTCGAACCCGCAACCGTTGGTTTCGCTGATCACTATCCACTACACCAATCGGTCGTCATTAATAATTAATAATTTATTTGTAAAACTTTACAATTTACCAACTTTATTCTTATTTCTGTATTTCCAATTCTCGTACTGTAACTGGGACACCCTGTGATATACCCTTTACATTGAATACTGTTGCTATGTAGGAGTTAA
Source organism: Oegoconia quadripuncta (assembly GCA_949316235.1). Taxonomy (NCBI): domain Eukaryota; kingdom Metazoa; phylum Arthropoda; class Insecta; order Lepidoptera; family Autostichidae; genus Oegoconia; species Oegoconia quadripuncta. The sequence continues at coordinate 34,156,913 of OX438746.1, forward strand.
ACCAAAAGGATTAAATTCACATTCACAACAAAACAAATAAAATATGCACACGTAAAGCAAGACATTGCGTGCTTTTGATTGTTCTAAGCACGTTCCATGAGATAAGACGAACAGTGTTTGGCGAATGTTCCTAGAGATTTATGCGGAGAGCTCTTTATTACAATGCGAAAATTTTATGTCTTTTTTGGTTCGACCTATGACTAGCAGACTGACGTTGCCTTACAACAAAACTACGGCTATTAATTACGTACCCAATGCAGAATCACTATGATACACTAAGCCTATTGTGATCTGGGGGAACGGAAGCTAAGTCGGGTCAAAAAACGCAAGGCACTAAGGCCCATATTACATAAAGTTACTCAAGCAGAGATCTCTGCTTGAGGACAGTTAAAAAGGGACAGCTTTATGTAACTTGTATAGCGGCATCTCTTTCTAACTATGATGCTTGATCTACGCTTGAGCAATATTCTCAAATACGGGCCTTAGTAATTGCCTTTTCTAGAAGCCTTTCGTTGTATTTTCAAACCCTCGTGCTTCGATCTGTATAATACTAGAGAGCCCATTTTTATTTTACTAGCTTTCCTCCCGCGACTTCCGCTTGGAAGATTTTATCAAAATACAAACAACAAACTTTCATCCCCTATTTTATCCCCTTGGGGGTAGAATTTATCAAAATCCTTTCTTAGCGGATGCCTACGTCATAACATCTACCTGCATGCCAAATTTCAGCCCGATCCGTCCAGTGGTTTGGGTTGGGCGTTGATAGATCACTATGTCAGTCACCTTTGAGTTATATATATTTAGATTAATATCTAAAGTCGATTTTGCCACTGACTCATTCATCAAAACCTTTGGGGTACTTCGCGAAACTCTAGAAATCTGAACTTTTTAGCAATGAAAGCGTTATATATGAGGTTGTGAGTCTTGGCAACCTATTTTACATGAAATGTTTTTAGTGGGTCTTCATTGGAGGTTGTATTCTAAACGGTATCCATATACAGACATCAAACAACTTCAAACGAAAAACGGAAGCCTCATGGGATCATTTTGTTTTCCGTCTATTTGTGTGTCAAGGCCCTTTTCATTAGAAGCGGCTGGAGTATCAAGTTAAAATTAGGTATATCGAATGCTACTGTTATCGCAAAAAAGTTACGGCCTTTCAAAGAGATTATTCATACTAAAAGTCCCACTCACTGACAAATCACCAAAATGTGGATGTATACTGGTATACCGAATTACACCCCTAAAAACGTTTGACCGAAGAACGTTTGATCGAAAGCCGAGTACATTGCGGAGTTTGTTCATCATATTTTTTTTTAATTTTAACCAACTCCGCAATGTACGCGATGTCCGCAATGTTTCAATCAAAGATTCTTCGGTCAAGTTTTTTTTGGGGTGTAATTCGGATTGAAATGACTTTAAACTGACCCTTCAGATCCTGAAGAAGTTTCAAAAAAAATGTATTGAGACTGAGACGCGCTTTCAATCTCAAGATCGATTTATTAATACGGCCCTGAGTAACGGATAAATATTTATGTAAACGCACATATAATTATACACACACAACTTTCCCATTAGTAGTACGTATTATTATTATGTACTAGGTTTCTGTCCGCGGCTTCGTGTGCATGGAATAACTTAATCGCGGAAATTTGTTTATCCCACGGGAACTACTCACTTTATCGGGATAAAAAGTATCCTATGTTTTAATCCAGAGTATTTTCTACCTATATACCAAATTTCAGCCAAATCCATTCACCCGTTTCGCCATGATTGAGCAACAAACAAACAAACAAACATCCAGACTTTCGCATTTATAATAATTAGTTCGATTATTTTCATTGTATTACTATGGATAGTATGAATATGGATTTAATTACATAAATATATGTAGAAGTTAGCGACAACATCAGTATGCCTTCGGAATGTACAAATTTGATTATATTTCCGCATCGGAACCAACGGAACTTCTTATATTTATTGTTCCCAATAAAGTATTAATTCACCTGCAATTACACCGCCTTGGATCACGATCCCGTAACCGCTTCCAATGATCATTGTAATGAGCGACGCGTAAAGCGGAGCGGAAATAATTTTTTTTTATGCACAACGGCTTAACACTTGACATCAATCACACCTGATGTTAAGTGAAGATGAGGCCGAATGTGGTAGCGCACTGACCCGGAAACCCCATCTTATTTGGATACTGGCTATCTTATCTCTGACAACCGGAACACAACAATACTATTAACATTGCTGTTTGGCGGCAAATTTAGTTAAGCGGTAGCTAACCAGGCGGACATTTAAAATGCCTTACCACTAACCTAATAATATTGTCACCTGTATCTATTGATGATGTGTTTTGTTGTAAATAAGTCAATCAAGTGACTGAAGGTCAAGTGGGGTCAATCACTAACGATCGTATACGAAGCATTAGATGAGAGATAGAGAGGAAGATTGTGAATTGGCAAGGTTAACGAAAGTGACCCATTTAGCGACACACACATACATGTGTAGGTGTAAAAATAGCCAACATGTAGGAATAGTAGCATGTCATGATCGTCGCAAGTGGAAATAGAATAACATTAAGATACACTATACTATGTGTGTGCCGATCAGTACTCATGCTCAGGGAGCAAAACACATATAAAACGTATGTATATAACTAAATAAACGATTTTAAATGTTGTTTTTGTAACTTACGAAGTAAAGTATGTTTTTATTATATATTAATTTGGAGTCTAGCCCAAACCTACTCACAATTTTAGCAAATTTTTGATAAACTTATATGGTTTGTGCAATCACGCAAAATAGGCGCAAACTGCGTCGAGTTGCGGAAATTAAGCCCGCTAAAACCTATAAAAACCTATGGTTTGTGCAAAATTGTTTTCATCGCATCACGAATGTACTTTATAGATGGAACCATGTAGGAAGTGCCTTTTCAACAAATTTTATTTCGATTTATGAGACACGTCTACTAGCTTTCGCACATTATTTTATGTATACGTTACGTTACATACCTTTGTAATAATTAATAACGCGGCGGGTCAGTCACCTCATTCGCACTACACACAAACCTTTACAGGTTTTCGTAGGCGTCTTATAGTGAAGATTGTTCAAATAATGTTCCATGGATAAATAAAGAAAAAAAAATGGCATACAGTACTTACGTGATACTTAAATTAAAATCAATTCACTTATAAAGTTAGGCAAATAATCAACATTTCCATCTACAATTTCATCTAGGCCCCTTTGAAATATACTCAAGAAGATATGAAGGGACTTGCAAAATTCTTATCTTAAAGGAAAAATACACACAAACACAAACAAAATGAAAAAAAAGAAGATTATAAAAATTGAACTGTACCTATGTATCTTCTCTTCTACGAGTACCTATAGATAGATTTTGATAGTGTTTTAACCATATAACACAAAGAATACTATCCAGATATCTAAAATAAAATATTAATAGTAACTACATGATATCAGTTGCCTTTAAAATACTACTCAAAGGTCACGCAATTATCGACTTACCTACATTTTTCAAATCGCTGGCGCCTCCCACCTTGCCACACCCCTATCCTGGTATTGCGAGGCACGACCAAACGAATTTCATTTTTTCCCAACCCTACGTGGCCAGATAGAAAACATCTTTAGAATTCTAGCACTGTTTTATTTTATTGTGAGCACACAACTTTAGCAATATTCAGCTCTATTGCATATACCGTAGTGCAGTAATTCGTGTAGTATACCTGTAAGTCTTATTAAGAAAATAACAGGGCCATAAGATAAGAGGGAGCGTTTTTGTTTCTCTGTATTTGTACGTTGCGATATTTTTCTGAATGAATGTTTTATTTTCTTTCCCAGGATAGTAGAGACTGTGAAAACTGTGATAAGTTTAATCTCTATTGGCATATCGTTTACTCATAACGCTACAAGTTGAACCATCAGTTAATTCAGAATGAATACATGTTTATAAAAAGAAAAGAGTACGTTTTACGCAATAACAAAGTAAGTAGTTACTTAAACCATAAATAAGAACTTACTTTTGCATCAGATGTAATACGCATTCCATCTACCGTATTTTGTAAAAAAAAAATACAAAATTACGCACAGCAACATGAAAACAATTTAATTTTTGCAAATCTTCTTCTTCTTACATCGAAATTCAATACGTACCGCAGGATATCACCCGCACTTAGTTGACGTGCCATTTATAAGGACCAAGCGTTTTAGGTCTTCGTTTCTCATGCGCACGGCTAAGGAGTGGAACGCATTGCCTCCGTCTGTGTTTCCAATCGCATATAACCCGCAGCTCTTTAAAGTCAGGTTAAATAGACATCTTCTGGGAAAGCTCGTTCCATCGTAGACCTTATCTTGACATTAGTCCAGATTAAGGTCAAGAGCGATCCCATTCTAATAAAAAAAAAAAAAAATCTACTACCTACAGAAATATTGACATATAGATATTGTATTTGGTTCTAACATATCCTTAGACATACACACAGCGCCATCTAGTTCCACAGTAAACAACTATAGGCTTGTGTTGTGGATACCAAATACCGATATCTTTTACGAAATCAACAACGATAGTGCTCTGTTACACAAACATGTACCTGTTACATAAGAATTTTATCCAGAATGTATAGTATTCTTATGATACTGATGTACAATACCCACCTAGTGGTGGCCATTCGGATGTACACCAACTAAACAAAACTAAACTAAAACCAGTTTTGGAGTGGTGCCGTCGCATCGTACTGTTCCAGGGAGAAAGAGACAGTACTAATTTAAAATTCGTTTTAGTTTAGTTTAGTTGGTGTACATCCGAATCGACACCATTGTTCGTAAAACAGAGCGTACCTACTGCATATACACAAACTTTGAGCTCATTCACTATACACACCTCCTACAGAGAATAGATTACATCATTGAGCCGCCACAGCACACGATAGACAGTTCGTCGCTAATTGCAAAAGTTGCGGGACAAATGAGTCTCGAACCTCCCGCCGGTTTAGGGGACACGCGAACTTTGTATTCAATTACTGCGCGACTCCGAAGGGTTAAAGTTCGCATGTAAAAACCTGGTTTATTCGCAGTGACTACAATTATTTTATATTTTCACGACTGCGTGAGCGAAAAATGTGACGCTACTGCTTGTCAAGAGCTGTACTGTTATAATATGACTGTGACTACAAGGTCTATGTTGTTACAATATGGCTCAAGTGTCACGTGCGTGATGCTAGTATTCACACAATGGATTTCAGCTATTTTGATAATGTCAAAAAACTTGCTGAAATAGTGCCAAACACGTTTAACACGTTTTGAGTATAATGAATTTTATATAACAGACCATCCGGACCTGCGGAACCACTAAAATAATGGAGGCTCAGAATTTCAGAGCGAATATTTAGAATAGAATAGAATAGAATACATTTATTCGTCGACCATGACACAAGTCACTTAACCTACATTATACACATACAATATAGAATACTGGGTTGGTATACAGTTAAAACTAACATCAGGAGACGTGACCCATATCAGGGGCAACGAAATGGTCCAGACTCAGCATGTGTTGTGGGTAGAAACCCGCAGCGCTGTTCATTCTGCCAGAACCATTGAGATACTCGTATGTGCGCATCTCAGGGCACTATATTTCTGTATAGAAACTATTTTAAACAATAAATAAATATGTTTGCTCCATCTAGTTCCACACTAAGCAACGAGTCTTGTATTATACATACAGAGAAACACCCTCTCCCCCACACACACAAACATTCATATAGGTACACCGCTGTCACACACATAACAACCGTCGTTTTTAGTAGGACGTTTGAAATCCAAAACTATGAAATAACAGCGTAAAATCTACACATCCAAAAGCAACTACTCAACTTTTCAGCGACATCAGCTGCACACCGGAAATTGTAGCAAACGTATAGCAGACGGAAATGGACAGACGGACAAATTTACAGTTTAGAAATTAAACGAATAAACTACTATGATAACATACATAACGTCACAAATTCAGCCCAAATGGAGTGGTGAAATATTTGCCAAATAAGCATTTGGGTGTTCATTTCAATGTCAATCATTTAATTATTTTTCTCCACATTATTGTACAGTAGAGTTAAATATAGCTAGGGACTATAATTCTATGTGGAGACTGGTGCCTGAACTAGGGAAACCTGTGTCTCAGGTAACCAGGTCTTCCACCCCACGGTTACTACAACAAAAAAGAAAGGTTAGCATTGATAAAAAGAGACAATGGAAATAATTATTATGTATAGTAATAATTCACACATTGCGTGTGTGAATTTGTGATTTCGTGTGTGCATTTGTGTTCAAAACATTAGTAAGAAAGAACCACCATTCACCTTTCGGAACATGCAAACATGCACATAATACAGGGGGTGAATGTGTCAAGAATGAAATTGAAAGACAGTCTGCGATGGGAAGCCTATTATTAAATCGAGATCATATTAAGAAATCGTCATCCAGAGCATATTATCAGCACCGAATTCTGAGGTCGCAGTCATGGTCTGTCGATTGATTCTGGCTTCCTGTCAGTGACTGATTACCTATGTTCATATATTAAGGAAAGTGTGTTAGCTAGCATAGGTACGATGAGGTTAACATGTCAGGTTTTTTGATTGATATCAATCAATCAAAAAAATATTTATTTCGTAGGATAAAAATTATCACTTCAAAACGTCACATTTTTCATCTTATTATTAAAGGTAGGTGCGATGGGGTTAACATGTACTCCATGTATAAAACCCCTAAATAAAACAGTTTTTATGATTCACCTTTCGGAATAATAAAATGCAGTCACGCACATATAGCCCAGGGAAAATACGGTAAAAAATTAGCTTATATAGACATAATTCAGAACCGACTTATATAATTGCTATCTTATAGAGGTACATTAGAAATGTAATTTTGAATAATTAAGCAAAAAAAAAACGATCGCTTAGTCTAGATTTTTTTTTAGAAAACGCTATTTTTATTTGTATCTTAATAACAATAAATACTAACTGATATTTAATTCGGTAGACTTTTGTTAAACATAGTTAACTTATTAATGGATAAAAAACTAAGCATGTTATATGTTAGGCATACATGTGTTTTAGCTGAAAATGTCGTGAGCTGCATTGCTTAAGAAATTAAAAATTTGAACTAATATTTTGTAACGATAATTTTCCTAAATATTTTGAATTTAAAGAAATACCCATCAATTAAGCATTAAAGAAACACATTCTTCAACTTTAGCTTATTTAGTTACTTAGTACTTGCGTTTCTTACAAATGCTTAATTTTTAGCAATTGTTCAGTAACAATGTAAGTAGTAGTATGTAGTAGTGTAGAAATGTAGTCATTTACAACACTTTATTAAATGTTTCAAGAAGAAATCTAAGGCCCTTATTTCAGAATGTTGCTCAAGCGTAGATCGGCGCTTGAGCATACTTAAAAAGAGACGGCGCTATACATAAAGCTGTCCCTTTTTAACTGTCCTCAAGCGGAGCTCTGCTTGAGTAACATTCTGTAATATGGGCCTTAGTATTGCTGTGTGAACAGAGATGGCTGAAAACCAGGGCAGTGCAATGATCTCTGAGGACCTGCCAGCAACATGCTGAGTCCATCTCCGATTGCCACAACTAATTATGTCTGTGAAGTTATGTTTTATTTAAATGTGGCAATTGGTTATTTATTTTCATTTTTTTTTCTATTAATTTAATCGAGGGTTTTATCATTATAATGATAATGTCACCCTCATTGGGGCTAAACCTATCAAAACACACCGACACAGAGCTTACCTATACGACAAAAGACAGCAGTGATTTGGCTTCCCGAGATAATGGAAAAGCCGAACCACTGTTACATATCCCCACTTCGAATGTAAAATTATAATTAATCATAAATTGTCTTCTTAAGTCGTCGCTCCGGACACACTCCATTAAAATGTGGAAAACGTCTTCTACACTTTCACATACTTCACAATTTGGAGACAATACTTTTGCCATTAAGTATCCAAACTTATTGAATGGGATGTGACCAGAGCGAAGTCTCAAGACTGTTGACTGTTGACTGCATCGCAATATATTTACGAAAACTTAATGTACGTAAGAAACAATCTACATTTGTTTAGGAAAAATTGTGAAATACACAATGTTAATACAATATATAAAAATAAACTTGCTGTCCATAGCAGTCGCTTACACAAAGTCACTAAGTCATTCAAGGGACAATGTAGCTTTTACAATAAGGTTCCGGTAGACATTCAAAATTTGCCTTTAAATAAATTTAAAACAACCATTAGACGGAAACTATGTGCCAAAGGCTATTATAAAATTTCTGACTATCTGGATGATAAGAATGCGTGGACATGAACTGCTCAGCATTATCCAATATATTTTATTCTTATTTTTCTTTGTAGAATCATAAATTTTACAATTAGGTATTTCAAATTGTATTTGTATTGACTTATTTAAAAAGAGCAACCCCGAAGTTTCTTGCTCGTTCTTCTCTGGGGAGACTGCCTAGTGAATGAGCGATAACTGTATGTCATGACGATTTCAAATGTTATTCTTATAACTTACGAAATGAAAACATTTTTGATTTTTGATTTGATTTTGATTTTGTTACAACTTCTCGTCTACTCATGTCGGCACCATCGGACCATGGATATCGCACGAGATTAGGTTGGATCGTCTTATAACATATCCCTTTGCTTAAAGACCTTTTATCAAAGTATTCCTTCCACAATTCATTTATTTACTATTATTATTTAACTGTGCCATGCAAATAAATAAATCAGTAAATGTCTCGAATTCTCGTCCTAATTAAGTATAGGTATGCGAGATAATTTAACGCGGCAACCTACTTTAGTGTGTTTAGTACATTAAATCACATTATCATTATCTAACAAATGTAATTATTAAATGTGACATCAATTGTTTTGATAATAAATTAATTAGTTGCTATCATATGTGCATTGCTGTGATAAACTGTGAACTGTTACGTTACCCAGGTTTTGAGATAAAGGGGTAATATGTGCTAATAACCCCGTTTTTTTTCGATTTTCGCCTAAAGTCGCCCCGTTACAATTCTTTCAAAATCTATATTTCGAGTTAGATAAATTCATAAAATTAACAGTGTTAAGCTCTCGTGGCGCAGTTAAATTGTCGGCCCCTGTTGTTTTCAATTGATGGCACTCGTTAAGCCAAGTCGATGGCCTACAGCGGCTTAAGAACACAGACTGTGAAGTGGCCGTAGTCAGACACAAATCTACCAATTCGCATTGAGCCCGCGTACTGGATTATGGCCCATACCATCACCCAGTGAGTCGAGGCTGTATTAAAATGCTAATAGTGGACCTATCCAAGGATCGACTGCGCCAGACATTGCTTAACTCGTGGCACAGTCAAATCAAAATCAAATCAAAAAATGCTTTATTTTATAGGTACACAGGGTACACTTAAAATAGTCAGATTTTACATTTTTTAAGCTACTGCTTGTTCAAAAGCCAATTTTCCCCTGAGAAGAACAAGCAAGAAACTCGAGTGGTTGCTCTTTTATAAAAAAAAGGTTTTTGTGTTACAAAATTATTAATTATTATTTTATATTATAATATTTCATTATTAATTGTGAAATTGCCTGGTTACGCGGGTCGGGTGGCGATTCACACCACAAACGGTTCGCACCGCGGTGCGAAACGACCCATTCAATTTTTGAAGAGCCCCTTTCGCACCGGTGGTGTGAATCGCCACCTGCAAATTTTGAATGGGTCGATTCGCACCACAAGGTAAATGACCTTTGATTCGGAAGTTGATTCTGTTTCGGACTCATAATAAAATATTTCACCTAGGTAAATAGAAAAATAGTAAGTAAAAATGTATAAATCATTTTTTTAACATAATAGATTGCTTTACTTTTATTATTATAAAGAAGTAAATATACTCAACGTTAAAAATATTTTTTTAACTAAAAAATAAGCTTCTATGTATACTGGCTAGACTAGAGAATTACTACAATATAACCACAAAATAAATACAAAGTATTATTTATGATTATTTGTGATTATTTTAAGATTATCTATTTAGCCTACAAAGATTTATCTATTTAGCCCACAAAGATTAGTTTAAGTTTCATCATCATTATCTGATTTAAGAGCCATGCTCTTGTTGGTGGAGATTTTTCCATATCTCTCTGCTCTCCGCCTTCCTCTTGACCTCCTGATACAACACGACGTTCAACTTCTCTTTTGTTTGCTGCATGTAGCTTATTCTCGGTCTTCCTCTTTTTCTTTTCCCGTTTAAGTTTACATGACTTTTATTACTTGATTTTTATAATTATTTAAAAATGTTATTTATGATTGTTCCAAGATTATCTATTTAGTATTTCTTAATTTGGTAATCAATCTTTGAAAATGAAACTGGTAATAGTGTCCGTGATATGATAACAAACAACTTTCCCATACAAACATAGGTCGAAATGTGAAAAAAATTTTTGGATTTCCCATACTAAGTTGTGTCATGTGACCGGACACTTTGTATTGGAAGGCCACTATCACCAGCTTTTTTTTATAGATATAGATAGATAGGTCGAAATGTGAAAAAAAAAATTGCATTTCCCATACTAAGTTGTGTCACGTGACCGGACACTTTGTATTGGAAGGCCACTATCACCAGCTTTTTTTATAGATATAGATAGATATAGTGGCCTTCCAATACAAAGTGTCCGGTCACGTGACACAACTTAGTATGGGAAATCCAAAAATTTTTTTCACATTTCGACCTACGTTTGTATGGGAAAGTTGTTTGTTATCATATCACGGACACTATTACCAGTTTCTTTTTCAAAGATTGATTACCAAATTAAGAAATACTAAATAGATAATCTTGGAACAATCATAAATAACATTTTTAAATAATTATAAAAATCAAGTAATAAAAGTCATGTAAACTTAAACGGGAAAAGAAAAAGAGGAAGACCGAGAATAAACTACATGCAGCAAACAAAAGAGAAGTTGAACGTCGTGTCGTATCAGAAGGTCAAGAGGAAGGCGGAGAGCAGAGAGATATGGAAAAATCTCCGCCGACAAGAGCATGGCTCTTAAATCAGTTGATGATGATGAATCTTAAACTAATCTTTGTAGGCTAAATAGATAAATCTTTGTAGTCTAAATAGATAATCTTAAAATAATCATAAATAATACTTTGTATTTATTTTGTGGTTATATTGTAGTAATTCTCTAGTCTAGCCAGTATACATAGAAGCTTATTTTTTAGTAAAAAAAAATATTTTTAACGTTGAGTATATTTACTTCTTTATAATAATAAAAGTAAAGCAATCTATTATGTTTTAAAAAATGATTTATACATTTTTACTTCTTTTCTATTTACCTAGGTGAAATATTTTTATTATGAGTCCGAAACAGAATCAATTTCCGAATCAAAGGTCATTTACCTTGTGGTGCGAATCGACCCATTCAAAATTTGCAGGTGGCGATTCACACCACCGGTGCGAAAGGGGCTCTTCAAAAATTGAATGGGTCGTTTCACACCGCGGTGCGAACCGTTTGTGGTGTGAATCGCCACCCGACCCGCTCAAGCTTGCTGTTCATGTCAATGAATGTTTATCATCTAAATAATCTGATATTTTATAATATGCTTTCTTATTAAGTTTCTGTTTAATAGTATCTTTAAATTTATTGAGAGGGAGATTTTATATATCAACTGGAACCTTATTGAAAAAGCGTACACATAACCCTTTGAAAGAATTACTGACTTTGCGGAGGCGACTTATGTGACCTGCAAGTTTACCTTTATTTCATGTATTGACATCATGTTTATCAATATTTTTCCTAAATGATGCTATCTTTTTTTTGACATATTTTCAAAAATGTACTGTGACGAAAAGGTTAGAAATATTATACTCTTTAAATCTGTCTCTAAGTGACACTGCAGGTCTCAATTAAATTCGCATTCGCTATTCGTTTTCGATTAGCGAATGCGACTGTACCACGAGTGCTTGACCACGCATTGCTAAAATACATTCGGACAAAGTCTGGACCCACACATACTCGTACATACACACAAACGTATAACTAATCAGTGATTAGTAAAGAGTTACAAATAACTATTTAAATATTTAAAAAAACCAAACAACCCGACAGCAAATTTAGTATTTTGCGAGCGCCATATTGGATCATTTACCATAAAAAGTATCCTATGACACTGTAGGAATCAAGACGAATCAAGATTAACCGCCTCCGTGGCTCAATGTAAACAACGTTGGGTTTACGATACGGAGGCTGCGGGTTCAGTACATGTTTAAGTACTCGGTTAGGTTGGTGGTAGGGCATTTAAAATGTCCGCCTGGTTAGCTTTTTTTTTATGCACAACGGGTGAGCACTTGACCTCAATCACACCTGATGTTAAATGAAGATGAGGCAGAAATCTGCCGCCAAACAGCAATGTTAATAGCATTGTTGTGTTCCGGTTGTCATAGATAAGATAGCCAGGCCCCCAAATGTGTTGGGGTTTCCGGGTCTGCACGCTTCCACCTTCGACCTCATCTTCACTTAACATCAGGTGTAATTGAGGTCAAGTACCAACCCGTTATGCATAAAAAAATGAATCGAATGACACCTTCAAAATCGGTCGAGCCGTTTAAGCTACAGGAGGTAACATTCGAAAATCATTACCCTCCTTTTAGGGGCTGTCGGGTAAATATATTAGTAACCACTTATTACGTTAGAGATAACAATAACAACGGTGGATTGTTGTAAAAAATTTCAATATTTCCCTAAGGTTCAAGGTTATATATTTATGTGCCTCGTTAAAAAAGTAATTCCACGATGAATCTGATAACCTTTTGCCCTTGTCAACGCAACGGGCAAACAATGACGGGCCGAAAGTACAATGAAATTCACTTTAGCCAGCTTTATACCAAGTTGTTCTAATCCGGGGCGATAGGGCTCGCTTCGGCCCTCATGCATATTGATGAATGAATCGGTTTCCCACCGAATAGTCCTACTCTATTGTGTGCGGAAATATAAAAAAATATGATGAGAATTTAAAATTTATTGGTATGCATTTTGAAGAAAGAGTTTCGCTTCTCTTCAAGGTCTAGGATGAATATGCATTGACTGGGATCGCGTCCTTCACCTTCAAATATGTTTTCACCATTTCAGGTTAAAGGGAAAAAATTATAATTCCGTAATAAGACCTGTCATAATGTAAGGATTGGAGTGTTGGGTCATGAAAAAGACAAGTGAAAGAGAATTGAATGAGAACTTTGAGATGGATGACGAGGAGAGATAAGATAAGGAATAAGTATGTGAGCGAATTTAAAAGTGGCATCAGTGACAGAAAAGTTGGAAGGAACTCGTTTGACTTGGTATGGACATGTACTAAGAGAGTGATGGATGTCAATGTATGGAAAGGAAGAGGAAGACCACGGAAAAGATGAATGGATTGTTTGAGTGATTATAAGTCAAAGTCGAAGTCAAAAAATATTTATTTCGTAGGATAAAGATTATCACTTGAAAACGTCACATTTTTTATCTTAATATTAAAATTATTGACATTATTGCTCATTCGCAAAGCAGATTCCCCAGAGAAGAACGAGCAAGAAACTCAAGGGTTGCTCTTTTAAATAAGTTTGGGTTACAATTATATTATATTGTATAATTAGACTGAATATCGCCGAGCGGTCTATGTCCATGCTTGCTTATCATCCAGATAGTCAGAAATTTTATAATAGCCTTTGGTAAATAATGTTGTTTTATGATGGTTTTGAATTTATTTCTTTAAGAAAAAGACATACTGCAGCGACCCCAAATAAATTGGAACCAGAACAAGAAGATGATGATGATGGCCAGGTAGGATTATGGTGAAACGCATAGTTGAGATAAGACACCCAGACCCCAAATAAGTTGGGTTTTCCGAGTGAGCGTGCTTCCTCTTTCAGTCTCATGTTTACATTAGGTGCTGATTGAGGACAAGCGCTAACCCATTGTTAAAAATAAATTGTAAGCTTTAATATTGTAAACCTATTTTTGGACCTAACAATGCATTATTGTTCATCTACAAGTAGTCCAATTCGTTGGACTAGAATTACAAAAAGTTCAATGTTTCTAGCATTTCATTTTCTTCATTCTTTTTTTTTTATGATTGACTGGATTCGCGTTTGACCACAATCTCACCTGATGGAAAGTGACGATGTGGTCGGAGATGAAGCACGCGATCTCAGTAAATGCCTATTCACTCTGCTCTTGAAGATCCCAAGGTTGTAGGATTCAGGAAAGACTGACGCCGGAAGGGAGTTCCAAGCCTCGGCTGTTCGGAGGATAATGAAGAATCGAACTTCTTAGTGCGAATGTTCGGTATATTAACTATATACGGGTAGAATCCCTCCCCACGCCTAGTGGTTCGAAGGTGGAAGGGTGACGGTGGAATAAGATTATGTAATTCCAACGCACACTCCCCGAAATGTATCCTGTAAAAAACCGTAAAAAAAAATTCATCATCATATCAGTCATAAGACGTTCACTGGTGAATATAGGCCTCCCCATAGAATTCCACAGTGACCGGTTAGTAGCGGCCTGATGCATCCAGCGATTTCCCGCGACTTTTATCCAGGTCGTCTGTGCACTTTGTGAATGGATATCCAATAAAATTCCACGGAATAATCCACGGTGAATGGGACACAAGTAGATACGGGTAAATTAATTGGATTTCAAGTGGTTTTTGCTTACAAAAGTTTTGGTATAAATAAAATTTTCATGTTCCAGAATGAAAACAAAATGTCCCAATAACCGTATTGGGATTACAAATGACCTTCAAACGAATGCCTATAGCACAAAATAGGCCGCTTTACGTACATTGTGCCTAGGCTGTTGATGTGATGTCTGATGTGATCGGTGTAATCATTTGATAGATAAAAATTTCAGTTAAACTTAAATAAAATACATACATAACGTCATTCAGATCAGATCATTAAATCAAATATATTGAGGAAATCACTAAACATTCATACGTAACGTCTCGACATTTATCTCAAATGGGGTGGTCAGAGATAATCCAAACAATAGTGTTTGGGTGTTCCAAAAATTAATAATTTAATGATTGAAACAATATCCACGGTTCATCTTATGAAATACAGAAAGACGCTTTTTGATGGAAAGTCTCTTAGCCGCCTTTGACGACTCCCACGGGAAGAAACGGGTGGTTCTATTCTAACTTAATTTCTCTTTATATATTTATAAATAAAGGCCTGCTACCTTAATTGTGTTGCCGCCTGTACTGATCCCACCTCCGCTCTCCTCCCACTGTAACTCCTGTAAGCCAGGATCAACAGTGGTACTCAGCACGGCGCCTACTGAAGGTGGACGGTGCCCTACGTGACTCTATTGCTATCTTGGACCCCAGACTAATTAAAGAAAGAATTTAAGGGTGAAACAGTAGAAAAGAACGAAAGTCCCACCTCTCCCCCAGCAAATGGGAGAGCACCTAATGTAACGCAAAAAGCCAAAGCGGCTAACCCTATGGGGGAGAGAGTCAAATGAAGCTCGACTCCCTAATTTAATACACCATGGACAGCGCCAGATCGCAGTGAGCATTGATGGTGGGGTAGCCAGAAGGCTACCGTAGGTAAAAGTGCCAATAGTAGGTATGTCAGAAGCGCTTGAACGCTCGGAAGTTGTGGCGGTTGCCGCCTGTACAGTCTGACAAATTGTTTTACTTGTTGGACAATGCCTTTATGAAAGGCATGCAACTGCGTATGAGAGTTAAGTACAACTATTGGTCACCCATCCCATACCAGACGTTGCTTAATTTAGCTAATCAAAAACCAATAGCGATGGCGACTGCACAAGTCGTGAAATTATAAGATTCACTTCACTACAAGACTCGTGATTGTTTAACGCAAAATAATAACGGTCAACTTGAGACTTCACTCTAGCTACTAGAGTCCTCGGGCGACGCCAATTTCTCCGGTTAAGGGGTGTTCGAGGGTTTTCACCACCTATTCGGTCGGTCAAGGGCTGATTAAACTATTTTCAAACTTTTCAAATGAATTTCTTTTTTTAGAGTCGGTGTTTGAAATTTCCTGACCTATATTGCCTTAATTTACAGTTTATTTATTTCTCAGGTACAGGTATTATAAAATATCATTAATACCATTAATTACGGTATTAACACTTCTACCACTTATCTGTAACTGTATATTACAAATACCCAAATGTGTTGGGGTTTCCAAAAAAACCGATGGCAAGAGTTGCGCAGGTTTTTCCTGGTGCTGATGGAAAGGTTCATCATCAATATCAGCCCGTAAACATCGCACTGCAGGGATATAGAGCCTTCCCTCTTATATGAGGGTGTATGAACCATAGTCCACCACGCTGGCCCAATGTGCGTTGGGGACTACACATGCCTTAGAATTTTCAGTTTATAAAAACTTTATCTTAGTTTTGATATTTCAGTTCAAGAAAACATTTGTTTAACATTGTAAAAATATTTGTTGTGCTAGGCAATATGTACGAAACGCACATGAAGTGACGTCATAGCTTAGCTATACAATGTGTCCCGGAGAGAAGTGACCAGCGGGCGTAGTTTGAAAATTTATACAAAATTATCGATAAATCATTTAAATTTAGAGACCTAACTGCTTTTGTTTTTTAAAAATTGTTAATCCTTTTTTTTTAATAGACATGTCTGACCTTCTGCACTATTTTAGTCATAATTTCTTTGTTTTTACGTCTTTCCCAATTCTTTTTTTTTTAATTCAGTGCTGTTATTATTATTCATCAAATTAAGTTATGAAAATTATCCCAAAACAAATAAATAATTTATTAAAAAAGAAATAAACTTAAAATTCGACCAACAAAACTGTATTTCTTTAAGTTTAAAAATAAAAAAACGAAAAATGTCCCTATAACATCATGTTTTTTTTTAATTATTATGATACTACATGATATTCTCTAAAATATCCTCGAACAATGTTTTTAGTTATTTCAAATAAATGTGAACGTACGAGACATTGAAATTGACCTTTTATGCTCCAGTAACTAGATAGAGATAAGTTTAAAAAAATGAAAGTAATGTTTTAAGCAGTTTATTTGCACATTTAAGTGTTTTGTTATTACAATGAATCATTTTGATTTTAACATGATAGTTTAATAATAAATAAAAGATACTTAATTTGTTAAAATGGTTGTTTATTAAGAAAAATCAGGTAATTAATTAATTATGTTTCGTTACGTGAATTCATCAATGAAAATTATCCAAGATGGATTGGCAGAGGCGGTCCAATAGCATGGCCCCCGAGGTCACCAGACTTGACGCCTCTTGATTATTATTTCTGGGGCTACATTAAGCAAAAAGTTTATGCTGTGCCAATAATTTCAAGAGACCAGCTGAAACAGAGAATCGATGCTGCTGCCGCAGAAATAGCGCAGAATCATGCAGAAATAAGGCGAACTACACTAAGGATGTCATTTAGGGCCCTGGCCTGCATAACCGCTGACGGCGGTCATTTTGAAAACATAATTAATTAATTACCTGATTTTTCTTAATAAACAACCATATTAACAAATTAAGTATCTTTTATTTATTATTAAACTATCATGTTAAAATCAAAATGATTCATTGTAATAACAAAACACTTAAATGTGCAAATAAACTGCTTAAAACATTACTTTCATTTTTTTAAACTTATCTCTATCTAGTTACTGGAGCATAAAAGGTCAATTTCAATGTCTCGTACGTTCACATTTATTTGAAATAACTAAAAACATTGTTCGAGGATATTTTAGAGAATATCATGTAGTATCATAATAATTAAAAAAAAACATGATGTTATAGGGACATTTTTCGTTTTTTTATTTTTAAACTTAAAGAAATACAGTTTTGTTGGTCGAATTTTAAGTTTATTTCTTTTTTAATAAATTATTTATTTGTTTTGGGATAATTTTCATAACTTAATTTGATGAATAATAATAACAGCACTGAATTAAAAAAAAAAGAATTGGGAAAGACGTAAAACAAAGAAATTATGACTAAAATAGTGCAGAAGGTCAGACATGTCTATTAAAAAAAAAGGATTAACAATTTTTAAAAAACAAAAGCAGTTAGGTCTCTAAATTTAAATGATTTATCGATAATTTTGTATAAATTTTCAAACTACGCCCGCTGGTCACTTCTCTCCGGGACACATTGTATACAGTGTACCTGTAGGCGTAATGCAATACAAACAGTTGTAACCGTCCGATTGACATACCTAGCTTAATAAACCTAATTTATATGACACTGAAGTGGAAATCCAGTCTTTATCTAATTTCGTTACATGTTTCATTGTGCCGCTTACAGTGGTCACCAATCACTTAACTACACTAATCGAAAATGAATACAACTGCGCCACTAGTGCTTTTGTAAGTACTTGATGACATTTCAACAAATTTAACACGTTGTTAGGAACTATAACAACGTCTACCTACAATGGAAACCGTTAACCTGTCCGCCCACCTCAACTTAACGTGAAAACTGGTCGCTAAATTCATCATTAGCATTGAATAGCGAGTGGCGCCACTCTCGCCAATATTCCGCCCTCTAGGCACGTAGGGTTGCCAACATACAGCTTAACACGTTTCCTGCCAATTAAGAGTATATACGTATTGAACAAATTATGTCTGAATAAATGGCATTGAATGTGTTGTGGAGGCTTGTACATAGGTACATACACACCCAAACGCTTATGTTTGGGATATGTTTTTTTTTTTTTTTTTATATGAGAGGGCGGCAAACGAGCATGCGGGTCACCTGATGGAAAGCAATCACCGCCGCCCATGGGCACCCGCAACACCAAAAGGGTCACAGATGCGTTGCCGGCCTTTGAGGAAGGTGTCCACCCCAGAATAAGTAGGGCAGCCTGAGCGATTCTCCAGCAGTGCTGGTACCCTCCTGGGGTACTAACTCTTTAAATACCGCTACCATTCTGGAGAGAGACTGGAAGGTGGGCCGGGAAGGTGGGATGTATTTGATATCCTAAATATAAGCGATTGGGTGTTCCAAAAAAAAAAAGAAATGCACAGGTTATTCTTCTTTTCGATTCGAGGCAAGTTCCAAAATTTTATTGGACCAAAACTTGGCCACTCTAACAGTTAAACTTGACGACCTGTTTGGTGTAGTGGTTAGTAACTCTGGCCGCTATACCAAAAGGTTGCGGGTTCGAATCTCGCTGGGGGCATATGTTTGTGTGAGGAATACGGACATGTGCACCCGAGTTATGGATGTTTACATTTATAATAAGTATTTATTTACAAAAGAAAATGTATTTATGTAGTATATCAACCACAACACGAGCCTATTGTTGCTTATTGTGGAACTAGATGGCGCTGTGTGTATGTCTAAGAATATTTATTATTATTATTACTTACCAGTTAAAACGTGCAAATTTATATAGATGTTTTTGGTAGAAACCTTTTACGACACCTACATATTTACAATGTCTAATTAATGTTATATTTTTTAATAAAATCGTTTAAGTATTTCTAGACTTAATGCTCTACATAGGATGAACTTAATGGATTATTCTATATTATAAGTATTTAAAGTTTACAATATATAGTTGTTTACATCACAGAGAAAAGAGACGTGATACAAAAAACTTTTGCTGAACTTTACCAAATTAAGTGCTGATAAGCTCCAGTACATTTGGTTATTCTAACTCATTTCGTGACATTGTAAAAATCTGAGTGTTTGTGTGAAGTTTATTTGCTATGTTTAATTGAAATCAGTTCAGCCGTTCGAAGATATTTAACTTTTAACAAAGTTGCTTTGTATAGGGAAAATATTATTATGTATGTAGTTCGTTTTTCCAATTTTCAACGTTTGTTGTCAAGTCTAAAAACGCTCTTGAAATATAATATGTAATAGACGATAGTAAGCCCCTTGTCTTTAGATATAGTAGCTCTGATTAGATCCCTGAAAGTGTTAAATTTATGATTGTGTCGTGTAACCGAAGTAAAAATTAATTGATGTTTGCAACCCTATCGACGCTGAACGCCGATGTCGCTAACACAATCTGGCACGTGTCAATGGTGTGTCGCTAAAGTGAGTCTGTTCTGTGCTTTTAGCGACGATAATAATGCTGCTTGAAAGGTCTAGTCTGCTTCCTTATAGAACTATTAGAAAATGTGTATGTATAAATTCAAAATTATGGAAACCTCCGAAACCGCCGCCACCGTGGCTCAATGTAATCAACATAGGGTTTACGAAACGGAGGTCGCGGGTTCGATCCTCAGCGGGGTACATGTTCAGTACTCTGTTTGGTTGGTGGTATGGCATTTCAAATGTCCGCCTGGCTAGCTACCACCATCTTATCTAAATCTGCCGACAAGCAGCAATGTTATTAGCATTGTTGTATTCCGGTTGCCGGAAATAAGATAGCCAGTTTCCCAAATAAGATGGGGTTTCCGGGTCAGAACGCTTCCAACTTCGGCCGTATCTTCGCTTAACATCAGGTGTCATTGAGGTCAAGTACCAACCCGTTGTGCATAAAAAAAAAACACTATTTTATAAATTACTAAATCATTATCTCAGGAACTAATAAAGCTACAGTTTTGAAAATTGGAATATCGTGTAATGATAGGCAGATGCCTACAATATACAGGGCGTCCCACGGCTAAGCCACATGGAGGGAAAGTACCTTGAATTTTGTAGATGGAACATTTTACTGAAAGAAGACATTATTTTAATTTAAAAAACAATTTAAACTGCATTCATAGATTTTTAAATAAGTACATGGTTGAACCGGGAATCGAACCATTTATTTATAAAAAAAAATTACCATGTAACTTTATCATACCGATCGAAAGGCTTCATCATAAGGATTATTTTTTGCTAAATAACATATTGTCAGAATTAAAAGGTAGACCATGAATTTTAACATTAGATGTTCAATTTTGTTCAGAAAAATGAAAAGCTGACATTGCCGTAAGGACATACAACTGACATTATCATTACTAATACTAATTACCCACTCGAGAAGTATGCATCATTTCCCTATTATAATTTAAGTTCATGATAAAATGATCCCATCAAAAACAATACTTGTCAAAAAAACCAAGTCTCGCAACTCAGTTGTTCTGCGGTAAAAAGTTGTGAGATCCATGTAATACCAAGTCGGTTGTTAATTTATTCAGTCTCTACTTAAGCGACTTTCTGTCTTAATACGTCCAGTCTCTAAGACCACGATCGTGGTCCATAACAATTGAAAATCAATTGTGTCTGGAATCTCCGTACTCGAAGCATTAAGTTGTTACGTAATAATTAACAGCATCTTATAGTGACGCATATCAATATTAAAATTCTTTAATGTTTTATATAAATATATCGAGACTTGGCCATCGCACTAAATAATTGAATTTACATGTGTTTTCAGGCGATTGAATTTACACGTCTTTTCAGGCGATGGCCAAGTCTCAATACATTTATATAAAACATTAAAGAATTTTAATATTGATATGCGTCACTATAAGATGCTGTTAATTATTACGTAACAACTTAATGCTTCGAGTACGGAGATTCCAGACACAATTGATTTTCAATTGTTATGGACCACGATCGTGGTCTTAGAGACTGGACGTATTAAGACAGAAAGTCGCTTAAGTAGAGACTGAATAAATTAACAACCGACTTGGTATTACATGGATCTCACAACTTTTTACCGCAGAACAACTGAGTTGCGAGACTTGGTTTTTTTGACAAGTATTGTTGTTGATGGGATCTCATTTCTTTTTGTATTTTGTAGACAGTTCTACTTTTTTCCTTTTCGGTACCTTCTACTTATTGTATATATGTATATCTACCAGCAACGAATTTTCTTAAAGCTCTCTCTCTGACTTATGAACTTTTCTTATTTTTGTAGGTAGCCTTCCGTTTTCTCTTTTCCGGTACTACTTCTTGAGCTTCAGCTACAGTTTTTCTAAGAGCCCACTCCCTGTCTCTATGGGTTTTTCTGGGAGGCTTTGATGTTACAATTTTTGCCGTAAAATAATAAAACATCGTTACGAATAAAGCCAATATTGAAAAATTTAATTAACTGAAGACTTGGCTGTATGGGCTTAATTTTCTTTGCTGTCTTTTCTAGATTTTTTAGTTTTTCCTTGATTCATACACCAAACACTACTTATATTCCAAATTTGAAGCTTCTAGGTCTGCTAGAAGTGCCTTAGAATTTTGATGATCGGTGAGTCAGTGAGTGACAAAATTAAGAAATTTGACCCGTTATAATTCTTAAAAATACTGGTTCAAATTGAATGAAATTTTAAATATACGTGTCTTTACAATGCCTGCATAGTTACTGAAAATTTCAGTCTTCTATTTTTATCCACAACGAAGTTACAGGGGGTCGAAAATGGTCTGAATTGCTTCGAGAAAAGGATGGTACGGCCGTGACGCTTTTTGCTCGACTTGGTGGGGGCACGGCCGTGCCCCCAGATAAAGAGATACGTAATTAGTAAGTAGGACTATCTCAATGAACATTTTCTTTCCTGGATCGGGACAAATGGACGAAAAAATGGCCGCCGAGATCCCCAGATCTAACCCCGTTAGATTTTTTTTATGGGATTATGTAAAAAATTTACTTTACAAGAACCAGTGTCAAAGTGTCCACGAGCTACAAACTGAACTTCGACGTATTATTCTAAATATCCACCACAACATGATCAAAAAATCGACAGGGAGCGAAATAATCAAAAGAGTGCGACTTTGTATTGAACAGGATGGGACTCATTTTGAGCATTTGATAAATTTGATTAATTTTGTATTAAAAATGTTAAAATTCATGGTCTTCCTTTTATTTCTGACACTATGTTATTTAGCAAAAAATTATCCTTATGATAAAGCCTTTCGATCGGTATGATAAAGTTACATGGTAATTTTTTTTTTATAAATAAAGGGTTCGATTCCCGGTTCAACCATGTACTTATTTAAAAATCTATGAATGCAGTTTAAATTGTTTTTTAAATTAAAATAATGTCTTCTTTCAGTAAAATGTTCCATCTACAAAATTCAAGGTACTTTCCCTCCATGTGGCATAGCCGTGGGACGCCCTGTATACTATACAGAGGTAATAAGATTATTACCTGAGTAAAATAGTACATATGTATGTTAAACAGTTACTGAGATAGAGCTCGTGCAAAAGTGTAAGTATAGCAGACGGCTTACGAACCACCCTTTTTTTGTGAACTTCGCTTGCGCACTGCAGTGAGCTTCGATTTACCAACAATGCTAATAGCTAAGTAATGCTTAACCGATTTTCATCAAATATGCAGAACCTGTCGTCGTCTATGCAGAGTCGTTTAGACTTTAATTATAAAAAAATCTCACTCAATTCGGACCACGCATTACTGAGACACGTCCGGATGAAGACTGCATTGAGATCTCGTGCTTCGCTTCGACCACATTATCACTTTCCCCCGAGATGGGATTGTGGTCAAACGCGAATCCAGTTAGTACATACATATATACATAACGTCACGACCTTTATCCCAAATGGGGTAGTCAGAGATATCCCAAACAATAGTGTTGAAACAACATCCACCGTTCACATGAAATTTACAGAGATACGTGACAGGTGGTGAAGCCCATCGCCGTTGAAACGTACAAATCTATAGATGGTTTTTGGTGGGAAGTTTAGTCGCTCTTTACGATACCCACGGAAAGAGACGGGTTGGTTCTATTCTATTTGAGTGCCGAAACCAAATGTACCCGTGCGAGACCCGAGTGTTGGATAGCGTTTAGAATAGGAAGGCTGTTGATGTTTCATAATGGGTATAAATCCTATAGACTCGTTACATCACGTAGGCCTGGCAACAGTGACACAGCCGCCGGCGCATGCACTAAATGGATTACGGAATAATGCAATTAACTGCACCTCGACGCTGTCCGCTGCCCAGTTGATGTTTCCCTCTCGTACCCAGTTACACCGTCACGTAACATGCAATAATTTACCTAAACTCAAAAGGTTCGCACTGGTTGTACCGCCTCCGTGGCTCAATGTAAACAATGTGGGTTTTACGATTCAGAAGTCGCGGGTTCGAACCCCAGCGGGGTACATGTTACGTACTCCATTTGGTTAGTGGTAGCGCATTTTAAATGCTCATCTGGCTAGCTACCACCATCTTATCTAAATCTACAGCCAAACTGCAATGTTAATAGCATTGTTGTGTTCCGGTTGTCAGAGATAAGATAGACAGTTCCCCAAATAAGATAGGGTTTCCGCTTCCACCTTCGGCCTCATCTTCACTTAATATCAAGTGCGATTGAGGTCAAGGGGCTAACCCGTTGTGCAAAAAAAGAAAATTAATTATGGGAGGAAAACATAATTTATTTATAATTATGTCCTTTGTTTTCAATAACTGAAGACAGTCGTCAACGTAAAATATCACTTATTGAAAGTCAACACAGTTTTTTAAAACTACATCGCTTCGCAAAATGTTTTGGTAGGGGAGAAGAATCGACAAGAAACTCCGTAATAACACTAAATCTTTAATAATTGCGATAAAGTTTAACCACTTTTTGAAACATATTCACCAATTCCACACTGGGTCTACGTGGTGGATTACGACCTTCTTCTCCTAGTGTATCCTGCAGTGTGGGAAATGTAAGCAGTTAATGCATGTTTTGTGTTCGCATAAAAACTCAATTGGGTTACATGGAAAAATAACGGGTATTATGTGTTTGACAGCGTTGTGTGTATGTGTGTGTTCAGTCTTTATCCGGACGTATCTCAGTAATACATGGGCTGCTTATTCAGCTTTTAACATAGTTTTTTTTGTCATAATAAAAAGAAATAAACATTAAAACATACCTTTCGATAGGTACTTGATTTCTAAATAAGGTTGTGATCATAATAAGGCCACAGACATGAAACAAATTTTACGACAGGTTCGTAGAGAAAATTTGACGATTTGACTAAGCCCGTAGACAAATTATTGTACATTATTTTCTGTTAAAGTGTTCGGTGTAATAGAAGGATACTAATTGTTATCGAATCCAATAAGCCTTGTGATTTAACAGCAATACTGGTTACCTATTTACTTACAGGATTATTTATCTTTTCAGTATAGCTCTACCAGTTCGTTCTTTATTTTATTCAGGTCTAGACCGTGTTAGAACAAAATGGCATATTCATTATGAATCAAACTCTACGTCTATTGAGTCTAACATGTCTACCACGATACACGTTGACAACATATTTTGTCTACAGGCTTAGTCAAATCGTCAAATTTTCTCTACGAACCTGTCGTAAAGTTTGTTTCATGTCTGTGGCCTTATTATGACTACAACCTTATTTAGAAATCAAGCATCTAAAGGTATATTTTCACGTTTATTTATTTTTATTATGACGATCGAAAATTATTTACCATGTTGTGAAGAACTGTTCGAGCTAATACCCGCCGCTCAATTTAACCGTTACACTTCTCGCCGAAAATTAAAACTCCATCCACATCACCTGGATGAGTGGAAGTCTACCACTGTACGTTTCTCAAGAAACTTCCTACCACGTACGACCACCCTGTGGAACGGACTTCCTGCAGCGGTATTCCCGGACGAGTACGACATTGGAACCTTCAAGAAACGAGCCTACACCTTCCTCAAAGGCCGGCAACGCATCTGTGACCCTTTGGTGTTACGGGTGTCCATGGGCGGCGGTGATTGCTATAAATCAGGTGACCCGCATGCTCGTTTGCCGCCCTCTCATATAAAAAAAATGTAGAGGTACCTTTAATATGTTTCGAAAAGCGTGAGAGTATTACATTTTCTATTACCAAAAAGTTAATCACAAAGAACAAAGATACGGACCCGGACGGATATTATGCAAAACGGGTTGATACTTGACCTCAATCACAGCTGATGTTGAGTGAAGATGAGGTCGAAGGTGGAAGCCTACTGACCAGGAAACCCCAACACATTTCGGGGACTGGCTATCTTATCTCTGACAACCAGAACACAACAATGCTATTAACATTTAGCTGTGTGGCGGCAGATTTAGATAAGATGGTGGTAGCTAGCCAGGCGGGCATTTAAAATGTCCTACCACCAACCAAACCGAGTACTTAAACATGTACCCCGCTGGGGATCGAACCCGCGACCTCCGAATCGTAAACCCAATGTTGTTTACATTGAGCCACGGAGGCGTACTTTTACATTATTAATTAATAATATTAATTATTATATAAATATCAATAAAGCCAAATCAAATCCTTAGTGATATACGACTTGTATTGGCCAACTTGTCTGGGAATGAACTAAAATACGCAAAATTTTTACCAATAGCTTAAAATATCAAATTCGACGAATGGCGAAAGAGATGGCAATGAATTCATTACCCATTGAAGATGGAATAAAGCCGCTGATTATATAGGCCATTCGCACAAGGCTCTATTCGCACGAGGCACTACATAATGAGTCATGCAATCCCTGCTGGTGAATAAACCGTCAAACTTTGAAGCAAAAGTGTAAAATTATGCGCACTCAGGTAGGTACGTCGCTAAAACAAAAGTCCCTTTTATGCGAAACAAGGTCAATCAAAGTTTCCACAGGACCGTAGGTCTATACCTAACCAACTCGCTATGTACCTACCTACGTTGTTGGGTAGCATTGCGTGAAGAGTAGGCAGAAATTTAAACTTTCAGATCTACTTATCTTTGAGTTGGACCTTCTAAAAATATACTAGAGATTGCTCTCGGATTTATTAAAAACAGAGTCGACAAGTCGCTGTTTAAATTAACTAATGAAATATAGAAAAAGAAAGTGAAAACACCATTTCATACAGGGTGAATTTTTCAAATGGACGTGGATGGCCAAATCCGAAACTAGGAGGAATAAGTCTTGGGCCCGATTTTTCTGAAAAGTAAAACTGCGTTATTGGATTTTGGAAAAATCAGTATTCCTAGCCAGAATCGAACCCGTTCATTTTGAAAAAAAAAAGCACGCACTGTAATTTTACACCAATCGTTGGTGTCGCTAATAAAGAATGATTTCTGGGAAGTAATAACATACGGCAAACTTAAGGAAAGAGCTCATTTTTAACAAATTACTTATACTTCATTATTCTTTATTTTTTCTAAATTCTTAGAGAGAGTCGGTGGCTCAGTGGTTAAGACGTGGTCTCCCAATTTGGGAGGTCCGGGTTCGATTCCCAAGCAGGCCATGTAGCAATGAGTTTTTAAATTTAATTTAATTTAATTTATCCGACTGCTCCTGTGAGAAACGAAGTAAACGGTGAAGGAAAACATCCTGAGGAAACCTGCATGCCTAAGAAATAAAAATTCAAAGGGATGTGATGTCGCCAACCGGCATTGGGCCACCGTGGTGGACTACGGCCCATACTACCTCATATACGATGGAAGGCCCTATATCAGTTGGATGTTTACTGTCTGATGATGACTTATTCTTACGTTACCTACCCATTAAAATTTAACTGATCAATTGTTCCAACGTCCAACAACTTATTATTGGTACCCATTAATTTTTTTGGTGCCATTTATCCCCTCCCACTCGGCAAGGCAAATTAATCCTAGTTCATACAGCAATATCTGAATCAAAAACAATCACAGACATTACCTCACTATTCAAAAGCGCGGGAGGGCCTGAAGGGCACCAATTCACTTTACGTTCTAATTAAATGTTTACATTTTTTTCTTTTACTGTGACATTTAACCGCGAAGAGATAATAAAATTTAGAAATTAGAACTTTACTTAACTTTCCCGTTTGTCGTTCCATATTAGCGACACTATCGAATGCTGAATGTGTTTTTATTTTCAAAATGAACGGGTTCGATTCCTGGCTAGGAATATAGAATTTTCAAAAATCCAATTATGCAGTGTTAGGTTTCATCAAAATCGGGCCCGTGACTCTTTACTTTAAGCCATACCTCATGGTTTCGGATTTGGTCATCCACGTCCACTTAAAAATTCACCCTGTATATTCTTCTAAAGCATCTAAGAAAGAAATTTTAAAAGTCTACATAAAAAATAAAGGTCATGTCATGCCGAGCTTCTGAGAATCAAAGATGTATGTCTGATACTCTTTTTTAAGTCCATAATAGAACATAATACTGTCCAACAGAATCAGCTTTAGCTTTAACTTTATTTGAGAATATTTAAATGGGACAATTCCTAAGATATACGTTACATTTTACATAAGAAAGTTTACAAGCTATGATAATGTTCACAGTTTACTTTGAAAAGACTAACAGTTTGTAGCATGTTAGTAAAGCAATATCATCTTCAGCATCCAGAATAGAAGCAAACATGGAAGCTTAACATACTTTAGTAAAACTATTCACTACGTAAGTATATAATATTATATAAATATCAAATTAGCTCTTTTCGTCTGAAATACAGGAATACCCAGTTCAGGCATAAGTGTTTACATACCTATGTAAGTTATTCTTTGTCATTTAAATGTTACTGCCAAATTGTATTGTCCCCCTTTTTTTGTTTATCTTTGCGTTATGTTTCTTATTGTTGTGCAATAAAGAATATTTTGTTGGTTTGTAACTTAAGTATTTCAATAGAATATTATTATTATCTCAATGACCTGATTAACTGATTGACCTACCCAGAGATCATTGCACAGCCCAAACGTCACTTACAGGCGCAGTAACAATATTTGTCGGAGACGGGCGGGTGGGCGTTGCTAGCGACCGGGACGTGCCAGTCGCGTAGTAAAGGGTGGCTCGGGCAATGGCGACATTAATGCAAGCTACCATAGGCGAATAAACAACGTATTCACATTCGATTATGATCATGGAACCCGAGATGCTTACTGATGAAAAGTAAACATATGCACGCCCCTCATGCCATACAACTTGGCCGCGTGCAGTCTGTGGAATTCAACCGGACCTAGTCTATAATTCCTCCTTGCTCAAATCCCATGATCAACTTCTTATTAACTAACGACTCACCGGATTCTTCCAAGCGTCGGTGATAATGGTAATTAAATCACTCACAGTCGTAGATGTGTTCAGTGGAGCTCCGACTCCTTTGAAGGCTCGTAGTAAAGTCCCTCTCATTTTCGATGTGCAGACCTTATATTACTGTTGACGTTGTCACCGCGCCGTTTCCGGCGATACCAGCGCCACCAGGTTTACTTCTCATTAACCGCGTATCATAATAGTCCGTTAACCGTTCGAATAATGAATTCTATCGCTAATTTATCGCTATCTACGACATATTTTTAATTTCCCCTTCTAAAGGGTTCAAAGGAGGTGAGAAATACTTCAAATAAAAGAATAGATTACACTATGCTATGGAGATACCTCTAAATAAATATGTGTATCATATTTTTCATAATCATTTATAAACACAACAAAATTTATAAAATGAAACTAATCGATCGATAATTCTATAAAAAAGCTAGATTGCACTAGCGGCATTTTAAAATGCGCTATAGTTGTTATCCTTTCGCAATTAGAAAATGTATTTTTATTTCAATATCGACGAAGTCACCGGGGAAAACTAGTATTGAAATAAATGTTTGAAGTATAATGAGAATATTTATACTCCACGACCTAATCAGGTTTAGCAGACCCAAATCACTCCAGTCGTCACACAAGACTAGCCTTCCATTACGATATCTCCTTGGGTACCAATTCTTTGAAAAAGTAATGATTTAAATTTAGCGTTTCATTATCGCCTCTTAGACCCTTTCTCAGCTTCGTTGTAAAATGTGTTCCTTTTACCCAACTCCTTAACTTATCTAAGGCCCTTTATGCATCACAACGACATAGTTCCAGGCAAATTCTCGTGTCGGTTTTCACGTTCCAAGGTGATACACGAGGTACATAACCAACACCATTATCAGTATCATCATGAAATATATGTTATCTTTGACTTTGTACATGCTTGTTCTAATTTTATAATCTTAACAAATTTCCCAATGTTATTGTTATTTATGTTAATACTAGACCGTCGAGCGTCGGTGCTCAACGGAGATCCGGGTTCAATTCCCAGGCAGGCCATGCAGCAAATAAATTTAATTTAATTACTTATGTGCTTAGTAGTATTTTTCTTAGTGCTTAGTAGAAGTAGCCTACTCCCTCATATACGTGGGAAGGCTTATATCCCTGTTGTGGGATGTTTACGGGCTGACGATGATGAATATTAGACCGATCATTGTGGTCTCCATATTTAATATTTTTGCTCTATCAAAAAATTACTTTCTACAGTCATTACATTTTCAATATTCGCAGTAATTGTTTTAGGATTTTTAATTGAAGACTGCTTCGTTAAGTGTTGAATAAATAAGTGGATCAATTTGTATGAAACGTGTATTGCGCAGTTCTTTAACGAATACGAATGTCTTCTATTTTTATATTGGATTATGACCGAGCAAAGTTTGAAATCTTTGGATGAATCGAAATCAGTGAATGACGACGATAAAAGGATAATTTCGACGCCTATTTTCCACATCTAATTCGATGTAAGATAACACACTATTTCTCATAACTTCGCGGAATCAACTCACAGGAGTTTTGTGTTAATTTCGGGAAGAGGGAATGCCTTGAATTGAATTACATGGAGTTTTCTTCGCCTGGAGTAGTTTAGCCTGTGCGTGCACATATCCAATCGATGTGAGACATCACATGATTTCCCGCTACTATCTACTTCGAAACTAGTTTCCCGGCTTGAACTATATTGCTACTTTGGAGGGAGAAAATGAAGACGAGAAAACAAATCAAAGTTACATCAACAAACCAAAGATTTCTTAGGCAAAATTCGGCATGAAGATTTGTTTTCCCTCGTTAGATGATTTGAACCATTATTCCAAATACTCAGATAATGTATTAACATATTATTTTAGCAGTATTAGCATGCAGCTGTAGACCGTTCAATCAAAAATGGATTGCGTTTTGACATTTAAATTTAATTCGTTTCCAAAAATAATACTAATAAATCCCAAACAAAATAATCCACATTCCTAATCAAAATAAATCACAAAACACATATTCTTGGTTTATTTTAAGTAGGACACTAAAATTTCAATTTTTACTTGACTGACCCAGGGAGGAGAGTAATGTTTTAAAACATTTATCTCTTTTTATCTATTATGGACTACTTTATATAGGTAACCTAATCAGCTTGACCGTTTTCGAAGTGCAAAATAAAAATAAAATAAAGCGTCGTTTGATTCGTCTTGCTACCCTGAGTGTCATAGGATACATTCAATGGTAAAAAGTTCAACATACTCGCAAACTCTCGGTTTTTAAAAACTAATTTAAGTTTAACGTTAATTCATCCCTCCATAGAGACTTCGATGTGTAGGATTTTAGGAGAATGTATGAATGGAGCCGGTAAGGGCGCGTATCGATTGGCTGCATCGTTGCCTAGCAACACCCGTGAGGCGTCCTGACGCCGCGCCGCCAGCCTCCGTCGCAGACGCGGTTTATGGGAGCGAAATTATGTTAATCGCCTTTATATTGCGACGTCTTGATTTTTGATGCGAGGCGTTATTTTACACAATCGAATATAACGAGCTTATAAAAAATGCTAACGAGGTAGAAGAAGGAAATAAAGACATTTTAACCTTGCCTTCAGGTTCATTTTGATACATTTTACGAAAATATGGCGTCTCTTGTTTCTTACACAAACTGATTTCCTCATTCTCATAAGTTGATCATTCAGAATTTCATAAGATAATGTAGTCAGGCTTTAGCGATGGCATATAGGAGGAGGATAGAGGAAGCAGTGCTCTAACAGTGGATATGTGAAAGTATTGATGTAAATACGTGGATAATATTTACATTACCTAAAAAAAAAAATACGCTCCGAATACAGAACCTCCTCCTTTTTTGAAGTCGTTTAAAAATAACTTAGATAAAGGGGTTTAGTAAGTTTTTAAAGAACATAGAGAAAAGACTAATGGAGTGTACAAAACTAATGAAGTAGGTATAAAGGTAGGTAGGGAGGAATGGGTAGTAAAAGCTTGTAAATTGGTAAATGGAGCCTATTCGGGAAGATAAGGAGTAAATGGTTTATGTGACTGGATTACAAAACCAGTGAAATTACCGTAACATGAGACATTAATTTTTGACTCGTCGATGTGGTGTCATCGCATCAATAGAGAGATAAATCAGATGTTGGTCAATACTGGTTACTTTTCTGAACTTATCTGAGATTACAGCTACCTTTGTTTCAGTAACCCCCGATGCAAAAAGGTCTGTATCTGTCATTACGGCTGAACCAATTCGAAAAAAAGGGTTTTTGATTTCGAAATCTGGTGTTTGCGAGATGGTTTTGTTTGTGTACTAGTCTCAGCGAGTCGACGGTTTGAAGAAATACGAGAATGCGATGGCGAAGGCGACGAAAGTAGAGAGAAAGTAGAATATACCATCAAAAGCTATTATATATTTATAATTAGCTTTTAGGCTTCTCGAGAGCAGGTCAGTGCGATTTTGATTGATTCTATATTTAAAGAAATCTTAATTTATCCAAATGAGAACGCCGCTGGACGGAAAAACCTTTTTCAGTACTTGCCTATATTTTTGTAGTAGTCATAAATTAAAGGTTTCTCAATACACGGACTGCCAAGGTAATATTGCCTCGAATCTTACAATCGTGGGATCTCCAAGTCTACGATGCGTTGGAATTACACAATCTTATTCCACCATCGCCATTCCATCTTCGGACTACTAGGCGCGGGGAGGGATTCCACCCGTATGTAGTTAACATACCCAACATTCGCACTAAGCGGTTCGATTCTTCATTCATAATGCGAACAGCCAAGGCATTGAACTCCCTTCCGGCGTCAGTCTTTCCTGAATCCTACAACCTTGATCTTCAAGAGCAGGGTGAATAGGCATCTACTGAAATCGCGTGCTTCATCTTCGGCCACATCATCACTTCCCATCAGGTGAGATTGTGGTCAAATGCGTATCCAGTTAACCATAAAAAAAAAAAATACTGTGATCACATGCTTCATCGACATCATCGTGTTCCAGGCGTGATTGTGGTCAAACGGGTTTCCAGCGCCACCCCATTTTTTTTCGCGAGGAGGGGAAAATCCATTACGGGCTTCTGGTAACTCGTACCCGTTCTCCTTAGCCATTCATACATGCAATAGGCCGGGACTTATTCCAATTGCTTCGAACTGCTGCAGAATAGCGAGAAGCAGCGCGTGTCGCTGCTTCTCGCCATTTGCCTTTCGAGTGACTCCTCATCGTGCTCCCTCTTCTCCTTGCGTTTCATGACGTCAGTTAGCAACTTTTGTACTCGCTCCCACTTTCCCCCATCGCTGAGCATCACTTCGGCTATGGTTTTCTTTGTGAAGTAGTGTCCTAGTTCCTGATCATAACGGGTTGTCTAAAACCGACTCCGGTACAGAAGCTGTATCCGCTGGCAGGAATTGCACCCCCAGATGTTCGGCGAGAAATAGCTAGCTCCATTGAGAGAGCTATACTTGAGAGTGATGCTCGCCACCCGATGTACCAACATTCAACAGTGCCTCAAAGACTCCAGAGTCGTAATAGCTTTTTGAAGTGCGTTGCTCCCGTACAAGGTGTGGCTTCGGATACTCGCTGCAGCCTGTGGCGGCAAAGATACTCTCTTGCGTCATTCCTCCCGCTCAAGGAGTCTCTTCCTCCTGGACACGATTTGCCATGGCCAACCTGGAAATCCTTAAATCGGCTTCGAACTTAGGTTGGTCGCAGCAAAGATAATCTGTGCAGGTGGGGCTTCTCCGATGGCGGGAGTGATCGATGCGAGTGCGGAGTCTCCCCACAGACAATGGCTCACGTATTGTCCTGCCCCGCGTGTCCTGACAGCTGCACCTATGACGACCTCCTTAACGCCACAGACAGTGCTGTTAGAGTGGCTAAGTTCTGGTCCAATAAAATTTGAAACTTGCCTCGACACGAAAAGAAGAAGGAGTTCCTGATCCGCCAAGTAGCGCTCTTCGTCAAATTTCAATCCATCCTATAAAGTACAAAAATGCAAAATGCGACGTCATCAACCGTGTTTGCAATCTTCAATGCAACGAAAACGAACAGATTACCTATTCAAGAATCGTAAGTGCTGCTTTATTTGTACAGATAAACAAAAGGGCTACTAAACCTAGGACTAAGATAAACTTTATCGTGGTAAGCAATAACGTCACGTGTGGTGTGGCGACGTTTATAGCCCTCATATATCTCGCACTCAGGGGGAGAGAACCGTGATGCCATTGACGTCACGATCGCTGTCTTTGTGCTCCTTTATTCAAAATGGTTTGTTTGCCAACCCCTGATATGTATATTTACGATACTCAATGTGTGTTACGTACCAGTAGGGATGCAATTACGTAATTTTACCGTTCGGGTATTTTACGGTTATTTATATAAATTATGGTAAAATTACCGGCGACATATGACGTTTTAAATTTAATTGGTTTTAAAATCATTATGCGACGTTGCCGATTAGTGCAGTCCGTCATATTGTCGGCATATGCGCTCTTGCCGTTCCGCTTTGGTGGGCTACTGAGCAACCGATGATTAGTTGACTTGGTTTTGTCCGGCAGATTACACGCGCAAGAGTAATCATAACGTTTATTCGAAAACTACCTTCTTTGTGAAAATTATGGCACTAAATCTTAGCACTATCTGCTGCATGGATCCGGAAGTTTTTTGAAGTGCAAGATCTGATGATGGAGCCAGGAGGTGGATGGTGAAACTCATTAGTGGCTACTAGTAAACACCTCGAGTTTGGGATCGTGTTTCTATTTGACGTGTCCAATACTTGGTGACTTAGTATCGACGATCTGATGATGGAGCCAGGAGATGGATGGTGGAAATGTAGCGTGTTTTTTTAGATTTTTAAACTACATATTTTAGATTACTGTTCCATATTTTGTGTTTTACAAAGTACAGTTAGCTGCAGAGAAATATGATCCCCTATTCACGTATGACAGAAAGTACGGGGGGTCTAGTTTCTCTGCAGCTGACTGTACAACCCGATCAATAATTTGTAATGTATGTATGTCGCTAAACGGATCAAATAAAGTTTCCTTAATCTTAAAACCCCATAACACCCGTTATGGACGGGTGTTAAAAATAGGACAGTACTAATTTTTTGTTTGAAATTTTAAGTACAGAAATAATATACGAAGCTCATACATATTACTAGAAGAAAATCAGAATCAGCAACATTGTAGCCAGATGAAATACCACAACTCATTGGTAATATTGAGCCCAATCACCATTAAAGAGGTTTCAAATAAAACTACTGTACGCTGATCTCCCACTGACTTGGCCTTTGGTGCAAGTGTCAAGCAATAATAAGCGAATGCCCTTTAAAAGAATGCAAGTAAAGGGCTCTTGATTATTCGTAATGTTATTCTAATTGTCAGTTTTTAATCCATGTCTCCAGTAAGAATTTTAACTTTCTTAAAGTTGACGACACTGCTACCTGGTCTCTCACTGAGACAGCTCACGCAATGACCTATGGGGCGGTCGGTAAAGGCTGTGTTTGGTCAAAAGTATTATTCGTCCAAATTGTACATCGTCAAAAGTATTTTTAGTCAAAGTTCCGTTTCATCAAAGTTCGTATTGCCAAAGGGCTATTTTTTTTTATTCACAACGGGTTTGCACTTGACCTCAATCACACCTGATGTTAAGTGGAGATGAGGCCGAAGGTGGTAGCGTACTGACCCGGAAACCCCATCTTATTTGAGGTACTGGCTATCTTATCTCTGACAATCGGAACATAACAATGCTATTAACATTGCTGTTTGGCGGCAGATTTAGATAAGATGGTGGTAGCTAGCTAGCGAGCTAAGAGCTAGCGAACCCGCGACCTCCGAAACGTAAACTCAATGTTGTTTACATTGAGCCACGGAGGCAATTCGTCAAATTATGCAGAACCTTGATGCACGGCGTTTAATGAATCGCCGTGCATCAAGTTCCTGATTCAATCTCGTAATGACGAGATTGATACAGGAATTAACAAATCCAAAGACCACTGAAAGTCACCGACACAGCTCAGCGGATTAGTAAATTGAAATGGCAATGAGCAGGACACATAAAGTTGCGCAATAGAAGGTCATCGGGCATTAAAGTTTTGGGGAGGAAACCATGCAAAGGTAAGCGAAGCGTGGTATATCCACCCACAAGGTGGAGGAACGATTTGATGAAGGCGCCGGAAGTCGCAGGATGCAGACCGCTTTCAACAGGCCGCTGTGAAAATCAGTAGGGGGGGGGGGATATATTTCCAGCAATCGACGTTCTGTAGCTGAATTAACGATAACATTAAAGTTTCTAATTGTTTGCACATTGTTCCAATGATATTAGGGGTATAAAAATATTTTATATTAAATTAAATAAATAAATAATAAGTAAATATCCTTAGACACACAGCGCCATCTAGTACCACAGTAAGCAACTATAGGCTTGTGTTACATACATTATTTTTTGTAAATAAATAATTATTATAAATGAAAACATCCATAACTCGGGTACACATGTCCGTATTCATCACACAAACATATGCTCCTAGCGGGATTCGGACCCGCGACCTGTTGGTATAATGGTCAGAGTTTCTAACCACTACACCAAAGAGGTCGTCAAATTGAAAGAAGGGTTGCTCTTTAAAAACAGGTTTTACAAAAATGCACAATAATTTTTTATTATTAATTGTGAAATAGTCTGACATGCGTCCGACCTGGTTATGTCCAGGGATAATTATCATCTATATATTCTGATATTTTATAATATGCTTTCTTAATATTCAGTATCATAATATCTTTAAATTTATTGAAAGGAATATTTACTGGGTCAACGGGAACCATTTTGAAAAAACGTATGCCCCCTGAATGAATTACTGATTTTGCGAAGGCGGTTTATGTGACCTTATCTTTATTTCTTGTGTTGACATCATATTTTTCACAATTTTTTTTAATGATTTAAAATTTATTCTGCTTTGAGCCTTGTTACCTACAGTAACAAAAACTTTCTCAATATTTATTTCAGATATGACGAGCAAAATTTATACCCGGAGACAACTAAAATCTTGTCGCAGACACCGCACCTAACCGATTAGTTTCATTCGCGAGCTGTCCCGCGGGCATGCGCAGCAATTGATGCTCCAATCAGCGGCCAATAATGTGCATTCATAGTGCTTTTACGGATCGATTTATTAGCCACGGCTCTGAGCGGAGCTTAGGGTGTCTACAGTGTTCCATGATGGTACGCACCGACGCCCTATCGGCGCGTTTGGTGTTCTTTTGAACAAAGCGTGAGTTCTACTCACAAACTCTTTTGCGTGGTATGTTCTTGTTCTTCGAGTGACAACTTTATGAATTACCGTCATCAACAGTCTATCCTAAGCAGAGGCCCTGGGAGAGCCCAGGACGTTCTACTGAGCTCTATCTTCATCATCCTTATAGACGCTGAAATGATAGTGGGTTAGTCTCGAATGATCTCGATTTTAATACAATACAATACGATACAATGCAATACAATACCATACAACACAACACAACACAGCACAGCACAGCATAGCACCTCACGGCACGGCACAGCACGGTACGGCACGGAACGGAACGAAACGGAACGGCACAAAATTATCTTTATCTTATTTATTTTATATAATATCTGCAGTATAACACTAAAATAAGTACATACATAGATACTCGTACTGCATGTAAATATACCGTGGTTACGTAGAAGGTGCTTCATAAAGCAAGTTTGCAATAAGGAATCTCAAATTTTACATTTATATACGTACAAGTGCGTATGAATCTGCATTTACCTTCATTTCCTACATCGCCGTTCGCAAATCCGAGCAATTTTAGGGGACTCCACCCTCAGCTTCCAGAATATTATTTTCCATTACTATATGATTCACTAAACCAACTCGCAAATCGTCAAGAATTATCAAGTTACTAATATTAACTAAGCATCACAAGTTTATATGAAGCTAAAGTTCAACAATTTAACTGACATTATAAATGCGAAACGTATGAAGGAATTTGGATGAAATTTGTTATATAGGTAGAACATGCTCTGGATTATGCTGGATGAGTTTTTTTTACCGTAAGGAAAAAAATAGGGCATATTAGGTAAGTGAAATAGGAGGTATTTTTTATAGGTATTATATTATAGGTAGATATTGTATAGGTAGTTTTTTTTCCAGACAATCATCGAATAAGTTAACTGTGTCATCTGACGGTCGCGTTTGTAGCCTATTTCACATAATTGCATTATTCAATTAAATAAATAATGTTTTTTTTTTTTTTTTTTATATGAGAGAGCGGCAAACGAGCATGCGGGTCACCTGATGGAAAGTAATCACCGCCGCCCATGGACACCCGCAACACCAAAAGTGTCACAGATGCGTTGCCGGCCTTTGAGGAAGGTGTAGGCTCGTTTCTTGAAGGTTCCAATGTCGTACTCGTTCGGGAACACCGCTGCCGGAAGTCCGTTCCACAACGAGTACGGTCGTACGTGGTAAGAAGTTTCTTGAGAAACGTACAGTGGTAGACTTCCACTCATCCAGGTGATGTGGATGGAAATTTAATTTTCGGCGAAAAGTGTATCGGTTAAATTGAGCAGCGGGTATTAGCTCGAACAGTTCTTCAGAACACTCCCCATGAAACATGCGATAGAGAATGCAGAGGGACGCGACGTCTCTTCGCAA
Organism: Oegoconia quadripuncta; assembly: GCA_949316235.1. Classification (NCBI taxonomy): domain Eukaryota; kingdom Metazoa; phylum Arthropoda; class Insecta; order Lepidoptera; family Autostichidae; genus Oegoconia; species Oegoconia quadripuncta. Next base: position 34,195,602 of record OX438746.1, read on the forward strand.
CGCCAGGGGATCCAGTCGGTCGGTGAGACTCTCTTGGCCGACAATTCGGACTGCGCGACGTTGAACGCGGTCAAAAGGAAGAAGCTGGTACTGAGGTGCCCCAGCCCATAGGTGAGAACAATACTCCACGTGCGGCCGAACTTGCGCCTTATAAAGTTGGAGAAAATATGAGTTCTAAATAAATTTCGTATGATAGAAATCCTACGAATCCCGCCGAATATACGACCGGACCGAACGTATGTAAAAAAATAAACTACCTTTTTTTTTTTATGATTGACTGAATACGCGTTTTACCACAATCTCACCTGATGGAAAGTGACGATGTGGTCGGAGATGAAGCACGCGATCTCAGTAAATGCCTATTCACTCTGCTCTTGAAGATCCCAAGGTTGTAGGATTCAGGAAAGACTGACGCCGGAAGGGAGTTCCATGCCTTGGCTGTTACCTATGCCAATAACTTCAATTTCACTTACCTAATAAGCCCTATTTTTTCCTTTCGGTGAATATTTTATTCAATGTAGGATACAAAAATATCACTTATTGAAAGTCAACATGTTATTATTATTTTTTAAACTACGTCGCTTCGCAAGGTGTTATGGTTAGGGAGAAGAAGCGACAAGAAACTCCGCAACAACACATCTTTTCAATTTGTTTCCATCTTTACAATAATATTACATTTTAATATTACATATTACAAAACAATAGCAATTAACATAACGACCAGCTAACACCAGACCTCCTTATCGCCTAAATAATCATCTATCCTGTAATAACCCTTCTTACACAGAGTTTCTTTCATGTGGCGTTTAAATTTCTGCTCTGTTAAACTCAATACATGTTCTGGTATTTTATTGTAAAAGCGTATGCTGTGTAACAAAGGATGTGCTAACCTTGCTAAGTCTAAATTGTGGAATTTCAATTTTATTTTTGTTTCTAGTATTCAAATTATGATTATCAGAATGTTTACGAAATAGGCATATATTTTTGCGTACATACATTATACTGTCATATATATATTGAGATGCAACAGTTAAAATACTTATTTCTTTCTTATTTATTTAGTATATTAAAAAAAATTAAGACATAGGATATTTTTAACCGATAAAGTGAGTAGTTTCCGCCGGATAAACAAGAAGCGATAAAGTTCTTCCACGAAAGTTAGTAATATTATAATTGCCAAGTGAGAAGTTGTTTGTCCTTTCGCGTCAATAGATTTTTTGGTCTGAGATGTCCAGCCCACTTTTTATCGCGGGAAAATATCTCGTTGTCATTCCCTCAAAACTCGATGCGCAATTTGTGCACCCAACGCCGACATATTGACCAGCGATGTAAGCTGCATGCGGTTTTGACAAGCATTTACTACGAGTATGTATGTACTTAGTCTGTTCAAGCAATTCAAACTTTATAATATTGACGAATTTTTAAATGGATATTATTGTTAAATTATATTTTATTACTGAAAGTTATATTTGCATGCTACTGTATTTTAGCTGAATAGAAGCGACTTTAAATAAGTATAAAATAATTGTAACACCTAGATATTATGTACCTACCTATTCACAGCAAATAAATTCGGCGAGTGTGCGATGGAATTGCATGATCTTATTCCACCGTCCCCTTTCCATCTTCGGACAACCAGGCGCGGGGGGGGTTTCCATCCATATGTTGTCAACATACCGAACATCCGCACTAAGCTCTTTGCTTCATCATTTATAATGCGGACTGCTAAGGTATGGAACTCACTGCCCGCGTCGGTTTTTCCCGACACTTACAACCTTGGGATCTTCAAGTCTAGAGTGAATAGGCATTTACTGGGTGCGCGTGATACATCTTCGGCTACATCGTCACTTTCCATCAGGTGAGATTGTGGCCAAACGCGAAACCAGTTTTTAATATAAAAAAAAAAAAAAAAAAATCTATTCTATTCAAATTAAAACCATTTCGTATTTATCTAAGGAGCTAAATTTTACAGACTTGTTAAGTTTTGATGACAATACATTTATATCATCATCATCAGCCCGTAAACATCCCACTGCAGGGATCAAAGGCCTTCCCTCGTATTATGAGGGAGTATGAACCATAGTCCACCACGCTTGCCCAATGCGGGTTGGGGGCTTCGCATGCATTTGAAATTTTATTTCTCAGGCATGCAAGGTTCCTCACGAAGTTTTTCTCCACTGTTTAAGAGCAGTAGGATAAATGTAAATAAGTAATTAAATTAAATCGAATCAAATCAAACTAAATCGAATTAAATTAGAACAAATTAAATTAAATTTCAAAACTCAAATCAAAAAAAAAAATTGGGAGACCGCGTTTTAACCGCTGGGTCACCGACCGACACATTTATGGAAGAAGTGTTGATAATGAAAACAACTTACTTACATATGAAGATGAACAAATAACATTTGAAAATTAAAATTCATTCGAGATCAAATAGTAAGTAACACGGATAGCTACCGTATAAGCTAAAGTTATGATTGAAACGATCTCGTAGGAAGGGTTGCTTTATGAGGGGTTACGTATTCGGTGTCGTTGCACTTGCTTATTAAAGTTAACTATTAACTTAATTATTAACGAGGGACTTAGGTAATTAACAGTATAACCTAAGGGTAATCATAGGTATTGCAAAAACTTAGTTATGAAAAGTAACAATTCGGATGAATCGAGAATCAAAAGTGTTATGCTTACATACATTTGAAAATTAACGAAACTATACCTCTAATTAAGAAAGCTGTAAACAACGATCGTTTATAGGAGATAGAATTGTGGATTAAACGAAAAATTACCACAAAGATATTTTGTGGTAATTTTTGGAAATAAAATTAAATTGACACTTCGGTTAGCAGCTCAATCCAATTCCAATTTAGTGTTATGGCTGCATCGTTGTGCACGATGATTCTGCCAATGTCAGGGTTGAAGTTCACGATGCTAAAGTTGACGATTGTGCGGTAAGTTAAGCTTCTCTAATTTGTGTAGCTGGAGAAAGAACAAACAGAACAACACATATAACCACCATCTCAACACATAATTAAGATAAAAGACGATAAACAAGTAGACATGATGGATAAATTATAATATAACGTTGTTAACTTATATAAAAGCTAGTACATGAAAGTGAACTTGACTTAATAAGTAGTTAACATTTATGGGGCGCGGCATATTTTTGGGGAGATGGTCATAAAGTGGGACAGAAATTCGAGCAGCTCAACAGCAAGACACAATATTATGTGTCAAAAGCCGTCACAGATAATAAAATATAATAAAGTACAAAGATACAAAAGAGGTGCGTCGCGCACAAAAGCATATTATTAAATATCAGAGTATTTGGATGAGATCATCCATACCAGCTCTTTCGCATGCCAAACTATTTCACCACTAATAATGGAATAAGTAGGTATATTGCTCCTTTTTAACCCTTGAGGCAAAAAGAGGGGTGTTGTAAGTTTGATCGCTAAGTGTCAGTTTGTCTGTGGCACCGTAGCTCTTATTCGGGTGAACAGATTTGAATGCTGTTTGTTGAACATATTTTATCAAATTCGGTTCAGCTGTTTTGTTTCATTCGCTTGTTTACTAGAGGGTTTTCCAAATTATCAATTTATAGTTAGTTATGTACCTACATAAAACACATTTACATAAAAGAGCTACCGTCAGGATATCTTTCTTTTTCTTTCATACATAACGTTACGGCCTTTTGTCCCAAATGGATCAGACATATCCCAAACAATAGTGTTTGGGCGTTCCAAAAGTTTAATGATTGAAACAACATCCACGGTTCACCTTATGGAATATACAGAAATGCACACGTGACAGCGGGTGAACCCATCGCCGTTGAAACGTGCAAAAGTATAGATGTTTTTGGTGGAAAGTACTTAATCGCCGTTTTCGACACCCACGGGAAGAGATGGGTAGGTACTATTCTATTTAAGTGCCGACGCAGCCTCAAACAAAAATTGCCTTTTAAAAAGCGACAGCTTAAAAAATGTTAAATCAGATTAGTTTTTTTTGCGTTCCTCTAAATATCTCCATAAATAGATAGATATGGGTACTAAGTTCCCCTACAGAGCCGTCGGCGTTAGTTATGATATCGAGGGGTAATTTCATGCTTTAGAGATATCGGGAGAAAATCATGTGTGACGTATCGTAAAGGGGGAAACCACACCACAAGCCAAGGGGCTCCTGCTTATGAGATGCCGTAGTCATTGAACTGGAAGACGATGCGTTTTGGATAAGGACTTCAATATGTCAGGATTAAAATTGACTAGGGGATTCCACCTTTACTCAGTAACCTTGCCGGTTGGACAATTGAAAATTCTCTTTTTTTTACAATATTCAAAGTTTTCACAAGGAAAAATAATAGAATCTAGGTACATGACCTTTAAATGTAATTATATTATATATCGTCAAGTGACAGGAGAAAATATAAAACACTTAAGAGTAAACGACAGTCATCAGTTTTCATACAAACTATCATCGACCAGATGTAAATTTACTTTAAATAAATATTTTGGACACTTTACACCAATCATCTACGATGACGACGACGAATGACGACAATGACGGGCCTTATGTGTTTGACGGCGTTGTGTGTATGCGTTTTGGCAGCGTTCGTTCGCGCTTTTGTGTGTCGCGAAATTAAGTTCTCGCGCAAATGAACCATCGCGCAATTAAACTTTCGAGCAATGGTACTTTCGCAATATCGTCTTCGCGCTGTTGTCATTCGAGCTATCGTCTTTCACTATTGCGTAGTACACCTGGTTCACCTATGGTTATACATTATATCACAAAAAATTGTGGATAAACAGAGCCACCGAAATTTACAAGTCCCATAAATAGTTTTTCAAAAAGACTTTAGAAGTCTTTGTGAATAGAATTTTTTTTATGATTAACTGGATACGCGTTTTATCACAATCTCACCTGATGGAAAGTGACGATGTGGCCGAAGATGAAGCACGCAATCTCAGTAAATACCTAGTCAGATTGCTCATGAAGATCCCAATGTAGGATTCGGGAAAGACTGACGCCGGAAGGGATTTCCATGCGTTGCTGTTCGGATTTGAATTTTTTTACATTATCAATCTGAATTCCACTTTGAGTATTCTAGCATCACGTACAGTCAGCGACACAATTAAGGTAGCAGGTCTTTACTTACAAATATATTCTTTATGTAGAGACACGTCAAGAAAGAAAATTGTTATTCAAGTTTAACTGAAATTTATCTATCAAATGATGAAATGAATGGCATAAAGGCATAAAAGAATATAAAACAATTTCCAACCAAGCCCCTCCAAACAATATCACAAAAATAACAAGCTTGTTACGTTAATTATGTTGCCGACTGTACGTGATTTTACTGCACTGGGAGTACAAAAGCCATCTCATCACCATATTGAAAACTTATGAGGATATTACAGTGTCGTTACAGAACAAATCATTTCATTAAATGAACTTGAATACCATTCATAGCCGTGCTCCGGAGCTGATAAAAATAATCAGCTTGCCCGCTTTCCCGCCAATAATTTAGTTGCCGGCCAGTGTAGTTACATTCTACCAGTATTGTGGCTAATCCACGATCTATCCCTAATTACAGAGTATTACCGGGGGCCAGTCCGACTGTCCTGTCCACTGGTACCAGTTAATTGCACGTCAAAATGGTGGAATGCGGTAATAAGGCACGTACTTAAGTAATAACGGGTACTTGGAAGAGATTGTCTTGATAGTAAGTTAGGTGTGAGAGTCCGTATCCATATTGGCATCTGTTGTATCAGTGCTTAGAATAATATATTGATACAAATTTTAATCAATTTTATAGAACTAACTCATCTCTGGGTATCATAAGAATAAGAATCGTTTATTTGATCCATTTAGCGGCACACATAATATTATTACATGAAATGTGAAAATATACACAGTAAAATTGGGACCGAGTGAGATAAAAGTAGTACACAAAACAGTTTCATGTAATATGATAGGTACTCCTATCTCATAATGCAGTTTACAAAATACAATAAAAATACCTAAGTAATGTTTCACTTATAGACTAAAGTCCTTAAAAATTAATTTTCGGTGTCGCAAAGTGGTGTCAAAGAAGGTCTCCTTCTCAGCATAAGTTGCGGTCTAGAAGTTAGACTACAACGCTGGTTTTCAGTGGATGCGACCCAGAGACTTGATACCAAAGAACATGTATAGTATTGCACATTTCAACGGCACACCTCTTTTGCTCCATTCACTCTCATAAAGTTGTTCATACACGCTCGTCGGTTTAGGGTTAATTTTTAGTACTAAAATATCTATACAAAATTGGTACCCTGGTGCTTGGGGCGCATCTTGGTATGGGCCGCAACTTGTGCGGATACTTTGGCACCGTCTTACAAGGAACTGCGCAAAGGGCTGGTACCGCGGCTGAACAAGCTCAAAGTAACAAGCGCCGTAAATATGCGTCAATCTCTATAAACCACGAGTTTGCGGCGCTTGCAGTGGAGACATTGGGCCCGTGGTCTTCTGACACGAAACAATTTGTAAAGGATTTAACCGTTAGACTGGTCCACGCCTCTGGAGATGTGAGAGCTGGTGACTACTTTGCTCGGCAGCTGAGCTTATGCATTCAGCGGGACAATAGCGCTAGCGTACTAGGTACTATGCCTTACGGAAGCGAGTTGGACGGCGTATTTTTTCTATAAGATATTGGTATTTTTAATTATGTTTTATAAATTTGTTGTTTCATGTACATACTTAATTAAATAATTTCACTTATTTTCTATACAAAATTGTATGTTACATAATTTATGTAGTTCACTGTATGAATGTTTGAATAAGTCGAAACCAATCAATCAAGAGAGCTATAGTCGTGCTTCAAGTTAAGCCAAGTTTTTTCCCGAGACACAACAGTGATGAAAGGCAGGGAGCGAAGTTTCGCCGATAACTTATCACGGCATCGGAAAACTTTATGTGATTTTTTGTGGCAGATTTATTTACCTTCTACCTTGTTTTATGGTTTTTTGGCATATATTTAGGTACCTAATAAAGTGAATAAAATAATAATGATAAACGATTGCTTTTATTTAGAGTGTGTTGTTATGATAGATCCCACCTCAGCTCTCCTCCTACTGTAACTCCTGTAAGCCAGGATCAACAGTGGTACTCTGCACGGCGCCTACTGAAGGTAGACGGTGCCCTACGTGACTCTATTGCTACCTTGGACCCCAGACTAATTAAAGAAAGAATTTAAGGGTGAAAAGTAGGAAAAAAAGAAAGTCCCACCTCCCCCCCAGCAAATGGGAGTGTAGCTAATGTGACGCAAAAAGCCAAAGCGGCTAACCCTATGGGGGAGAGAGTCGAGTGAAGCTCGACTCCCTAATTTAATACACCACGGACAGCGCCAGATCGCAGTGAGCGTTGATGGTGCGGTAGCCAGGGGGCTACCGTAGGTAAAAGTGCCAATAGTAGGTATGGCAAAAGCGCCTGAACGCTCGGAAGTTGTGGCGGTTTTGTACTAGGTCGCCATAATATACCGGCCGGATATCCGTATTTAGATTGTCAAGCATGTGTTTGCGTTCCAGACTCCAATTATTGCATTCCCACAGAATGTGGTGAGCCGTCTGTTCACCCGATCCGCAATCACATTCCGGTGATTCCACCAATGCCATTGAGTACAATTTTGCTTTGAAATTACCGTGACCCGTAAGAAACTGAGATACGCAATGATCAATCCTCATCCATCCCTTGCTTAACTTATCTCTGATATTGGGAAAGAACAAGTATAGATGACGCCCTTTCGAAGAGTGGTCCCAACGTACCTGCCACTCGGCCACTAAGGTATCTTCCACCTCGGTAGCAGTTCCGCAAAACAGACGTGACACCCGGGACATGTCACCTATTCTGTGGTCAGTCCAAGATAAACCTCGGGACCGGAAGTGGTTACTGGCGCGCATCTGTAGTTCCAAGTCAATTGGCCATATCCCTACCAGTACGGGAAGAGCATCGGTACTGGTCGTTCGGTAGGCTTTGCAGAGGAATAGCAGAGCCATTCTTTGACTTTGAAGAAGACGGCGACGCACAGCAACCATTGTAGCTCTGTCTACCCAGGATGGCGCCCTGTAGCACATACTGGCAGCGTAGGTAGCTCTATAAATGATCCGGAGAGTATAAAAGTTAAGACCCCACGTCGCCCTGGATACCCGAGCTAACGCGTAGAAATTAGATGTGTTGTTATGATAGTCGATAAAACAGTACCGAGTATTTGTCTGATTAATGTAAAACGAAAACAAACGGCTCTATAACCGAATTTACCCGATTTAACAACCCGACGAAATTAAGTTGAGTTGCTTAGCCACTAGCTAGGATTCATAACTGTCAACGTCAAATGCGAGTCTCTTTCCTGCAATATGTCAGGAAAAAAAATGTATAATTAAGTGTGTTGCTGTTTGTACATACTTTTAACGACCTGTGTAGTGGTTAGATACCCTGACTGCTATGTATATAGGTCGCGGTTTCGAATCCTGTTAGATGCGGCGCGTGTATATCCAAGAATATTTATGTGTTTATTATTATTATTATTCTGTAGCTTCTGAGTGAAGAGCGGAGGTTAATTTAACCCTACGTGGCTGCTACCCCAATCTCAACCGTAATTATAACAGCTTAAGACGGTGTATATGGTGCAGGCCCGCCTTTAAGTGCCCTTAAATGATAGTGACCAGTTTACATACAAAATGTAATCGACCATATGTAGAAAATTAAGCGATATTTTCTGTATACGTATTCTTTATTGCACCAGAACGTTATACAGGGCGTCCCACGGCTATGCCACATGGAGGGAAAGTACCTTGAATTTTGTAGATGGAACATTTTACTGAAAGAAGACATTATTTTAATTTAAAAAACAATTTAAACTGCATTCATAGATTTTTAAATAAGTACATGGTTGAACCGGGAATCGAACCATTTATTTATAAAAAAAAATTACCATGTAGCTTTATCATACCGATCGAAAGGCTTCATCATAAGGATTATTTTTTGCTAAATAACATATTGTCAGAAATAAAAGGAAGACCATGAATTTTAACATTAGATGTTCAATTTTGTTCAGAAAAATGAAAAGCTGACATTGCCGTAAGGACATACAACTGACATTATCATTACTAATACTAATTACCCACTCGAGAAGTATGCATCATTTCCCTATTATAATTTAAGTTCATGATAAAATGATAAAGAGATACGTAATTAGTAAGTAGGACTATCTCAATGAACATTTTCTTTCCTGGATCGGGACAAATGGACGAAAAAATGGCCGCCGAGATCCCCAGATCTAACCCCGTTAGATTTTTTTTATGGGGTTATGTAAAAAATTTACTTTACAAGAACCAGTGTCAAAGTGTCCACGAGCTACAAACTGAACTTCGACGTATTATTCTAAATATCCACCACAACATGATCAAAAAATCGACAGGGAGCGAAATAATCAAAAGAGTGCGACTTTGTATTGAACAGGATGGGACTCATTTAGAGCATTTGATAAATTTGATTAATTTTGTATTAAAAATGTTAAAATTCATGGTCTTCCTTTTATTTCTGACACTATGTTATTTAGCAAAAAATTATCCTTATGATGAAGCCTTTCGATCGGTATGATAAAGTTACATGGTAATTTCTTTTTTATAAATAAAGGGTTCGATTCCCGGTTCAACCATGTACTTATTTAAAAATCTATGAATGCAGTTTAAATTGTTTTTTAAATTAAAATAATGTCTTCTTTCAGTAAAATGTTCCATCTACAAAATTCAAGGTACTTTCCCTCCATGTGGCATAGCCGTGGGACGCCCTGTATATCATAGAGTACAAACGATAAGTCATAATGTCAGCCATGAGTTTAGCCTTTACAGGAAAGATCAAATAATCATCATCAGCCTTACACGTCCCCCCACTTTTAGGGAAGAGCCTCCTCTCACTGAGAAATATTAATATATATATTTCTCAGTATTTGCATGTATTTGTATGTATATATATATATACAAATAAATACTTTGTATAATGTATTCCAGATAACGGATAAACATACATAAATACTTATCAAACTAATATTATACATGCGCCAGTTGGGATGTTTGTTTGTTTGTTGTGCTCAATCACAGCGAAACGGATGAACGGATTTGGATGAAATGGTTTTTAAAATGAAATCAACGGTAGGTAACCTAACTAAATAAAATAGTGATAAATAAACATCTTTACACATACGCACAGTGCCATCCAGTTCCACACTAAGCAACTAAGCTTGTATTATGGATACTAGATGGATAAACTAAACAAATACATATATAAATGAAAATCATCCATTACGCGGGAACACATGCATGTATTCATCATACAAACATATACCCCTAGCAGGATTCGAACTCGCGACCTTGGGTATAGCAGTCAGAGTTTCTAACCACTACACCACACAATCCTAATAAATGATTTTTTTAAGTCCCCTATAACTTCACATGATGTTTATTTAATTTGAGATATACGTTTATTAATGATATTTGATGTTTATCGACGCAAAAAAATGCAGTATGATTTTTTCAGCGTTTTATCGATTTCATTCCCGGCCCAGGATTTGAATGCATTCAATCCAACTAACATTATGACGACCGATTGGTGTAGTGGATAGTGACCCTGTCAGCAAAACCAACGGTTGCGGGTTCGGATCCCGCGACGGGTAAATGTTTGTGTGAGGAATATGAACATTTATTCCCGAGTCATGGATGTTTATATAAATATTTATGTATGTTTATCCGTTATCTAGTATCCATAGCACAAGCTTTGCTTAGTTTGGGACTAGATGATTGGTGTAAGTGTCCGACATATTTATTATATTATTATACGTTACGAACTTTGGTTGTTTATTTTATGTATGTGTACGCCATAATGCGCCACACGCCACACCCCCCACACACACGGCCCCCCTCCACACACATGCCCCCCCCACACGCACCACACACACACACACACACATACCTATATTAAATTATTCACCCATACACAGATCAGTAGCACTTGATTTCAATCAATTAAGTTTTGATTTGTTAACGATCTTTTTTTTTTTTTTTTTTTTTTTATATGAGAGGGCGGCAAACGAACATGCGGGTAGCACCTGATAGAAAGCAATCACCGCCGCCGATGGACACCCGCAACACCACAAGGGTCACAGATCTTTATGTGCGCTAGGCTAATCCTGTTTAATCTCCAGGGGAAGGGCATTGTATGCTGAAATACAGGTTGCATAAACCTAGTTCGGCAGCTATGGCTTTTGTATTAGTGGTACTAAGTATAGCCTAACATATTTAGTTTCAACTATGTAACATTTTCTGAATAAACATTTTTCTTATATGCTCACGCCTGTTTCCCGTTGGGGTAGGTAGAGAATATCGATTTCCATTTGCAACGATCCTAACATATACTACTTTTGCTTCTTCCACTCTCATCAAATGCTTCATACACGCTCGTCGGTTAATGGTTGACCGCATCTGAACTTTTGTGAGTACGTCAGACACTTGATTGACGTACGTCCTTCTTGGTCGAGCTTCACCGACCCTTCCATTCACGCATTGCTTTCGATAATCTCCTTTCACTCACTCGTTCCGTATGTTTTTTTTGTTGTTCAGTAACGCGACACGACTGGACAGATTAGTTTGAAATTTGGCACACGGGACACTTTAATCCCTATAAAAGGTCCGCAAGGGATAACCCGAGAAGATTTCTCCGCGAAAAACTCTGCGAGGGCGAAAATTAAAGAATGCTTACCTGAAGTAAAATGTTCCATCGTCAAGGTTTAAAGTACGATCCCACCACCGAAAGCTTCTTCTTTCTTCCCAGTAGGTACCCACCACTCAACATGCCGCTAGCGAAGATAACTTCGGTAACCGCCTCTCAGCGTAGCTAATTCAATTTTTCACGCTCCATAATGGCTGTCGATACGCTATGCTGATTCTGGTGTGATTGCTGTCGGACTCAGAAAATATTTTAGCTAAATCATATTTTATAGACCCTATAAGTTGAATAATAGTTACTAAACATTATAAAAATAAATAAATAAAATAAAATAAATAAATAAATATCCTTAGACATTGTAAATAACTGTAATTCAAGACAGTCTTGAAAAAAATCTGGCATGCTGGGTTAAGTGACATAGGAGGTATTTTGCTAGACATTTTTTTCTAGGACGAGAAATTTTTTATCTATCCTACTAAATACTAAATTGCGTGTTTGTTACTTCTTCACGCCTAAACGGCTGGACGGATTTGGATGAAATTTATTTGGTAGACAGATTAGGACCTTAGGCTAAATTTGGTAAACCGATTTTGATTGGGTAAATGTTCCACGCGAATAAACTAGCGGACAACAGCCAGTGTAGAATATATACCGGATGAGTTTTTTTACCGTATGGAAAGAAATATTAGGTGAAATAGAGAGTATTTGCATAGGATTTTTTTTTTTTCAAAAGCATCATTGACCAGAGATTGATATGCGACGGGCGGGATTCGTAGGATTTTTACAGACCTACTATAAAATAGACCGAATATAAGAATCAAACAGCGTAGCTAGTTTCCATACAAAAGTACTGGCCATGTTTAGACTTGGACATATGAGGAAATATCTAGAAATGGGTTCTAATATTGTGTGGCTTATCAGATTACGTATGTGTCTGTCTGACTGTCTGTCCGTCGTCTGTCACAAAGCTTTAGCAGCTTAACCGTTGAAGCTACAGTCTTCATATTTCCATCAACGGTGTGTCATGCTGATCCAAAGCCAGGTAAAGTATAAACAAATATTTTAAAATATTTTAGAGGGAACTCGCATACAAAAGAAGGAGGGCGTTCTTTTGTATTGTATGGTAAGAATATTTTTTTACCTAAACATGTGGAGTATCATTGTTTAGAGCTTGTTATATAAATAAATAAATAAATATTTCGGACACTTATGCCAATCATCTAGTTCCAAAATCAAAATCAAAATCAAAAATATTTTATTCAATGTAGGATACAAAAATATCACTTATTGAAAGTCAACATGCTATTTTTCTTTTTTTAACTACATCGCTTCACAAGGTGTTATGGTTAGGGAGAAGAAGCGACAAGAAACTCCGCAACAACACATCTTTTCAACTAGTCTCCATCCTTACAACAATACTACATCTTATATTACATAATTACAAAACAATAGCAATTAACATAACGACCAGCTAACACCAGACCTCCTTATCGCCTAAATAATCATCTATCCTGTAATAACCCTTCTTACACAGAGTTTCTTTAATGTGGCGTTTAAATTTCTGCTCTGTTAAGCTCAATACATGTTCTGGTATTTTATTGTAAAAGCGTATGCTGTGTCCCACAAAGGATGTGCTAACCTTGCTAAGTCTAAATTGTGGAATTTCAATTTTATTTTTGTTTCTAGTATTCAAATTATGATTATCAGAATGTTTGCGAAATAGGCATATATTTTTGCGTACATACATTATACTGTCATATATATATTGGGATGCAACAGTTAAAATACTTATTTCTTTAAACAGATCTCTTAGAGAATCACGGCAGCGTAATTTATATATTGCTCTGATTGCTCTTTTTTGTAGAACAAATATTGTTTGAATATCTGCACCTCTACCCCACAGTAGTATACCATAAGACATAATGCTATGAAAGTAGCTAAAATAAACGAGCCTCGCTGTTTTAATGTCAGTAAGTTGTCTAATCTTACGAACAGCATAAGCAGCTGAACTGAGCCTGCTCGCAAGTGTCTCAATATGCGAGTGGAGTCCAAAGTGATGCCAAGAAAAACAGTGTTCTCAACAAATTCCAATGGTTCACTATTCAACTTTAGGTTGTTTTCCCCCTGCCTTACATTAGGTAAGGAAAACTTAATACATTTGGTTTTCTTAGCATTTAGAACTAAATTATTCACAGTAAACCAGTTCGAAACCTGTGAAAGAGTATCGTTTACATCGTCAATATCATTCGACCCTCTCTTTATTTTGAATATAAATGAAGTGTCATCAGCAAACAACACAATATCAACCAGGTTCCGAACTAAATAAGGCAAGTCATTAATATAAACTAAAAACATAAAAGGACCTAGAATTGATCCTTGAGGCACTCCCATTTTCACAAAGGATCCTGAAGATTTTTCCAGATTTACTTGAACTTTTTGAATTCTATTTTCTAAATAAGAAGTTAATAAGTCGAGGGCTTTGCCGTGCACCCCATAATGTTCTAATTTAAATAAAAGCGTTTTGTGATCCACACAATCGAATGCTTTTGAAAGATCGCAAAACACACCGATTGCATCGCTGCGATCTTCCCAGGCATTATAAATATTTTTAATTAGAGTTACACCGGCATCCGTTGTCGAGCGACCGTTAGTGAAGCCAAACTGTTTATCATGTAGTAGTCCATTTGTATTGAAATGACATAATATTTGACCCAGAATAAGTTTCTCAAAAATTTTACTAAGTACAGGTAGAATGGAGATGGGCCTGTAATTATTGAGATCGTTTTTACATCCTGATTTAAAAAGAGGTACAACCTTACTATGTTTCATCAGTTCAGGAAAGACACCTTGATCAATACTCGCATTGAAAATGAAGGCTAAGTAAGGAGCGATCGTAGTGACAATATGACTCAACAGCTTTACCGACATGCCCCAGACATCTTCAGCTTTTTTTAACTTTAGCGTTTTGAAAGCCTTTATAACTTCGAGAGGGTCAACATATCTAAATTTAAGAATAGTGTGGCATTTTTTTACATTAGCTACCATCAATGATTTAGCACGAATTGGTGATGAATCTAGTATTTCAGTAGTTTTGACTGGAATATTTACAAAAAAATTTTCAAAATGCTGAGCTACTTCTATATCGCGATTGATAATTCTATTATCAATTTTAATTGAATATCCATTGTCACGTTCTTTAACACATGACGTTTCCCTATTTATAACCTTCCAGACAAACTAAGCAAAGCTTGGGCAATGGATACTAGATAACGGATAAACATACATTAATAAATATTTATATAAACATCCATGACTCGGGAATAAATGTTCGTATTCATCACACAAACATTTACCCCTCGAGGGATTCGAACCCGCAACTGTTGGTTTCGCTACACCAAGCAGTCGTCAACTATTATAAAGACTTTGTTTTTTGTTTTAATAAATATTGGAAAACATAGCCATGCGAAGAGGTCAAAGTCGGCATTCTTTCCAAAATTTTGTTCCGAATTGAAATTTGGCGATAATGTTTATTATTACGTATATTTTACCAACAAATATCAATATATTAATAAATCTTATTTTTTTTGGAAGTCCCCCAAAAACCTATTTCAAACCTATTTGGTATCTGGTATCCATAACACAAGCCTAGATGCTTACTGAGGACCTAGATGGTGCTGTGTGATGGTGCAAAAAAAAAAATTTTGCGGTCAAACGCGTAGCACAGATAAGTCAAAGTCAAATCAAAGTCAAAATGCTTTATTTTGTAAGTACACAGGGTAACCAAATAGTCAGATTTTACTTTTTTTTAAACTACTGCTGTTCAAAAGGTAATTTTCCCCTGAGAAGAACAAGTAAGAAACTCGAATGGCAGTAACCATCCCATTCGCATACTCTAATAATGAATTAAATTGTACCCATTGTAAAAATCGGTCTTAAAGTTTATCAAAGATACAATTCATTTCATTTATTTATTTACATAGAATTAACAGCATTATTATAGAATATATTATAGTAAACTAATACCAAACTTATGGCAATTAGTGATTCTTATTAATGTTACTGACAATAGTTGTTCATTATTAGATTGTGAAATAACCTCGTATGGGAACGGCTTGGTTACGTCCATGGATGATTATCATCCAAAGAGTCTGATATTTTATAACTTGGACAAGTCGCAGAATACCTCACCTTACCTTAGCCGGAATCCTAAATGTGCGAAGCCCGACACACACTTGGGCGGTCTTTCATTTACAAGATATACAATTCATCAGGCTATGTATTGCAAAATAACGATCGACCAAAGCACATTATACGTATATACTTACATATATTAATACATTTACATCAAACGCTACATCACATAACAAGATATCAAATGTCAAGATGTACCTACCTACTACCGCACGCCAACTTGTATTAATTTCCACGAACGTTGTAATTGCGACTCCGATTAAGCGAAATACAATTCCAACAGTACCAGTTGCATATTAGAAGGATCTAAAATTAAGTAATTCACATTTACATTTGTGAGAAATGACATGTTTACGCC
Organism: Oegoconia quadripuncta; assembly: GCA_949316235.1. Classification (NCBI taxonomy): domain Eukaryota; kingdom Metazoa; phylum Arthropoda; class Insecta; order Lepidoptera; family Autostichidae; genus Oegoconia; species Oegoconia quadripuncta. Next base: position 34,211,899 of record OX438746.1, read on the forward strand.
ACACAGAATTCTGTACAAATTTTCCATTGCGAAGGTAGTAGCTTGGATATATTCGCTGACAGATAAATGCATATTTCTAATGGATTGTTTCTAGGTACATACATAACTTCACGACTTTTTTCCCAAACATAATCTGCTCGTGTCGCAAACCAAAATCTGCTCGGTTCACCTTTAGAAATATACAGATATGCACACGTGACAGAGATTTGATCCCGGAGGAGATTATCACTTCGGGTGTATTTTTTTAAATGTTTATTACGTCAGAACTCAGTCATTTATAAACCGATTCGGAAATTCTTTTTTATTTCAGGGTGGACCCATGTTCATCATACCTATTCTGATGATGAGATCTTTTTTATTTTATATGAAATGAATGGAAAGCAATCACCGCCGCCCATGGACACCCGCAACACCAAAAGGGTCACAGATGCGTTGCCGGCCTTTGAGGAAGGATCTATGAGGAATTGAGGGAACTCCTCACATATTATAGGCATACATACCGGATGAATTTTTTTACCGTAAGGAAAAACATAGGGCATATTAAGTAAATGAAATAGAAGGTATTGGCATAGGTAGTTTAATTTTTTTTAAATCATCATGGAATAAAGCTTCAATTTTGTCATTTCACGGTCACGTTTGTAGACTGTATTTTATATTTATAACTAAATTGCAAATTTAGATAAACTTTTAATATTAAAAAATTAAACTTTCGAAACCCTCAAAAGACTATGAAATCATCGAACTACATCAAAAAACTGTGTTTAAAGCTAAATATCTTCGAAACGGAAAACCGGTTTTCATCAAACATTATGAACCAAAATACAAAAAAACGCACTAAAATCGGACCACACATTACCTACTGAGATAGGGTTTATTTGTAAACGCTTTCTTGAATTTCATATGCTTTACATGAATAAAATAAATAAACAAATAAATTTAACTTAAAATACGCCCAAACAAGGATTACAAGAAAACACACATACACAACACAGTTAAATACATTTTCGTCGGGGCTAAAGACAAATGTATTGTTAATTCAGTGTTGACTTATTAAACAATGTTAGTATCAGAAAAAAAACCCGTAAGCTTATTTTAAATTTGCGGACGCCATGTTGGATTTTTTACCATGAAATGTATCCTATGACATAACGGGGTTCAAGACGAAACGACCGACACCTTACACTTCAAAATTGGTCAAGCCGTTTCAGGAGGACAGGAGGAAACAGAAATGTACATACATACACACATATATTATACTCCTGGGGCAGTCCGGTAATAATGTTCTAGATTAGGATTTTACATTTATGTGTTTTAATTATATGTATAAATTTTCATAAAACTCGGTTTATTCACTTCTAGTTCAGTAAGGATACACCTTTAACTTCCTAAAATCGGGCCATGATTTTTGCACATGGATAGAGTACATGTCTGTGGTAGAATAAAAATGTGTTCTAATATATCGGTAGCTTGCTTTAGATATAGTATAGGTATTTAGTAATAAAACATAGACTATTAGATTAAAATTACCACTGTGAATTTCATTGCGCCGGAGAATATACTAGTGTAACTATTTAAAAAGAAATCCAATCAATAACTTCTTTATATTTATGAAAAAATTTACCGAGGGCAAATTGAATAAATTAAAGTTACCACTGGAACTTCATTGCGTTTTAGAAGATGCTAAGATCTCCAAAAACTATTTTCTAAAAAAATTATACTGTTAACTAACGACTCAATAAACTGTTATAAAGTCCCATTGATATTTTTTTTAGAAAGTTGTTTTTGGAGATCTTAGCATCTTCTAAAACGCGATGAAGCTCCAGTGGTAACTTTAATTTATTCAAATTTAAGGTATATATTTAAATTTAATTTAATTTAATTTAATTTAATTTAATTTAATTTATACAAATATCACGACTCAATAAACGCTTATAAAGTCCCATTGATAATTTTTTTAGAAAATAGTTTTTGGAGATCTTTAGCATCTTCTAAAACGCAATGAAGTTCTAGTGGTAACTTTAATTTATTCAAATTTTATTTATTTATTCAAATTTAATTTAATTTAATATATACAAATATCACGACTCAATAAACGCTTATAAAGTCCCATTGATAATTTTTTTAGTAAATAGTTTTTGGAGATCTTAGCATCTTCTAAAACGCAATGAAGTTCCAGTGGTAACTTCAATTTATTAAAATTTAAGGTATATATTCAAATTTAATTTAATTTATACAAATATCACGACTCAATAAACGCTTATAAAGTCCCATTGATAAATTTTTTAGAAAATAGTTTTTGGAGATCTTAGCATCTTCTAAAACGCAATGAAGTTCCAGTGGTAACTTTAATTTATTCAAATTTAAGGTATGTATTCAAATTTAATTTAATTTAATTTATACAAATATCACGACTCAATAAACGCTTATAAAGTCCCAGTGATAATTTTTTTAGAAAATTGTTTTTGGAGATCTTAGCATCTTCTAAAACGCAATGAAGTTCACAGTGGTGACTTTAATTTATTTGTAGGTTTATATTTATATTGTAGATTTGTAAGTAAAACAACTATACCTAAACCAAGCTACAGAATGGTTAGAAATCATTTTTATTCTATTACTGATGTATATCTTCGACAAAATTAAGAACTTTAAGATTATAGGAAGTTACACCACGCAAGTAGGTTACGAAATTCTAAGGTCGTGCTTCTTCAAAACTGTTATTTCTCTCTTCAGTTCCTCTGACACTGTGGTGGAGTCCAGGTCGAGACTTCCACTACGTCACATCACACGTTGTACCACAATGACCACGTGACTGTGAGGTAATGGCCATTTCAACCCTGAACTTCTTCTCTCTTCTATTTCTTCTTCACCATTTCTTCTCTTCACGCATCTGCTGCGTATTTTCTTCAGGTTTCTGCTACATTGCTTCGAGTAGTTATATTTTTATTTACGTTAAGTAAGAACAGGCAAATTGTTTATTTTTTAAACAATCCACGATAGTACCTTTCATTAACAATCAATAAATAATAAATAAATATCCTTGGACACACACAGCGCCATCTAGTTCCACACTAAACAACTGGGCTTGTAATAAGGATACCAGATGGTTGATAAGAAAGTAAGCAGGTATATAAAAAAATATTTCGAAGCAGGCGTCAATGCTGGAAGTAAAACCAATCTACTTTAAAATCTTTTTAAAGATTGACGCCGAATTCGACAGATATTTTTTCATTTACTGGAAATAATAATAGTTGCGACTGTGAACATATACAATAACTGATCGAGTTACGAGCTTTTCAGTAAAAGAGTTACGAGTTTTTTACTTTGTAGCAGCTCAAGTCGGTTTGTTTTTTTCGTTTAAAATTTTTATTTTTTTTTAAGTTTTTGCTTATTAATACTTCAGCGTGTTTGCAAATCATAATCAAAAATTTATCGGTGAACATACATAAAAAAAACATGCAGCCAAATATCGAACCTCCTCCCTTTAAGGTCGGTTAAAAGCCACGATATGTGAGGAAGCTCGCACTGAATACTTCTATACTTCGATACCTTTAGTCATGGCTAACATTTCCATATACCTATAATAAATTTCCTTAATTAGAAATCTTCAACTGCATAACAATAAATTACGTTGAAATAACTGCATAACAATATATTACGTTGAAAATTTTAAAGCATTTCTTTTAATCTTAAGATTTGAGACCGGTTTGAATCTTATATAGGCCCGTATTAATAAACCATTGTCAAGATTGAGAACAGTCTTGAGACCGGTCTCAAGTAAACGTGTTAATAAACCGAACTTGAGACCAGAAAAGCACGTGCATACTCAAGTAGTACTCACTTGAGAGGTGGTATTTATAAACGAAACTCAATACTATCATTCATTCGCCGCTGAGGCGAATACTTGAGAAGTGATCTCAATTGAGTAGACCTCAAGATTGGTTTATAAATTAGCACGGTGCTTGACATAGCGTCAACTGCTTAAGACGCATCTCGATTGATACAGCCTCAAGACTTGTATTGAGATTGGTATTAATACAGGCCTTAGAGATTATAATTGTATCCTCCAGATAAACGAACCAACTATGTTAAAAGCTAAGTCCGCGTAACAACTTTCAAGATTTCCATCAAACAAGATAAGAATCATCTGCAAACAGCTGTCGAAAATAAAAGAAACCGTTTTGTAACTGGAAGAAAATTAAAAAATAAATGTACACAACCTAAAAATATACATATATCGGATCTACCGTTTTGACACCACACTGCTCCAGATTCAAACTCTCTAATAACATTAAGTTAAAACAAACGAAAAAATTAAAAAAAAAATGAGTTAAAAATTCACTCACCAAATTAAATGCCACTCTCCCTCTACTGGTTGCTCGGAACTGACTGGTTTTTCTCGCAACTGAAATGTTCGTATATTTTTTTTTAAATTGCAACCCATTTTCAATGGAAATGCTAAACAAAGATTCGTGTAAACATTTATTGTATACCCTGAGAAGTTCTGAACCATTTGTATGAACTTTGTAAGAGTTCTTCGAGTTTTTCAACAATAGAAAATTTAGTATAATAGAAAACGTTATGCACGCAGCTACAAAACGAAATTAGTTTTAAAAGTTTCAGCAAACAAATAACATTTCGTGTACACCTATTGACGTATATAAGAAGTTCCACCACTTCAGTAACTTTTGTATATTATGCAATCGCCTGCGTGCGTAGGCTGTGGAAATTCACTGCTGGACATAAAGCTCTCCCGTGTTGGCTTAAAACACTGACTGTCACGTGGCCACTAAACGACACAAATCCACCAATCCGTACTGGCGCAACCTGGTGGATTGTGGCCCATTCCCTTTCCCAGTGAGAGGAGACAGTGCCCCAACAGTGTGGACAAGTAAGGCTGTAGATGATAGTCGCGAAAGTGACTAAATTCTTTAAATAAGATTAAAAATAGGCTTAAAAATTCCCCTTGTTCCTTGCGCCATCAACGCTCACTGCGATCTGGCGCTGTCCGTGGTGTATTAAATTAGGGAGTCGAGCTTCACTCGACTCTCCCCCATAGAATTAGCCGCTTTGGCTTTTTGCGTCACATTAGCTACACTCCCATTTGCTGGGGGGGAGATGGGACTTTCTTTCTTTCCTACTTTTCACTCTTAAATTCTTTCTTTAATTAGTCTGGGGTACAATGTAGCAATAGAGTCACGTAGGGCACCGTCTACCTTCAGTAGGCGCCGTGCAGAGTACCACTGTTGATCCTGGCTTACAGGAGTTACAGTGGGAGGAGAGCGGAGGTCGGATCTGTTGGGGCACAGCCTCCTCTCACTGAGAGAGGGTATGGGCTACAAACCATCACACACATTCATATGATACCAAACCTACGAACAAAAGGCATTGTAAATTCGAAAAATTCGTATAACTCATCGAATTCAGGTACAGAAACATTGTAAATACGGCCCCGAAGTGTTTCTACCGTGGTCTCATATTACCTACTTAGTCTACCAACAGATTTCAAGTAATGATAAAACAAAATCTAAACACTCGACAGCCAACGGATCCGAGCTATTACTTAACCCTTACAATGTCACTTAATATTAACGAGAACAAACTTTGATCCTTTGAATTGTTCGCGAATAAACTTGAACAATGTGGTATACGATTATTCTGTAAACTGTTCGAGTCTCAACGATTCGCACAACAATGGCCGTTAGTGAGATGAATTCTCGAATTTGAGGGCTGTTATCAACAGCTTACTTACCTCTATATCTACTTATGTCCCTAAGTTCTCGTGGCGTTTACTGGTTAAAAGCATTTTTCTAAGTTGGCCCGGTAGATTGCACTGTTATAATTTTTCAAAATAGACAATTGATTCCAAATGATTGATATTTACATTTCTATGAATATTGGTTATTCCCGTAACATATTGGAATCAATTACTAAAATGTGCTTAATTAAGTTATTGAACAAATTATTATTATCGTTATAGAATAAATTAATAATTAATGAAAAATTAAGAAATTATTGCAATTTTCGATTTCATATTCAATACAATAAGAAGAGCGTCGGTGGCTCAGCGGTTGAGACGCGGTCTCCCAATTTGGGAGGTCCGGGTTTGATTCTCACGCATACCATGTACCAATGAGTTTTTCAAAGTAATTTAATTATTGATGTGCATTTATCCGATTGCTCTTAAACAGCGAAGGAAAACACCGTGAGGAAATATACATGCCTTAGAAAATAAAATTCAAGGGCATGTGAAGTCACCAACCCGCATTGGGACAGCGTGGTGGACTAGGGCCCATACTACCTAATTATAGGGGAAGGCATATCCCTGCAGTGGTATGTTTACGGGCTGATGATGATGATATTCAATACACATTATAATTGAGCAAAATAAACTATTTGAATTTGTCATGTCAAAGCTATGGATGCAATCTACAGCCTTTTATAGCTTCATTAGGTAAATATTCACCCAGCTAAAATTGCAAAAGTATGTACCCGTTAAAGCAATTGTACTAACTACACGGTTCACACTGAAAAATTTTAACCCCCGACGATAAACGACAGGTATTATGTATTTGACGGCATTAAGTGTGTGTCCAGTCTTTGTCCGGGCGTATCTTAGCAATGTGTAAACCGAATTTAAATAAAATATCCTTGGACATATACAGATAGCGCCATGTAGTTCCACACTAAGCAACTAGGCTTGTGTTGTGGATACCAGATGGTTGATACACTACTCAAATACATATTTTGATAATTATTTGATTGATAAACTATAAAATTATATGTTTCCCAACTGCCTAAGAGAAAAATAGCCTGGCACATCCACATCAGCATCTTATACGTAGCGGAAACGAAAAGGAAAATCAAAGATCATTTTTCTATATAGTTATAAAAATAACATTTGAGATCGTCATGCGTAATGCAATGTCAATCACATGTGATTCCAGACGATTGCTCCGAAATTATATAAAATAATAGAAAACTCAAGACTGTACTCTCCAAATTTTTCTAGCGCGAAGTTAATAAAACACGAGAAATAACGTTATTCAAGTTAAAAAAATGTATGGGACAGTCTATTTTAACCCTACTACCCCAGTAAGGAGAGTAATGTTTGTCGGGTGTGTCTATGTATGAAGATTTCTAATTTAAACGACTTGACCGATTTTGAAGTGCAAGGTATCGTTCGATTCGTTTTGATTCCCGGAGTGACATAACATATATGTTATCCTAAAAAATCTCTCATGGCACCCGCAAAATACAAAATATTGTGTTGGATATTTTGATTTTTAAATACTTAGGTTGTTATTATTAAATAACCCTGAATTAATAAGAAATTTGTCCACTTACTTGCAAAAGAAACTTGAAGGTGATACGGAGTAGATCTGACTGGAGAGCAGCAACGGCCGTAGAAATGCGGACACATCCTAAAGGAACAAAATATATTTGTTTAATCACAATAAATCAAGTTATATCAGTTTATTCCTGCTAGTACAGACCTATAATTTCTTTTACACTACGCATTCGTTTTTGTAGATACAATATAATACAAAGATAATGATGATATTATGACAATAATGTATAGTATAATAACAATTGAATATATGTAATAGGAATAAAGCAATTTAATTTAATTTATACAAATTTAATTTGATTTGATGGATCTTGTAATCTGACAATAAATGAATTTATTTATGATTTATATATCTAAAACCTTCGACTACAAAGAAATGAAAAAATGTGAGTATTATACCTAGATGTTAGTCGTATGAGCTGGGATTGGACATGCACATTTGCACCCAACTGTACGTCAACTAAATGAAGAGCCGTGAATCTGTCAAACCTTGATATATATATTTGCACCCCGTGTAATTTAGGGACGAATTGTAATGAAACAGGAAATGAAACATGCCATCTACTAATTTTTAGCTTCTAGAGAAAAGTCAAAATGTAGTTCTCCAAAAAAACTTTTCATTGCAAGTGTCTATTACACGCTACAAGTTTTTTACTGTGACTATTAGAAATATCACAGCTCGTATCTCACCAAATGTTCCTAAAAAGGCAGTAACCTTAATATAATTTTAAAAAATCTATTCAATGATCCCCTTGATGATCGCCCACGTGGGTGTTTTTTTTTCATTCGTTGCTTATAAATTATTTTGAGTTATAATAAATATATTTATTTAGGCGTAATTTCACTACACAAATGTATCACGGTTAAGACAGCTAATTACTCTAGACATCCTGCAATAACATAAATCTGGATTTTAACGAAAACTCTACTCCACCCAATTATTAGCTAAAGGGATCTATAAGAAAAATGAATTCTTGTATTACCAGCAGAAACAAAAGGTATGCCTACAATGTGACATAGGTAAAATAACTTACATGAGCGACGATAACAACCAGGGCGATGGGCGGGCTGCGCAGGAGTGGGCCGCGACACGCGGCGCGCACGGTCCGCAAAATTGCTGACTATGCACCCTGCAGCAGTCAGGGGTTAGCACAGTTCTAATTAGTTTTAAATATAAATTTATTGTTTTGGTTTGACAAACAGTAAGTAGCTCATGCGGATGGAAAGTGACATAATCTTCCCAAAGATAAGGTCTATATTCTCGACATCAACTACTACTAGCACACTGTAACACATTGATGGATGGTGATAGAAATAGATAGACAATCCGAGTACTAAACATATATTTACGCCAGATGGGAATCGAAGCCGCGGCCTCAGTTTTATAAGCCGTACGTTTCACATAGAGCTACGAAGGTTTAGAAAATCCTGCCATGAAAAGTCTCCTGCACCCAATAATGGACCTGTACGGGTGGTGAATTATATGAATGTGTCTGTTTATCTCGTTGCTTCAGATACTTTCGTCTGGGATGATGCGTGATTTACATTTAGATTTGAAATGGCAGCAGTGAAACACGGTCAGTCCTCGGAAATGTTTGCATGTGGTTGTGTGTAGTTCCAGGCTACCTCTGTGCTAAAACATAAAGATAGATTTATCTCTTCTCATATTATGTGTATATTCAACACGCGGTCGCACGCCGCCCGTTAACCCTCCAGTGTAAGCAGGATCTCGCTGTGGTCACATTGGCCGTAGCATCGCTTGGCCATCTTACATTGGTAATTTGGCAGCTACTCTTTATTGTCTGAAAATTTAAACCAATGGTCGAATTTGGCAGCCCATTCCCATTGAAGTTAGCAATAAAGGTGCATGTAATTTGCATCGGAATTCATGACGAGATCCCAAACGACTATTAACTGACATATTGTGATAACTTAAATTCCATGGTCACTGGAAATTCCATCGCAAATTCGACACGAGCCGCACAAACAAGCTTACAAAAAGAACACCTAGGGAGACGATCGTGCCACTTTTAAACGATAATGACGAATTGACGGCCTGTTTGGTGTCGTGGTTAGAAACGCTGACTGCTATGTCAAGAGGTCGCGGGTTCGAATCCCGCTAGGGGCATATGTTTGTATGATACAATGGATGTTTTTCATTTATATATGTATTTATGTATAAAAAAATGTGTTTGTGTATCAACCAATAGGTATCCATAATACAAGCCTAGTTGCTTAGTGTGGAACTCAATGGCGCTGTGTATGTCCAAGGATATTTATAAGACCAAAACTAAATCATAACCAAAAACGTTACGTTAGGCACATTTCCCAACCCGCCATTGGGCCAGCGTGGTGGACTATGGCCCATACTCCCTCATTATACGAGGGAAGGCCTATATCCCTGCAATGGGATATTTACGGGCTGAGATAATGAGGCACATTTCGTAGCACGCTAATCATTTGTATTTTTTTTAGTATGAATCAGCGGGCCCTGCCTTTCTGCCTGCATGGAGGGCACGCCACTGGTTTCACGTAAGGCAAGCACGAGATTTGTGGATTTCCTATACTGTTTAAATAATCGATATCGATTGAAGTTAATATCCAAATCGAGTGCTGTAAGGCATACCGGGCTTCTGGCCTTATATGAAGGTACCGCCACTGGCTTAATCGTTTAGAAAAGCGCGACACCATTATTTAAATCAGTTATACCACCAAAGCATTGTAAAATTGTGCAATCAGCCCCCTTATGGTGTTATGGACTTCTCGTGCCCACATGACAGTACATCATTCATGTGATGATGATGCTTCCGGCCGATTTCGACCATGGCGACAACTTCGACTCCTAATCGGTGTGGCGCTCTGGTGCGCTCGAAGATAACTAACAAAGCCGATCTTTGCCGATAACTGGGGGTCTACTCTCTAAAGAAAATAGCTTCGGACGGCCGTAAATTCCGATTTTTTCTTTTGCAGTTTGCTGTGTCAATTATTAAATCAATCGTCATTATTTTACTTTTGTTGTATATAGTTGGACATCACAAGTTAATACGGGACGGAAGGAACGTCTGAAGTTATGCAAGTAAAGGATTCTTAGCAAAAGAAAAAGTCCGAAGTTACGGCCGTCCGAATCTATTTTCGTTAAAGAGTAGAGCCCCTGTCCGGTGCGCAATATGGGCAGGTAAGCACACTTTCCACGTAGTGATAATGAATGTATGTAAACTAGGAACTCAATGGGAGCCGGTGGATTGCGGATTTCTTCAACGGCTATCAGTAAACCCATGTGGTTTGGGTTCAGTTTATGAATAGTCCTATTCATTACCATTATGAGATGCCTACTTTTTAATCCACGATGAAAAACGACGGATGTTATGCGTTTGATGGTGTGTGTGTGTGTGTGTACAGTCTTGGTCCGGATGTACAATACAATACAATACAATACAAATGCACTTTACTGCACAAAAGGAGAATATACATTTTACAAAGCACAATACTGAAAAGAGTACAATTAGGCGGCCTGTATCACTAAGAGCGATCTCTTCCAGGCAACACTTGGGTGTAGGAGTATAACTTTATAGAACAGGCAGGCTGTGCAAAATACGGATGCAGATATGAAATCTCAATATTGAGTGGTCAGATTTAAGTGCGGTATTTTATTAAAGGAATAAAGGTTTCGGAGATATTTGGCTTTTAACACAGTGGTTTGGTGTATTTTTTAATTTACGAGTATCTACAGTTATATTTGAAACGATAACTACCCATATAGGTAAGTACTTACTTTCATCCCTACTAATATTAAATGCGAAAGTTTGTGTGTGTGTGTATGTATGTTTGTTACCTCTTCACGCCTAAGTGGCTGGACGGATTTACATGTAATTTGGTTGATAGACAGATTAGGACCTAGATTGTTTGCTGAACCGATTTTGATGAAATGTTCCACGCGGCCGAAGTCGCGGGCAACAGCAAGTAATCAATCTATAAATTATAAAAGGCAATGACCTGAATGACTGTCTCAGCGGTTATCGCACGGCCCAAATGACCGATGTTTTGAACTTTCGCTCCTAAGGGGAGAATTATTTTCAATAAAAGTCAATATCTCCGAAACCAGGGACTCTAGAAGAACGAAAATAGTAATGTAGACTCTTCTATGGACATAAATAATATGCATTTACGGAATTCTATCTGAAAGCTAGTCACATTATAATAAATAAATAATAAATAATAAAATAAATAAATATCCTTAGACATACACACAGCGCCATCTAGTTCCACAGTAAGCAACTATATGCTTGTGTTGTGGATACCAGATGGTTGATATAATACATAAATACATTTTTTTTGTAAATAAATACTTATTATAAATGAAAACATCCATAACTCGGGTACACATGTCCGTATTCATCACACAAACATATGCCCCTAGCGGGATTCGAACCCGCAACCTTTTGGTATAGTGGTCAGAGTTGCTAACCATTACACCAAACAGGTCGTTGAATTACATTATAATGTAGTTGGATTGGTTTAGCGCACCTGGAAGGTGTCCGATGGCTTGTGAAACCTTTATCGCGTCTGTTCCCGCCGAAATTGATACCTTTCACGACTTAGTAATTGTATTATGCTAAAATTAACAACGTTTAGTTATACCAGTATATCTCATCATAGAAATGTTAATTGAGAATGAATAAACAAAGAAAAATCTATTAGTTTCCCATCTTTTCCCGTGGGTGTCGTAAAAGGCGACTAAGGGACTTTACACCAAAAATTATTTAAAGACTTGCATATTTCAATGGTATAAGTACTTCGAATTGTGAAACGTGGAATTGTTTCAAGCATTAAACATTAGCTTGTCTGGGATATGTCGGACCACCCTATTTGGGATAACCGCCGTGAAGTTATGTTTTGGCATTGTTTTCGGAACACGAATTTTGTTATTACAATTGATTCTTGCTGACTCCAAAAAACGTGTTCCTCCATTTTTCTTTTTTATAAATTTTATAATCACTGCACATAGCTTACATGACTGATGACGTGACATGATGATACTAGCATACATCATAGCCAAATTCTTGATGATCGAGTAATTAATTATATATTTGTATTTAATAATATATTGTATGCCTGATATAGTAAAACTGTGACCCAACTTTATTGCAGTCTCTTGACAATAAATTATTCTGATCTGATTCTGATTCATATTTTCTTGATCTTTATTCAGAAATCCTACTCAGAACCCAATGTGACCCAAGTGATAGAATCTATCGTCATATTAAAACCATATAGGTACGTAGTGATACAAAGGCCTTTATGTGAAGCCACGTGAAGGCAAAGCTGTGTAGCACTGAGTATACACGCGGGCTTCCCGGATCACATTGTGTACTCTCAGGGCAAATTCAGCCCGCGAGACAAGATAACACCAATATAATATTTAATTTAAAAATTGTATTGAATTACCATGGGCTGCTTCTCATAAAATCTTTAACAATTTTTTTTTTTTTTTTTTTTTTATATGAGAGAGCGGCAAACGAGCATGCGGGTCACCTGATGGAAAGTAATCACCGCCGCCCATGGACACCCGCAACACCAAAAGGGTCACAGATGCGTTGCCGGCCTTTGAGGAAGGTGTAGGCTCGCTTCTTGAAGGTTCCAATGTCGTACTCGTTCGGGAATACCGCTGCCGGAAGTCCGTTCCACAGGGTGGTCGTACGTGGCAAGAAAATACAATGTATTAAGAGTCTCACATATTGATATTGATGATGGCCCTAAATCTCGCTTCCAATTGTGGAAAGAGCTCTCACTACCGACCTTTATTACGCCTGTAGAGAGGCTTCCATCGGGTTACGATAAGGAGTGGCACGTATGGAAATAAATAAATAAATATCCTTGGACATACAATGCCATCTAGTTCCACTTTAAGCAAGTATAGGCTTATGTTGTGGATACCAGATGGTTGATATACTACATAAATACATTTTTTTTTTTGTAAATAAATACATATTATAAATGAAAACATCCATAACTCGGGTACACATGTCTGTACTCATCATACAAACATATGCCCCTAGCGGGATTTGAACCTGCGACCTTTTGGTATAGTGGTCAGAGTTTCTAACCACTACACCAAACAGTAGATGCCGAGATAACATGTCCAAGTGGGGCTACACGGACGACAACCGGTTCTTATGGGGTGACAAACTATGGGACATCTTTGCTGCTCTGCGTGTCCTGATACTTGTATGCTACAGGACCTGTATGCCACGGATGGTGCTGAGCGCGTGGCCGCGTCCTGGTCCTCAAGGATTTAATATGTTTGCCATCGACTCGCTAAGCTAAGTGTTTCTAAAAAGTCTTAGGTTCAAGGCTGGGGGGTCAGAACTTCTATGGCCCCCAAAGAGTCCACCGTCGTACACATGGCGGTCAATGTGTTAAATCTACGCGCAAAACTGTTCATTTCAATAGACACCTCTTTACCCTCTTGTATACGTATTTATCGCATGCCGAAGCTGACCCTTATATGATAATTCACTGCTATTAAAATAAATTGTTGATAAAAAAACAAACAAACAATTTTCATTTCATTCTCAGCCTATATCCACCCAATTTGAGTATAGGCCTCTTTCCAATTTCATAATCCTGTGCGAGCTGCTTTTTTTCATTGTTTTAAAATTTTTGTTTTCCGAAAAATCAATTAAAAATTACACATCAGTACAATGGAATTAGTCAACAATTTGCACTAGGTAAACCGCATGCGTTTTTGTCATACCATGATATTTAAAACTAAAGTTAATAATAATAATAGATAGACAGATAGACAGACTCTTGGGAAGAACGGACCTAGGAAAGGTATTTATTTTTTGTTTTTAGGACACTTTCACCAATCATCTAGTCCCAAACTAAGCAAAGCTTGTGCTATGGATACTACATAACGAATAAATATACATAAATATTTATATAAACATCCAAGACTCGGGAATAAATGTTCGTATTCATCACACAAACATTTACCCCTCGCGGGATTCGAACCCGCAACCGTTGGTTTCGCTGATAGGGTCACTATCCACTGCATCAATCGGTCGTCAATAATGTTTTAATATAATCAATAATGGTATCTATGTCGATCCAACTTATGGTGTAGGTGAATTTTATTCGGATTTCAGAGTTGTAAGTTCAGAGTTCAGTAAAACTGGCCTATACTTACTCTTAATTGTATTACTAAATTAAGCACTTCATCATCTCAGGCAGTAAACATCCTCTGCAGGGATCTATATGCTTTCCGTCTTATAATGAGGGCGTATGGGCCATAGTCCACCAGGCTGGCCCAATGCGGTTTGGGGATTTCACATGCCTTAGCATTTTTATTTCTCAGGAATGCAGGTTTCCTCACGATGTTTTCCTTCACCGTTTAAGAGCAATGAGATAAATCCACATAAAGTAGGTAATTAAATTGAATTTAAGAACTCATTGGTACATGGCCTGCCTAGGAATCGAACCACATCTTAACCGCTGAGCCACGGGCGCTCACACTGTACAGTACTTATAAATAACAATATAAGTTTAAAAACCCAAAAACCCGACAGCATATTTGGTATTTCGCTGGAGGAATATTGGACTTTTTGCTATAAAATGGATTTTTTACTATATAATTCTTCTTTTCCCTAAGGGCTTTATCACACTAGCGAGTTGCGAGCGAGTGGAAAGCGGGGCGAGTGCGCAGCGAGTACGCCGCGAGTTCGCGACGTATGCGCAGCGAGCTCGCCGCGGGTGGGCAGCGAGTTCGCGGCGTGCGATTCTTGTTTTGTACATTCAGTGCCAGAATGGATTACGACGAGGAAACACTGCTGTTAGCTTTGTTACTCCGAAGACGGAAACGAAGACAAAAGCAGATAGAACGACGAATATGGGAGGACCCATTATCAAGTTATCGACTGGCATTAACAGCGCTGTTCGTCGTGAACGTCGCGAACTCGCGGCGTGCTGGCTGCGCACTCGCCCCGCTTCCCACTCGCTCGCAACTCGCTAGTGTGATAACGCTCTAACCATAACACCTTGTGAAGCGATGTAGGTTTTAAAAAATAACATGTTGAATTTCAAAAAGTGATATTTTTATATCCAACATTGAATAAAATATTTTTGACTTTGATTTTTGATTTTGTATCCTATGGCACTCCAGGGATCAAGACGAATCTAACGATATCCCGCGCTTTTTTTTTATAAAATAAATAAACATAAATATCTTTGCACGTACACACAGCGCCATCTAGTTCCACACTAAGCAACTAGGCTTGTACTATAGTTACCGGATGGTTAATATACTACACAAATATTTTTTTTTTGTAAATAAATACACATATAAATGAAAAACATCCATAACTCGGGAATACATGTCTGTATTCATCATGCAAACATATGCCCCTAGCGGGATTCGAACCCACTACCTTTTGGTATAGCAGCAGAATTTCTAACCACTACACCAAACCACGCTTCGAAATCGGTGAAGCCGTTTAGGCTACAGCAGGTTACAAAGACACCTACTTACATTACATTACATACATATAGGTACACTCGAAAAACATTACTCTACTTCCTTGGGCAGTCGGGTAATAATAATAAATATTTCGGACACTTACACCAATCATCTAGTCCCAAACTAAGAAAGCTTGTACTACGGATACAGATAACGGATAAACCGCCTCCGTGGCTCAATGTAAACAACATTGGGTTTACGATTCGGAGGTCGCGGGTTCGAACCCCAGCGGAGTACATATTTAAGTACTCGGTTTGGTTGGTGCTAAGGTATTCTAAATGGCCGCCTGGCTAGCTACCACCATCTTATCTAAATCTGCCGCCAAGCAGCAACATTAATAGCATTGTTGTGTTTCGGTTGTCAGAGATAAGATAGCCAGTCCCCCAAATGTGTTGAGGTTTCCGGGTCAGTACGCTTCCACCTTCGACCTCATCTTCACTTAACATCAGGTATAATTGAGGCCAAGTTCCAACCCGTTGTTCATAAAAAAAAACATACATAAATATTTATATAAACATCCATGACTCGGGAATAACTGTTCATATTCATAACACAAACATTTATCCCTCGCGGGATTCGAACCCGTATCCGTTGATTTCGCTGACTTATATGACAGAAAATTAGTGAGAGAGTATAAAAGCCTATCAAGATAACCCCATAATATTGGGGTCTCTTTATGCTATTTCAAGAGGGGTACCATAGTAAAAATATGTTTTGTGTAAAAATCCTTCTTGAGAATGAGATCGCGTCTCAGTCTCAAGACCATTTTTTCTGATGCTGCTTTAATATGCAACAGATTATCAAGCGTCAACTTGAGGCCATGTCAATCTTGAGAACAGTTTATTTAATACGGGCCTTGGAGTTCTTACAGAGCGACAGTCAAGTCTTGAGTATTATTACTATCTTTGTCTCGTCGCAGAAATATGAATGTAGATATCTGTTACTTTTCAACTATTTAAAGTAGCGTTCATGACTTGAGCCGGGTTCTGTAATATGATCTTAAGATTGAGATGAACTTAAGTTGACACTTGAGATTGTAGTGACAACAAGGGTGACACTCGTAGGTATATTAAAATTGACATAGATTAACAAGGCAGTCGCAATTCCGTTTGCGCAGATAATATTGAAAAAATACAGGAAAGTCTAATTTATTTCCTCGGGTAAATCACGGTGAGTATTTCCTGTGAGTTCTTCAAGTATTCCAAGGCTATAGCCACGTGTAGCGCCAATGCAAAACACATGGAATATCGGGTTTCGTTCCAAGGTTGCTAAGTTGCAGTTGCACGTAGCTGCAACTCGATAGGTAGTAATGTTAGGTATTGCAATACCTAGCGTTGGTCGATTTTTGTCTTTTGTAATGTAGTTTTCTTTTCAACACAGATTTAAATAATTAGGTATCTACATGACAGGTAGGTACTCGATGATGCGCAGTTTTCGATTAGGAATTGCTTTATTTTGGCATTTTTATCCTTTATTATGACATATCAATCTCATTCTACCTAACCTAAATAGCGAAACAGAGAATTGTTGATGACAAGCGTTCATAAGACTACACAAGGACAAAGTTGCGTCAGAAGTAGGAACAACTAGTATGCTTTGAATAATGCCTACATCGAGTCTGTTCACATTAAATTTTCTAATAAACAATTATGTCTCTCTCTACTGTTCTTGGCACACTCCATCAGTAAGTGTTGCACGTCTTCAATTTGTCCACACACATCCCAATTAGGTGAATCTGCCTTTTTCATTAAATATGCAAATTTTCCTTATGGATAGTGCTCGGATCTAACTCTGAACATCAATCTAATATTATTTCTCCCAAATTTAGCATCCATAAACCACGGCATACGAAGAGGCTCACATTGTATTGTTCTGTACCAGACGCCTTTTGTTCTTGGACGCTTAGGAAGTGAAGCAATGTATGACTCTTTGAATGGATGACCATTATGACCAATTGGCATTTTAACATGAGTGTTTCGGACGGCGCACGTTAAAGAGTTGATCCAGGTTGTTTGATGATGGAGTGTCTTAAAAGCACTGTCAGGTAGCAGTTTTAACCGCCTCCGTGGCTCAATGTAAACAACATTGAGTTTACGATTCGGAGGTCGCGGGTTCGATCCCCAGCGGGGTACATGTTTAAGTACTCGGTTTGGTTGGTGGTAGGGCATTTTAAATGTCCGCCTGGCTAGCTACCACCATCTTATCTAAATCTGCCGCCAAGCAGCAATGTTAATAGCATTGTCGTGTTCCGGTTGTCAGAGATAAGATAGCCAGTCCCCCAAATGTGTTGGGGTTTCCGGGTCAGTACGCTTCCATCTTCGACCTCATCTTCACTTAACATCAGGTGTGATTGAGGTCAAGTACCAACCCGTTATGCATAAAAAAAAAAAAAAAAAAAAAAAAAAAAAGGCACTATTTTGAAACAAATCTATCAATCTGAACAGGGCCCGCGTGTTGGCCGATGGCCCATAATCTCTGCCAGTAAGAGGAGGCTGTGTTCCAATAGGACGTGGGGACGTCTACAGTTAATAATGATGAGATCGAAATGGAACGAAATGCTAAAACTAGCATTTAATATAGGTATGATATCTCTGTAAGTAGGTGCTGATCCAACATTCAGGTGAGCAGTGTGTGATGTTGCTGTGCGTATCTCTCAAGTATCTTCCTGAAAATTCTAAGTAAACAAATATTAATTGAATAATTGGTGGCCGTGTGCTTCCCGGCAGAGTAGAATACTTATAGGACCAACCATAACCAGTCTGTTCCCATGGGTGTCTTAAAAGGTGACTTAGAGATGGTGAGCATAACTATATAGACCAGCATTTCAGCAGCGTCAATGGTGTCGAGCTCCCAAAAAAATCAGCGATCGCCAACCTTCCTTTCTAACGTGACTATTACAGCAAATCCTTTCAAGGGAAAGCGATGCAAAACGCTTAATGGGAGAGGCTTGTGTCCAATAACGGACTTTTATGGACTGCTGATGACGTCACAAAAATAAAATGCGGTGAACGCAGCGTTGGAAGTCAACTCGCAAGGCGACCTGATAAAGGTCACGGGAAATCTCTGGATGCAGGCCGCTTCCAACCGGTAGGTATTCATAAGTAATATTATTTTACACTTACATCTATATAATCTTTGGCTATCTTTCATTAAAATGTAAGTAGACAATATCATTCACAATATTTTGGTGAACGATAGTATTATGACAATTTATTATGTGCCTAACAATTTACCTAGTTAGCTTATTCGATAGCGTGGAGTTAGTTTTCGTTCCTCGGGAATCATTGTGATGCCACCGTGAGCAAATCGTGGTGCATATGGGGCCCACCTGGCCCCATATTACGTTTGCCGATAGATGTTGCTAACCCATTTCCAGTTCAGCTTACCAATTCTGAGCCACCAGCAACGCGTTGTATGGCACACCATTTGTGCAGAAAAGGAATCGCTCCCTTCCACCAATTCCAAGCTTAGCTTCGAAGGACAAAAAGTACAGACTCCGGGTATTTAATAAAAACAATGTTTTGGACGCTTACACCAATTATCTAGTCCTAAACCAGGCAAACCATGTACTGTCGGTTCCATAATTAATCTATTTACATAGCTAATGGTAATTATTAGCTATTTAAGCTGTAGGTATCATCCACAGTTCTCTAGACTAGGGGTCTCTAAACTACGCCCACGGGCCATGTGCGGCCCTCGAGGTGTTTTTTTTTTAATTTTATTTATGCACAACGGGTTGGTAGGTACTTGACCTCAGTCACACTTGATGTTAAGTGAAAATGAGGTCGAAGGTGGAAGCGTACTGACCCCGAAACCCCAACACATTTGGGGGACTGACATTGCTGCTTGGCGGCAGATTTAGATAAGATGGTGGGAGCTAGCCAGGCGGACATTTAAAATGCCCTACCACCAACCAAACCGAGTACTTAAATATGTACCCCGCTGGGGTTCGAACCTGCGACCTCCGAATCGTAAACCCAATATGTCTACCAATATGGCCCAACGACGCCCTATATCCGGCTCGCCTTATTAAAAAAATCATGCGAACTAAGTAAATACTTACCCAACGTTTTTATTTAATGATCAAATTTTATAAAAGTTACAGAAGTAAATTACTTATTTACTGCAATACCTACTTCTAGATATTCACACAGTGAAATTAAAAAAAGAAACAATTTTATTAAGATCTATAAGACGTGTGTAACTGTGATATCCCAATAACGAGTATTTGCAATTTTGAATCAAATTTACTAATAGAAATTATCATCAAATGCTCATCCGTTAATTTGGATCTGTAAACATTTTTCGAATATTTCAGTGTTTTTTCACACGGGGCTAGGTCTTCGCCCGTGAGTAGGAGTGGCCCTTACGCTAAAAACTTTGGGAAAGCCCTGGTCGAGACAGGAGTCATTTTAGAAAAATGCGGTGGCTTGAATAGGCATCATTAATATATTTCAAACAGCCCTGTATGTTATTAGATATCTGATAAACATACACGGGAATTGTGTTCATCCATCATAAACATTTACCCCTAGCGGGATTCGAACCCACAACCGTTGCGTTCGAAGGTAGGGTTAGTGCCCACAACACCAATTCCTCATCATATTCTGGAAATACATCGCGTGACTGACAATTATGCTTTGACATAAAACCTTGGCAAGTTTCAATCCTGAAGAATGACTTGACCGTGACTAGACTCTGTATACGACGAATTACTTGTTTTGACTGAGACTGACTTACAAACTGAAGAAATAAGAGAAATAAGACATGGCTGTTATGGGCTAGATCCCTTTGCCTTCTCCTAAAGGAGAGAATGAAACCAAAAAAAAAAAAATGAATGCGGTACCCATGGACTTATTATTGAGTACTCGCCGCTGAAAAACGAGCCGAGCAGGATGTGTAACGTAGAGGCCGTTTGTCTCTGTCTAACAGGGTGACCACAATATATTTGTTACTTGGGACAAATGTTGTAATAAAATATTTGTCAAAAAACTTTGGCGTTTTGACATTAGCCGGCGTGAGCCATTTATTTCGCATTTCTTCATTTTTTGGGAAACTGCAATAATAGTACAACAGTCAGGACCCTAATCAATCACACATATTTCACATATTTCGACTCATTTCAAGAATTCATGGGCATCCTACTTCTTTGATTTACAAAAATATTATTTTTAGCTTACCTGTGGAAAGATATGTTGCAACCACCATAGGATTCACTTGGGCAAGTATAAACGCAACACTTTTTCACCATTTTACTCCTTTTACTTGTTATAATATAACAAATACTTTAAAAAACTTTTAATGCAAAGAAAATTCAAAATCACACCGAACTGCCATGACATGACATGCTTTTCAGGGTTACCATAAAAATAACAAAATCGAAATAAAAATGTATGTTTTCTGTTTGATTTAAGAATATATGAAAATAAATTAATGCGAATGTTATTTGTTTATTTATAATTGTTAAAATAACATAAAAATATAAGTGTTTCAATGGAATTTTTGAGTAGCCAAAACTGTTGATCATAATCATTTTTTTTGCTGGCAAGATGTAAGAACGAGACACACGGCCTCCGTTATTTCTATCTCTCTCGGCTCGGATTTGCCTTTGTGTATGGTGCATCCAATTTAATACCTTATTGCGTTGACATAGTGATCATTTTCCTAAATGATTCTTTTGATAGTTATCAGTCCTGTTTAAATAATAAGTCCATGGCGGTACCTCGCCTGCCTCATACCTTAGCGTCTATGTTTTGAAATACAAACACTGAGGTCCACTTTTTCCCAAAATTTTCCATAGTCTGTCGGTGTCAAGCGTCAATATGAAATATCAAACTATTAGCAAATTTTTTATACCTACATTTGCGGTGTGACTTAGCTGCGGTTTCACACTATGAGATGCCACGGAAGATCAGCTCTGCAGGAGTACCCACTAACAGGACAGGTTGGAGTAGAGGCTACAGTAGCTTCTGCTGGGTGGTATCCTTTTTTGAAAACGAATACTCCTATGTTTAGGTACCACAATTGTACTGATTTTTGTTATTCATGTTATCATAAAAGTAACTTTCTTCTTTCCTTTCTTTCAAACATTAGGTTACATTAGGCCAAGTATTGGACTCTTAGGGCCGTGTTAATAAATCGATCTTGAAATCGCGTCTCAGTCTCAATACTATTTTTTTGATACTATACAATTTTTTTTAAAAACAGATTCTCAAACGGTATATTAATACGGGCCTTAGAGAACAAATCTCACTGTTATTCTAAAAATCGTTAAATTAATAACTGCGCGCGTACATTTTCGATCTATCTAACAGAACCCTAGTTAGTAGTTATTTATTTAAGATCCCTGCTCTTGTCGGTAGAGTTTTTTCTATATCTATCTGCTCTCCGCCTTCCTCTTGACCTCCACCTTAGTAGGACCCTAGCAATCCAAAATGGTTGCGGGTTCGAATCCCGCTAGGGATACCTAACTGTAAATGGAAGTGCCAAATTCTTTGGTACTTCTACGGAAACATGATCAACTTCGTTCTTAATTATAAGAGATTTATTTAGTTGTAAAAGCTAAATGGTTCATTTACAATGAAACACAATATTATCAATCATACAATATGTATTTAATATAAGATACAGTACTTCTGACAGGTGGACAAACCATTGTATTTCAAAATATCTTAACAATCACTACACTGAACAAATTCCAAGGTTCGAGATTAAATTAATCACTACTATTATGCCCAAATGTGTGATAAAAATTAATTGAGGTAGATTACCCATCCGCTGGGGTCAAATTATAATTAAATTTTCGGATTTCACCATCGAGGGATCAAGCAAATAAGACAACGCATTAAACATTATACTATATATAATTAAATATCTACAAATTGAATATAAGTAGTGCACACTATTCGGGATACACAGGCTCCACATAAAATTACTATTGAATCGTCAAACATTTACAATAAAGGAGAACATTCATATAATAAACGCATATAATATAGGAAACATGTGGAAAGACAACTCGCGTACACTACCACTAGCCTAACCCCGGCTTGCGGGCCCGGGGCGCGACCCCGCAAGTTACCCCGGGGTAACGCTCCGCGAGTGGCTGTCCCGGGGCAAATACCCCGCTCCTGTCCGTCCCGGGCCCACCGCCGCTCCTCACCCTACAGCCCAACCAGGCGCGAAGCAAATTACAGAATTATGCAGAATAATACTTAATAATAAATACTATATTATGTACATATCGTGGCTTGGAATATCCCAAAGTCTGACCAGAAAAACAAGCAGTGACGACGACGCGAGACCTTCCAAATCGTTGTCATTTAGTATCTAACAGAGACGATGTCGGTGTACCGTAAAGCGCGTCTGCGTCAGCTGTAATGTGTTTCACGCCTTCACAATCATCAGTAGGTAGACCGCAACAAATGCAAAGAAATGCGGATCAAACGTTACAATTAAGGGCTACGTCATAATAAGACTTTGTTCCCCATTACAATACTTCCAATTAATTACCTGAACGATTTTGCACGGGAGTGAGTCTGCCGTGGAGATTTAAAAAAAAAAACTTAAGATTACTTTTCGCTGAGCAAGTTCGTTAGCCGCTCGCTCCATTGTCATGCAAAATCTCGAAACACTCGACAACGCACTATGACTATTGTGGCAGTGATAAAAATATATTGTTCTTTTCACGCTTACGAATACGAATATGTATATCAATGTGTCGATATAATCTAGTACCTCGATTGAAGACAAGACTGGCTTTCACAAAATATGTCTCTGCCTACATCTCGAACACCTAACCTAAGGGAGCTAGATTACTTTCAAAAATTTACATTGCCAATCTTTATACTTTCCTCGACGTCCATTTTGCTACGAAGCGAAACATAATTTGTACTCAAGCGTTTAATAGGTCAATGCTAAATAGATTAACGATTGACTTGATCAATGATAAATTGAGCGAATTATAAACTTCACAGGAGTTCCGTTACCACCCAGTGATATATAATCACTCAAACATTTATAACGTACATGTATCATATCAGTTCACTGCCCTTGAGATCATTTTATTCAAGTCCATACTTTTACTCGGATAAAACAAAACTAATTTTGTCTTTCTGATTTTGGTGTCGAATTTCACTATCAAATTAATTTATTAAAAAAAAAAAAGCGACCCAATAAAATATGGCACTACGATCAGTGCTGAAAAAATAATTAGACTAATTTCAATTAATTTATTAAAAAAATAATCAGTACATTGGAAATGATCCAAAAGAAGTCTACTGTAAAACAGCTTACGATCCATTGACATACCGACATTCAGGCACCAACTTGACTACTATAGAGAAATTTTCCTATTACACGTCTTTGGGTCCACACCTACAATGAACACATTCAAAATTGCTATTTCTATAGAGACGATAGATAATTTCGAATAGATTCATGTAACTTTTACTACAAGTCACAATAGTGATTTACACTTTACACCTGCTCTCACATTATCAGCTATCTAAAACTTCACACGGGTGAGTAGCTGACAAGTTTCCATCTATAATACAAAAGTCGTTAACATCTCGCCTAAGGCTCCCTTCTATGTACGCAATTTACATCGTCAATTCACAATATTTTATTCCTAGAGCTGTATAATCTATTAATCATTCTAATACAATCTCGTTCCCGCCTATTCCATACGTCACAAAATTCAAAGTCAGACGCGGCGTTTATAAATTAAGTTACACCACGTTTACAAGTAATTCAATCTAACTTAACTCTATAGGCACTAACTAAAAATACTAGCGAGATCGTCTGAGCACAGAACACAATTTATCTTTATTCAATTGTAACACCCTTATGGCTAAAAAGGCATTTAAATCTGTCAACTTCTGTATAGGGACATCAAAAAGTTTAACACCTAAATGGACATTAGAACATCGCAATCATTGGCATGTACAAATTATATTGCATCAAAATTCAAATCCTCCGCTGAGAATGGTTGAACTTAAAACATTATCCTAACTGTTTTAGACGCATTAAATAAATAAACAAAATCATTACGGATGCCATAGTTAGAGGAAACAGAATTAAGTTATCCACGAAATGGCTATGTTTAAGACACAGATAAAAAACGAACAACGTGCGTGTAAATAAACGGTTAAGTCGCTCATCACAACACATTTATTGCTACAAACTGGTGTCTAATTAAAACACAACTTCATGGCAGTGACGTCATTGTTGTAACACTCACACACTCGCACAGACAGCTGTTGATTCCGTAGTGTCATACAATTACAATCGAATATAACGACACACACAGCGCCCACCGAAAACGATCAATATCAAAACGCGTAATACTAACTGCGAATATTACTACTCTGAAAAAACTCATATAAAGTGAACACTATATTGTGAATAAGTTAGGTCCTACACTATAGCTAACGGGTTTCACTAGATTGAGCGTCAAGGCATGTTAAGGATTTGTTAAATAAATGTACTTTTAGGTTATGTTTTGCAACTTAATAAAAGACATGGAAATGTTAATTCATTTTAAGTTTTTTACACCAGTCCGAATTAATAGTCAATGGGAGAAATCTTCTCGCAAAGCTGTCCAATATTTGGGATATTGTGTAATCAGAATTACATTATGGAATTTACTTATCCGTTTAATCAGTTTCAAGTTAAAACGTTGCAAACTTCGATCACAGTAAAAATGATAGGTGGCACCTTGGTTCGAATAGTGTTCGTCTACCAAGCTGGTTGCAACGAGGCCAAGCCGATAGCTGAAGTGAACAGGCAGTTATACTGAGTATTACGCACGCACTTAGTTTGCATCACTACAAATTTAGCCATTCCAACGCCAGTTAGGTACAGATGAATGAATGATGAATGAATGAAAGTGCATTGGAGTTCTAATCCAAAAATAACACGATAGAAATTGTCATTAGACATAGAACGGGGAAAGAGAATAATTAAATGTACATGAAAGACATGACCAATGCTACGTCAACTTGACACTCATGACTAACAAAACCCGTCTGATAAAGTTAGGGCACGGCCGGCACGGCTCGGCACGGTCAGCAAGCAGGGACTACATCAAAGAACATTATTAACACTTGCCTTAACGAGAACGATAAGGAATTTTTACCCTTCTTGAAATGAACACGTTATCGCGTGACAAAGCAAGCTTCAACGAGTTATGGAAACGTGTGAAAACGTCACGGTGAATTAGCTCCGATTCAAACGTTCACCGCTCGCTGACCGAGCCACGACAGTGCTATATCGAGGCACTTGGTGACTCTATGACGCGCTTGGCATGGAAGACACCTACCACGTTGTAAAATATATACGAAAGTCTTAAAAGCGAACACTGATTGATACTAGAAATGTTTATGGAATAGCAGTAAAACAGGCCGTTGAAACTTCTCAATCAAGTAATCACATGTATAATTTCATTTTAACATTGGCTTATGTAAATAAAAAATAGTAAGTACATGTATTTTATCTGTCTCTTTCACATTTCTCGTATATTATTGTTTGATCGCACTCGAAAACCTCATAAAAGTCAGTATAGCACATTTCCAGTTGTATGGAGAGCTATTGAGATATCCATTTTCTTTACTCTCGAATGTATTTTATAAAAAAAACTGTTACACATAGTGACAGATAACTTCGAATCCTAATTACAGTCAGGTATGCTCCAAAAAAGTATAAAAAGTTACAAGCTTCCAATTCAAGACAGCCGTGATGGACAGGGGAAAGGTATATACACAACATCGATAGTCAAGTTAGAGACGGACGTGGAGATTACCTCAGTGAAATTGGAGAATCGAGGATATCCCTATCTCGCTCCTTTCTAGTAATTGTGAACTACCCTAGTTCAAAGGAACAGTATTAGTCAAAAGAGTGGAATATACCTTTACCTCTAGCTTTCATACACTTACCCCCTGAACACACGCCGATTCCCTGACATTTTGTATGGTTGTAGTACATTACTCCGCGCAAGACTTTCGCATAAATTTCAGAACGTGCAAATAGCGCAATCTACTTCTACTACGAACGATCACGCATTAGTCCGCCGCCCGTTGGCGAAGCGAAAGCAACTGTCTTAACGGTGTGTACCTACCGATTATTAATTATACAACTAAAACCACATCGAAGCGACGCAAATTATCCTAAAGTCGAAATAGTCCGACACTAAAACTACTATGTACAATTGGCAGTGTTGCGCATCGCTGGTCGTTTATTGCTACTAAATAAAACTTAGAAATATATTCAGACTACTTCGTCCTAACGCTCCCGAAGATTAAACTAAACCGAGACCTAGCTTACACTCGAAAAAAAAACGATACCTTATCTTTTTACATTTCGCACTAGCTATGTACAAATTTGTTCTGTTCCGTGTGCGATCGGCACAATCGGAATCGAGTCGAATAGAATCGAATATCATATAAAAAGTAAGTATCAGTCTTGTGAATAAAGTTTGCGGCTGCTATTGAACCGAGCTAGCGCCGCGGCCCGAGTCTTTGGCGCAGTGTCCTATCTATCGAGAGAATCAACACCTGTCTCGGCCCGCATTACACTATATATAGTGTAGGGCATGCGTTATAACTCGTACATACTAAAGTCCGTTTCTGAAACTGAAGGTGACGGTCGCTAATAAGAAAACGCTTACTCAAATTGCCCAAAATGTAGGCTTTAAAATATTACATAAAACACATTGACCTATTACAAAATGGGCGACGGGCTTCTTACAAACTTTACGGAAAATATGTACTTAGCAGTTTTGATATATAGATAGATAATACTGAAAAGAGACTGTGTATTTTAAACATTATTTTACACAACGTGGGTAGTTGTTTACGCCCAATCTAATACGCATATGGAACAAGGATAGTTATATTGTCAAATGTTATTTAGTTTTACATTTTGTAATTTGCAAATAATGCAATAAATAAATGAAATATGGTATATCTAAGCAAAATATTCACTTTTATCGCTCGGCTAAGTGCTAACGCGATAATGTTTTTCGTACATTATTGCTCTTTCAGTTTGCGCCCCTTTCGAGCGCGGACCCTACATCCATTTTGCAATCGGTCAGTGATAGATAAAACATCTAAAATCCCCCATCAGTTCCAGCAACGACGGTACAATGCAGGATTATCGTCCGCACGGCCAGAAAGCGTTACCGCCGTGCCTTCGCCCAAGTTTCCTCTTCTTAGCGCCGCTGACCTCGACCTTCTCACTCTTGTCCTCTTCCTTGAACATCATTGGCACGTCGGTGGCATTGCAGTCGAACCGCTCCTTCTTCTGTTTCTTGAGTAGATTGTTGAGGAGACGGGAGGAGGCGCAATGCCTAGTTGGGAGTAGCCTTTGAGGGGGAGCTGGCGGGGGGGTCTTCTTAACCGGCGGTGGGGAGGGGCTCTTGCGGTAGGAAGAGCAGAACTGTTCGTAGAGGAGCACCTTCGTATGGACTGGTAGCTCGGCAATCTCCACTCTCTTGATCCGTTTCACGTCCTTCTCCGGTACCCATTCGTCTTCGATACTGTAATGTAAAAGGCGAGTGTCAATGTTTATTTAAGGCAGTGCCACACAGAGGCAGCTGCAAACACATTAGGTGCCACTTGTTGAAATTCTGCAAAATCTGAAAATTAATACAATTTAATTTACACACAAACGATTTAATGGCGGTAACTTTTGGCAGTGTGTTTGCAGCGTTTGGGTTGCGATCTCTTTTTATTTACAACACGTGACCTTCAGAAACCAAAGACATGAGATCGTGCAAGTTAATAGAACCCTGTCCTATGTTATGTATGACTCAGACATGGATGAGAGATTTCTAATAACAAATAAAATGCCGACGCAAAGTGAGTCCAAAGGTTTTACGCCTTTAACCTTCACAAGAACTGGCAACCCAGAGTTGCTAGCAATGACTTCAGAAATTGGTATTTTATATAAACAATATATTATTATTAAATAAAATTATTCTAAAGTGCATGCTAGCAATTTCTTTGTGTGGCACCTTGTGGATGGACTATAGGTAGTATTAGTAATAAATATGCAATCCTCCATTACAGATAACATTACTACAAAAGAATGAAGGTGAAAGTAGTACCTATTTATTGTTATTTGTATAAAAAATAGTTATGCACTTGTGATTTTTTGAAACAAAACAGACAATAAAATGTTTACTTTCATGATTGTGTCAACTCAAACGACAATTCTTTCCTTTCATATTATCTGGAATGGAGTATACCATACTAACATTGGCTTAGTTACAAAATGCACTAACATGCAATGAAAGCAGTTTGCTGTGCTCATACAATAAGGTATTTAGAAAATTAAAAAGAATGAGACTAGAATACATTATCGACATAAATAAAAAGTTAGCCAATTAATTCCATTGTATAATTTAATAGACAGGACAGTCGTGGAAAGTGCAAAACCGATTTTATTGGTTCATCCATCAGATATTTTAAATTTGCTATCAGACCGATGTAGACAAACAAGTATGCGCTACGATCACGTGAAACAATACTTTGAAATATAGATAAGATTACAAATAAAAAAGGTACGGAATGCACTTTGCATGGAAGATAATAAATACGAGTAAGAATCAAAAATTTTAATGTGAAACATAGAGAGATTGTGTGCCCCATACGGAACCATATAGTAGTCGAAAATGAATAACCATCCACAGAATAAAGCAACATATCGATATTACTCTCTTTCAAAGACAAAACATACTACGTAAAAAAAAGAGAGCACGCGAACAAAAGCAACTACCGCCACGTTCCCAGAGATAATTTTTAATTCCGTGGAATTCTGACAGCTGTCAGTTGCAACATAACAGAAGACAGTGAAACATTTTTATTCCTACTTTTTTATAGGTAAATCTAAAACTAACTAGAAGTATCTGTGCTAATTATGTATTCAATTATCTTTACAATAAGTAGTTTGTATTATATCTCAGTTAATATACTTTTTTAATGTAGTGTGGATCCTGAGCACTGATTGAAAAGCATTAAAAATAATTTTAGGGAAAATAAAGTTTCCTAATACATGCCAGCAGTTAAGATGATACCTGTTGAAATTAATTTTTTACTGTTTTCATATTTATAATTCATAAATTAACTAATGTAAAATAAATTTAATATTACAACAATAGTCTTATACAATTCCGTCGTTATTTATTTATTTTCATGAATTTATAACAAATCTATATATTTTATCGATAATAGTGGAATCAATTTATTAGCCTGGTCACACCATGAAACTTCAGAATTCCATGTAATTAAAAATTAGACAATAGAGAGTTATAGACCGATCTAATATACACATAAATAAAACCCACCTGTCATTTACCTGATTCATGACAAAATGGCTATTTAATTATCCGATAAACTCTGCTGTAGAGTAAATCGAAATAGATGATTAATAATTAGATAAACTGCAATCGGATCGGTATTGTTTAAGAAATTATGTGGCACCGGCCTTCCCCTGGGTTCAGCAGGGTTACTACGTAAGAGAATTGCGGATAAATTGGCGTGCGCCTTGTATCTCTGTCCCTTATCAAACATGTAAGTAGGTAGGAAAGAGATACAAATCAGGGATGTTATGGATATGAAATTTCGGATACGGATATAGCAAGTTTGAGTAGCAGTGGGCAGGGCACATAGCTTGAACGACGTCCACTCACAAGACGGACAGACGACCTGATAAAAATCGATGGATGCAGGCCGCTTCCAACCGGTCACTCTGGAATTCTATGGGGGAGGCCTATGTTCAGCGGTGGACCTCCTGTGACTGATATGATGATGATACGGATATAGGAATACTATTATACCGGTTTTAGATACGGATATGAGATTATTTTGGATTATCCGTTGTTTTTGAACAATTATGGGTACGGATATTAGATTTTTAAGGAATATGGCAAATGATTTGACATTAATTCTACGTTATCATTTGGTACTCGGCTCAGCCGGGCAAAAATAAAAACCTGTCGTATAAATGAGTGAGACATGTTAATGTCTCACTCATTTAGACAATTTTAGAGTCCGTCAATATTCAAAATTATTCGAAACTTTTATAACGGATTCGAACTTTTATATCAGTTAGGAATAGATTTTTATTTCGGATATCCGATAGTTTGCAATAACACACACACACACACACACACACACACACACACACACACACACACACACACACACACACACACACACACACACACACACAAACAATCCTACACGCACACTCTCACTCACACACAAAATCATTATTTTTTTGCTTTACATGTTTGTTATTCTCTTACTTTTCAGAATTTTTATTGTCAATAGATACATTATTATGGAGGAGCGAGTCTCCCTGACACAGGTTTTCTTATACTTAGTAGGAAGTCTCAACCATGTTTCATTTAAATGAAAGATTGTGAATTGAATAAACAATTTTGAATTTTGAATCCGATAGTTTCGGTTAAAGTTACGGAGCTCGATAACATCCCTAATGTAAATAGTACGTCGCAATACTAGCACGGTATTTCTACGGAGTAACCCTCAGGTATTATTTGAAATTTCAGGATAAAAAGTAGGTACCTATGTAATCTTAGACATAGTTCAAATGCCATCCAAAATAGTTTAGGCGTTATAGCGGTCATGAGTAGCAAACTTTCAAACATGCGCATTTATAAATTTTAGTGGGATTTTGAATGTAATAATTTATGGGGTAAATAACAAGATCTACATTAACAAGAATTACTATGGTATAGCATATATAATAAATAACTCGCTCAATACCTATTTACCACAAGACACAAGAGTTTACTCCATAAATGCTTACCTGAAAAATACATAAACATGTATTTTAAACACCAGATTTAGTTTAATTTGGTCACACCAAACCTCTTATTACTTAAAACATTATGGATAGCGATACGCGATTCCGAATGATTTTAATAGTCAACCAAATGGCATACGAATAAATAATGACAAATAACTTACAACGTACAAACTTAATTGACAAAGGTTTCATCCATAATTCGACCCGACTCCACCCAAATCGAATCGGATGTATTCGATTCGATATTCAAACTACCTATATCTAAACCGCAAAGCAAATTTTGTCAAGAGGTTGTCTTTCGTTCTTTTTATTGATTTTGACATTCATTCTAATTCTTCATAATTTTGAAGATTTGACATTAATTTTGAAATGTTGTCAATTTTTGAACATTCCTTGTAAGTTTGGTTATGGCACATTTAAAATTGTATAATTAAGTAATTACATAATATTAGATAATTATAATTAAATATAGATTTGTAAATTTTTAATATTGAAACACCATTGTGTACTTATATTCTGGCAAAATAAATAATTGGCATTGGAATTTTTTGAATTTGATTGTTCGTTCGCCGCGAGATAATGATATGGACTCAAGTCGAATTATTAGAAACGCATTCGACTTAGTCGAATGATTAGTTTTAATATCACTCGTAGTCGCGTATCGCTAAAGACGGAAAATAAACTTGTTCTGCCTGTTCGAATCATTTCATTGTGAAACAAATTTCATTTTGACGACCTGTTTTGTGTAGTGGTTAGAAACTCCGACCACTATACTAAAACGGTCGCGGGTTCGAATCCCGCTAGTAGCATATGTTTGTGTGATGAATACCCGTACATGTGTACCCGAGTTATGGAGTTTTCGTTTATAATAAGTATTTATTTACAAAAGAAAATGTATTTATGTAGTATATCAACCATCTGGTATCCACAACACAAGCCTATAGTTGCTTACTGTGGAACTAGATGGCGCTGTGTGTATGTCTAAGGATATATTTATTATTATGGTTACGTACCAGTTAAAGCGTGCAAATTTATATAGATGTTTTTTGGTAGAAACCTTTTACGACATCCACATATTTACAATGTCTATTTGTTAATAATAATAAAATAGAATTATATAAATAGTTTCAAGTATTTCTAGACTTAATGCTCTACATAGAATGAACTTAATGGATTATTCTGTATTATAAGTATTTAAAAATTTACAATATGTAGTTGCTTACGTCACAGAGAAAGGAGATCATTCTAACCAACAACGCAAGCCTATAGCTGCTTACTGTGGAACTAGATGGCGCTGTGTATGTCTAAGGATATTTACTTATTTATTACAAAGACAACAACGAACGTGAAACTGGACACGTCGTTATTCTTTCTACTTTTATATAACTCGGTTCCAATTTCACTGTGTATATTTTCACATGTAATAATAATATGTGTGTCGCTAAATGGGTCAAGTAAATGATTCTTATTCTTATTCTTATTCTTATTCGTAATTAAATAGAGAAAATCTTTACGGCTTGAGTTTGAGGAGGAGAACTTCCTGCCTGCGTATTGCTATTACCTCAATATACAAATTTCAGGAAATATACAGAATAACTCAATATGAATTCCAGCCTATATATTTTTAATATTTCGCATACTTACACTAATCACCCAATCCCAAACTAAGCAAAGTTTGCACTATGGATACTAGATAATATGGATAAACATACATAGAACATCCATGACTGAGTAAATGTTCGTATTCCAAACATTTACCCCTCGCGGGATTCGAACCCGTAACCGTTGGTTTCGCTGACAGGGTCAACAGGGTGTTTGAAAGATTATCACATGGCTTCTCCCATTCTTTATTCCTCAGACTGTGATCCTCAGATCATACTACAAATTCACCAGTAAAACGGACACGCGCGTGTAGAAGCTTCATATGTACATGTATGTGTACCCCAAACATATTAAACAAGCAGAACAATAATGCTATCGACCTTATTGCTTGGCGGCGGCAGACTTAGATGGTGATAGACTCCCAGATGAACGATTGAAGATAAAGTACCACCAGTCACAGTATTAAACATGTACCCTACTAGGAATCAAAGGTATGAACGGCCTCTTAAATATGGGAAACACAGAGCACTATATACAAGTAAAGATAAACCGATGTCGCAGGTTCCATTAATATTTAGTGCTCGGTTTAGTCGATAAGGGTATTTTAACTGTCCGCCTGGTCAGCCACTACCACGCCAAGCAGCGATGTTGATAGCATTGTGTTCAGGCTGATGAGTTCAGACAGCCGGCTATTAGGTTCCTTCGGCCTCATCTACACTTGTGTACCTCAGCTGTGAATGAGGTTAACTGCTAACCTGCTTAAAAAATGATTGAAATGAAGACCGAGAATACTCACACATGAGGCGGATAGTAAGTGAGCAAAGCCTCTCGCCGTGACTCCACCGCGTTGTACCGCCTGGCTGTGAGAGCCGCGTGGAGGGTGAAGGTGTGTCGGCCCGGCGGCTCCCGCAGCGGACACGAGCCGCCCAGCCGCCACCGGGTGCAACGCAGGAGACGCCACACCAGCCCCTCCATGGTACCGGCGTCGAAGAAGTCGAACATACGCGCTGGAAGATGGAAAGGTGACGGCTATTTAGTGGATTGATTATATATAATGGTAGTTGTACAGTCGTCTGGCGTGCTCAGTGATTGGGGTGATCACCAGAAGCATTTTCATACCAGTGTTTACGTGGTGGGCACGTAATTAGTCAGTCCCGATTGTTTTCAATAGGGCAGCTTGAATACACTGTCAGGTGGCCAATACTCTGACGTAAATCCATCAATCCTGGCCAGCGGGATGGTTTATGGTCTCTCCTGAGAGGGGGGCTGTGGCCCAGAAATGAGGACGTAAGGGTGTCCGCCGGGAAGCGATGAATAGGACCTACCAGAAGGGGTCGTATGGTTAACAGCAGTCAAAACACTTATCAGATCAGAATGCGATCAAAACAAATCCTACCAAGGAAACCGATTCAAATTATACAATGAGCCAGGCTTAAGCCCGCCGTTGCCTCATTGTACTGCACTTCCAACACTCTGCAAATTCTTCAAACTTCCAATTTGGTTAATGCAGAATAGTTTCCAAGTTTGAAATTCGATCTGAAAACGAGGTTTTAAAATTCTCTAGGGTTTTGGCATTTTGTATAGTGCGCACAGAAGTTACCTGGTGTTCGAATAATATCCTAGTTGACTACTATTTGTTTATTGTTTTTAGATATACTGTCATTATTATCAATGATAATAACAATACTAATGGCATTGTTAATGACAATTTAATTCACGAATGTTACTACTTCTTACTCTGTGGTTTCATGCATGTTTTAAAATTGACTTTATGACTTTTTTTACCGTAAGGAAAAAATAGGGCATATTAGGTAAGTGAAATAGAATTATTTTTTTCAAAAACGCACGCGCCGGCATTACATTGATATGCTATTGAATTCGAACGGTTTCAGTCATGCGAA
This sequence comes from Oegoconia quadripuncta, assembly GCA_949316235.1. Taxonomy (NCBI): domain Eukaryota; kingdom Metazoa; phylum Arthropoda; class Insecta; order Lepidoptera; family Autostichidae; genus Oegoconia; species Oegoconia quadripuncta. Next base: position 34,247,096 of record OX438746.1, read on the forward strand.
ATTTATTTGAGACTAATATTTTCTCCAAATTTTCTTTATTTATTTAATTTAATGATGTCATTGTGTGGAATGGGCTATAAACGCGACCGTCAAATGACACAACGCTTTATTCGATTATGGTTTTGAAAAGAAAAACTTAACCAACTATGCCCATACCTTCTATTTCACTTACCTAATAAATATGCCCTATTTTTTCCTTACGGTAAACTCATCCAGTATAGTGTAATTTCGCTGATGTCGTAATCAATTACATTTTAATGTATGATAGGTTGGTTCATTGCTCTCTCAACAATTTAACAAGTTTTCATGGTCAACCTTATCGATAATGATACCGATATGAAGTCACATAATTTTAGGGATGCTTCAAATATCAATAACTTTATACGCACTGGTTAACAAGAAACTGCGGCAAATCTGCCGGAACAAGCGGAAGTTACGAATTGTAACTTAGAAACTCGTTTAGATGCATTTAAACTACGTAAACTAATCCATCCATAAGCCCATTTGTTGAATGACTAATACACGTCTTCTATAAAAGTATAGTTGGTCGTGTGGTTCCAGGCAGAGTCGAATATGGCCAACCTTTCCCGGGCCCCCGGGGGTGTCGCAAAAAGCGACTAAGGGATCGCACGGAATATAGTAATATAGACCAGTGATGGATATAGGAGTAATTGGTACGACGCTCTTAAAAAAATCTGCGTTAGTCAACTCTTCTGCTCTTGGCGAAATGTCATAGAAAGCGATACAAATCACGCCATGAGACAGGCTGTATGTCCAAGAGTGAACTGTTACATGCTACCTCTAGCCTCTAATAAAGAGACGGACAGACCCTACTCAGTAAAAACCGTCCAACGTTCAGTACATCTCTATAAAGTGAAGATTGATAAAAATTCATGCAAAACAGTTTGTCTATTCAAAAATACTCACCAGACCAGGGTTGCCGTCGATACCGCAGTTTCTTGCCATTCCTCCGCATCAGTTTTGCCGCGCTGTCACTCGCTTTTTTACTGCCGCTAGTGTTCGGAGAAGCCTCATTGAAGTGGTTATTCACATGGCGCTCAAGTAGGATCTGAAATGTTATATTAGAAAAGATATAAACTTAGAAAACTTCCGAATGGACCATCTGTTTCTAACATTTCCTGAAATTAAATCTCCTTTATAGCTATAGCAACGCGTTACTGATTACCTCCTGTAACCATTCCATCATCACATCGTATAAAGTTACTGTCGCAAAACCCTAAAAAGTCAATGCTTATAATCTAACTCCTCGCCTATTCACTAATCTAGTACTTGCTTTTGAAATCATACTCCATGTGGTGGTTAAAATAAAAATAAATATCGAACAATAAATTTATTGCAATAATGAAGATTTTGAGTAAATTTATTGGTTGACACAAAATGATAAAGACTGAAGTGGCGTCAGCTATGAAGGGGTACTTGCGTAAGAGACGACCTCCTCTGCATATCCTTGGGGAAAGAAAACACAACGGAGTTTATCATGAAAAAAATATATTGAAGAGAATCGAACTCTCCGTATCCTTCGTAGCATCGAGAAATGCAATTTCTCGGAAAACAATAACAAAACGGATACAATCAAGTCATGATTGCTTCACGAAAGTCGTGCATGAGTGAATTCATGAAAAATAGACTTTGTAAAACATAATTAGTAAAACTGAAGATTTATGAAAAGCATAAAATTATCAAAGAAACTAATGAATAACTACAATCCGGTGATTGTTGAAAAAAAACAAAACCGATAAAGGTAAAACAGTGCTAGTAGTAAGAAACAATAAACAGAACTTTAGACGCATGTCCAACAACGTATTGGAAAATAAACGAAAGATGTGACGACATAATGGGTGTTATTAATAGAGGCATGAAAGTTATGAATGAAGAATCAACGACAGGTAATACGAGCAACATCAATGAACAGTTTACTCCGGGAAACTTTAGGGAACTCGAGAGAAAACTTCTGGATCCGTGAGTACGGCCCGTAAAAGTTTCAGCCCGTTACAACAACAGTGACGTAATAATACAAAACCAACATAACCGTCAAACGACATAGACAATAACCCATTCACTGGTAAACTTCGACCGCATTATTGTGGATCCGTTCGGCGATATGCAACGTTGCTCCTATAATACCGGAACCTTCTGTTGTACCCATCGAGTTATCACCATCTTATCTAAACCTGTCTCCAAACAGTAATGGATAACATGTTTGGTTCCGGCAGCATGAAATAAGATAGCCAGTTCCATTACTTGATGAGCGAGCTTAAACATCTTATCGTAACTAATATATGGCATTATTAAGGCCAAGTGAAAATGCATCGAGTATGAAAAATATTACAAACATGTTTAACGACCTATTTGGTGTAGTGGTTAGAAACTCTGCTGCTATACCAAAAGGTTGCGGGTTCGAATCCCGCTAGGGGCATATGTTTGTATGATGAATACAGACATGTGTTCCCGAGTTATGGATGTTTTTCATTTATATATGTATTTATTTACAAAAAAAAATATATTTATGTAGTATATAAACCACCTGGTATCCACAACACAAGCCTATAGTTGCTTAAAGTGGAACTAGATGGCGCTGTGTGTATATCCAAAGAAGAAAGAAGAAGAAAGAAGATGTTTCCGGTAATTTTATAGGCAAATCAATATCAGTTTATACGACACTATCATTAACCGCATATTAGCGATTATTTTTTATAGCATGATAGCCTAATGATTGATGATGCCCGTCAAGTAAACCAGTAGTAATTTACAGATTAGTATAATGATCATTCATTTGACATATTGATATAATTAATTACTCGGCGACGAATTTTCGATGTTGTTTTTAGCATATTTGTACACATCCAAAAATTTTGTACCATCTACGGCATTGACACAACACATCCTTCCTTACTTATTATCGTACATACAATGCACACGACAAAAATGAGGATAATAGAAGCTGCACCAGTACTTCAAAATTAAACAGGTCAAAAGGCAAAACGCAACTCTGCATTACTTTTTCACAGTTTTGCTTCCTAACTAACGGATTCAGAGAACGTAATTATACCTGAGTGGAGAATCGCCTCTCGCAGCCGTCGACGATGCATTTGAAGGGTTTGTTTCCTCCGTGTGAAAGGGCATGCCTTTCGAGCCAGAGCCGCGAGCATGATGGCTTGCCGCGCACCTTGCACTGCTCCCACAAGCATACATAGTTCTCTTTGCCAGCTTGGGTTTCTACGTGGATCACCTGGAATGTTAGCATGGCTTATTAGTCAGAGAAAGTAAATCAAGTTTTTGGGTTGCTGTATCAATTTAAAATTAATAGAATTGAATTAATTTAATATTCCAAGGTAATTAAGTGCTCCTAACACTTTATTGTGCAACTGACAATCAACCATAGGGTAAAGTCACTTTCTAATGCCCAGTAAGTTTTTCTAATTTGTTCTCTATAATGTAGTCCATCAAAAAAATCGCTCTACTGAATAGTTATAATGACAACTTAGGTAGACCAAATACGATTTAAACTGTGGTTTTTGAAGATTCCCCAATTTTATCAAGTTTCGGGAGAGGCAGACTTGGTTTGAACAACAGCAGAATCCACACAGCGGAATGTAGGATAAGTTAACTGAATATTCAGCTAAACAACATTTTGCGACAAGTAACAGTTTTGTTGGTAGAACTACGCACACGCTTACAATATTACGAACGCAGTTAACTGCGTTGACCCTGTGCCCGTTATATGCGATAAACAGTTTATACCGGCCTTCGAATTTCTTGTGAGGATTACTCTTATGCCGGTTTATTCCTTGGCTGATATAATATATATGCCACCCAAATGACAATGATGTCATTAAGAATATGAGAAACTGATAATGATTTTTGGAATAGCATAGAAATTAATTTCTTATCTAATTTTGCATAACGTTTAGTTTACATTATATAGGTAAGATAGATAAGCAGGAGAGGAGATTTAGTTGACTTGAAACTTCAGAGCGATATTGAACTATACGAAGAAAGATTCTCATTACATTTACAAATGCATAAGCGTTTTAGTGATTATCTTGTAACTGTCCTCACAAACGTCGAGGTTATTATGTAATTCGATAGCTGTCAATATAATGTTAACAATTTGATATCGTGCCTGAAAACGACGTTTTTATTTACTTTCCTTATCTGTTGTTATGGGGGCAGAGGGCAGTCGGTCTGCTTCAACGGTCATTCTAGTAACAGGTAATCTTCGGTTATATATTTTTAAAAGGATATTAGAATAGGAAATACAATAGTGATGAGATTTAGACCATCAAATATTTACTTTGATTGTCTGACTGGATTTCAAAAATCACACACATGTTTAAGTGCATTCCATTACCCGTCAGCTAAATTGACATTCTTCTATGTGTTTAATAGAAACCTAAATAACTTTTACATTTAATATTCATATCCGTACGTAGAACTGGATAAAAGTTCTATATATGTAACCGAGCGCGTCTCGATAGTATCTTCTTCTCTTGATAAGCAAGTCACATCAATTTTTGCAACAGTTCTTCAAAGACATCTACCTAACTCTAATAAATCTGTGACTGTGTGAATAAACCGTTCTCAAGATTGACATGGCCTCAAGTTAACACTTGAGAATCTGCTGCATATTAAAACAGCAACAGAAAACATGGTCTTGAGACTGAGACGCAATCTCAATCTCAAGAACGATTTATTAACACGGGCCTTAATAGCCTACGCTATCTATCTATCACAAAGCAAAACCTATATCTATACCAACCTGTAAATGCTCCAAAAGATCCGTATCACTCTCGAACTCTCTCTTGCAGTTCTCCCACAGGCAGACTGTGACGGTGGAAGTTGTATCTGTGCTCGATGCTCTCTGAGAACTGTCGGGTTTCATCGGGTTTCTGGGTGGAAACCGAAGTGTCTTCGGCTGCTTCAGGATAGGGCTCTTTTGACTGCTTTGCACTTCTACTGAACACACACTTACACTCAATGATAACGACGAGTCATCATCGCACTCCTTGCTTGTTTGCGAGTCACTCGGGGAATCGATAGACTTATCCGTACCTATCCCCGATTCCGACGACTCTGTAGTGGCACTACAAAAATTCGCTTCTATCACAGTGTTTTGGACGTTCGACGACACATCCTTTAGAACAGTTATTTGAGTGAAAATTGTTTCTTCTCTCCTCGCGACCTCCTCTACTTTCCTCAACTCTTCTATCACATTGCCTTTTCTCATTTCTTTCTTTTCTTCGTTTAACTTTTTCTCTGCAACTTTCTCTGCTAATTGCTCGAGTTTCTCCGATAAACTACTAACTTGCGCGAAAGGCCTCAACGGCAATTTAGAATCTAAAGGAACGATGTTATTGTTAACAGTTTTGGACAGCCATGGTATATCACACTTTGGGCTCATCATCTCACTGATTTCTGGTTCTCTGACTGTACTACTAGGTGGTTCAGTACCTTGGATCGGATTGTCGGGTGGCTTGACCGGGGCTATAGGTATACTACTCGTGTGTAACGCCTGGGTGGTGTAATTTGTTACAATAGGGGGTGGATGGTGGATAATCGGATTGGAGTATGTTGTTTGTGACGATGACGCTGTATTGGTACTTGTGTAACTCCAAGTCTCTTTTACGTTTATATTTGGCACAGATGTGACAATAAAACCCGGTTGCTGCATCAGGACCGGATGACTTAGGTTAACTGTGTAATTCGGCTTCGGCTGCATTGTCATACCAACGCCTGGCATTCCAGCCACACTCTTATTCATAACAGGAATAGATTGACTCGTTGCTGTTACAGGTTTGTTGACATTCGCATACGAGGAAGTCATTGTGTTTGTGAGCTTCAATAATGTACCGTTTATGAGAAATTGCGCAGCTTGTTGATTTTGTAAATGATCCTGCCTCGGTGCTGTTAACTGCGAAGTTTGAGGAAGAACAAAGTTCGGCATTTTGGTCATTAAATTGGGTATTTGTACAACAGTCCCGTTTAAATTCTGCACAAACGGAAATACGAATGGACCATTTAACTTAGTTGGACTTGGTACATTGACATTTGGCCGGTTAAATGTATTCATGTTGTTTTGTTGATTCATAGTTTGAGATGGTATCCCATTCTGGGGTATCCTTAAGGTAGTAAGCATCACATTTTGGGGAACAGCGACGAATGAGGCTAAATTATTTGATGTTACTGTTCCATTAATTGGTTGTGGGATGTTAATTTGATGACAGTTTTGTAAATTTGTTACAGGTACATTCATATTACCAAGGTTCCCGTTTACGGTCATCGAAACTTGTCTGACACCATTAGGAATATTCATCTTTGGTGCTGGACTAGCTTCACCGGGGACATTCTTGACAGGTGCCACTTGCGCCGCATTAGCACAATTCTGTTTCTGAAGTTGTACCTGTTTCAGATTATTAGCCTTCGACCATGTAAGGTTCTTGCTATTTGCTATACACGCAGATGACTTCCTATTAGTTCTTTTGGGTGCCGCTGGTGTTTTCTTAGCCCTCTCTTGTTTCATCGTCGCTGGCTTACAAGCGATAGGATTTAAACTTAAATTATTGGATCCACATGTGACTCCGTTCATTCTACTGTCTAATTTAGTAGTCGAGCTCACAACACCATTTACTTTAGTGGTGTCCGCTTTCGCAGCCGCTAATCTTTTCGGTACATGGGTGACGGATGTTGCTGGCGCTATCCTCATTCCAATCAACTCGTTCGATGCTGGTATTGCTACTTTACGTTTATTGTTCTTGAGGATTCCGTTGGCGGATGGGTCTTGCTTCTTCCCGTCCACTAGCCCGTTTGGAGCCCTGTCTTTGGTAAATGACTCAGTCCCATGGTGCATTTCTACGAACCCATTCATATTCGTGTGAATTTTATCTTTTGACCTACTAAAATCTTGAATTCCATTAACATGAGTGTTTGTTTTACTCAGATCAGTAGGTTTCGTGCTATCGGTCAACCCATTGGTACTTGTCTTTCGCGCAACAACTTCAGATTGTTTTCCGACGTCGAGTAGCACTTTCGGGCTGAGCGTTTGGGAAAGGTAAGAGATGTACTTCTCTAGGTCATGGGTGACGCCATTTTTGGGCAGGCATTTTTTTTTCGTGTCATGGTTGTTCAGGGGGGCCGAATCACGTTTGAGCCCGTTCTGGGGCTTCATCTTGTGGGTGAAGTATTCTGTGATGCGTCGGTGAACGGGTGGCGGTTGCGTTGGCCGGCGGAGCGGCGCGGGTTGGGCCGCGAGGCGGCGCGGCGGCGGCGCCGGGTCGCTCGCCCAGGGCGGCATGCGCGTGCCCGCCCCTTCTTCGCCAGTGCTGCACGCAGACTCGGGGCTGCGCGGCGAGCGCGGCTCGGTGATGTCGCTACCGCTACATCCGCTGCTTTCCGTCGGACTCAGCACCGCCACGCCACTGAAACAATTAACACAAAACAATGTAACCAAATTTGCAGTTTTATTTCAAATCAACAATTAATTTGCCGCTATCCTGAGTTATCTGATGATAGCCACAGTCATTCAGTACTGCACCTTAGCAGAAAACTAATATCTAAGACAGTGGTTAAACATTGGCCGGCAATCGAACACTTGATACCCATCTCTACAGCTCTATAGTGAAACCTTTCCGCCAAGGAAGTAGCGGAGAGTCGTGTGACAAGTTCCATTCTAGTTCATATAACCATCACCGGACCACGTTTAATGACAATCAGCTGTTGAATGGTTGCGATCGATCGTGTGCGAGGATGGTAGGGGTGGGAGCGGGACGGCGTGCGTTGCTCGGCAGCGCTCGTGAGGCACGGTGCAATGCCCTGCGAGTCGGTGCAGTGACGCAACGCTGCCGCTGCACTGACCGACCGAACGCCCGACACACACATTACAATTATTATTTTCGGCCGCATGACATTCACCGCACGTATAAGTCGACAACACCGCCCGTCGCCGTGACGAATGCACGAATGATTTTACCCCTCCATTGTTATATTACCCGAAATAATGGTTTCACTATTAAAATCCTGTATCAATCATAGACCTCGCTATTACGTGAAGTTATTCAACAAAGTCGGAACTCATAATACTTGTTTGTAAATAGGCATACCCACGGCTCACACGTGAAGTTTATTCTGGAAGCATACACCGGCGTTAACTGGTTTTAGAATCTTTTGTGCGAGATCCACAGGTAAATGTCGAATAACACAATTTTAACACGATCTAAAGCTACATATGATTTTGAACCTTGTGAAAAGGTATGAAAGCTTTATTAGGCTGGTTGGGGTTTGGGACTCTACAACAGGAAAGTAGGGGCCAGCGGGGGTGTGAAGGGCGGGTGCACCCTCTCCCTTTGTGAAGCCACAACGTACTCATAACTAGGGGCACGGGACGTTCCCTCCCTGCTAGAGTTCGTAGGAAGCTTTGTCGCTAATTGACCCAATTTTTTAAGAACACTTTTTTGCGTCAAAGATTACGAGAGCTGCCCAGGTATCTGTAAGGGGATCTTAATTTAATATCGAAGAAGGCGAAAAGTTTTCTTTGGTCGTAATGAGGATAATATTACAAGTATTTCGGTGTACATTTTTTTTCGATGCGATGTCGTTATTGCGCTTTGGAAGTAAATTGCAAAAGGTATCTATCACCTACATGAGCAAATATGTACCTACGAGTATGTGTGTATTAGTAAACTCTTTCAAAGCCCGTTTTTGCCCAGATGAGAATATGAGATAAAACAATTAAAATTAACAACTATCTTTCCATGCAACTGTTAGAAATATTTGTAAAGTGACATTGTAGAGTCGTAGTCATCGGCGAGACAATCGAATTTTTTGCGGATGACCGAAAGGAAAAGTGGACGCTCGTATGTAGGTGAGGCAGAATGGCAGAAGCGAATGCAAGGTCGCGCCCGCGCCGATTTCGGTCGTCGACCCGCGCCGCGCAACTGTCTTACGTTGTGTATCAGTGCGAAATTCGAATGTCGAATTCCTACTTACATTAGACGATGCACTAATTCGGCACCTGTATCGACTAATACACATTTTATTTAAACGCAAACATTAGAAATAGCGTAGATTCTTTCAAATGGAGAAGCTTGACCTTCCGCAACTTTTTTTAACAATGTGAATTGGTTTAAAAAAGGAATTGCAGCTAGTTAAGTTACTAATGTAACTGACTATATAGGTAAATACATAATTGTAATCCACAATAGTACCTATGTAACAAAAATACATGAGTAAATAAACTCACGTAGCTATGCAATGCACTAGGGCTGGCGACAATGGACGAGCAATCACTATAATTAAAATCAATTATATTAAGGAATTCAGACATGACAGCGAATAGATTGATATATAGTGTCATACAGACGATCAAGAGTCGGGACATGTTACATACAGGATAACAGTTTTGGTAGGTATAACAATTTCGTATTTAGGTAATTCGCCGCAAGGCAGGGACTAATAGTAGGTACTCTGTGGTATAAATTATCGATAGAGCTAATATAATGCCCTACCCTGAAAGAAAATGACGGCCCGTTTCACCTTCAATATCTATCATAAATACGTAAATCGTTTTGTTGCTTGTTTAAACGCATATCACGGAAAAATAATGAACGAATTTTGTAGGAGTTTTCACAGATGTATACCTATAGGTAATTAAGTCCGGATTAACATTAAGACAAAATGTTCAATACAAAAAAAAAACACTTAGGTAAATATCATCAAAATTAAAGAAGTATCCTTTAGATTTATAAAATTTCGCGTAAAAAAATTGTAAATGTGGTAAAACGTATTATTTTGTAATGTTCGTCTTTTTGAATAGGCAAAGGGTACGAAACTAATACCTACAGCCAAATATTTTTATCAACGCGGACTGCGAAAAGATAGTCACCCAATATCCTACACAATACATAAATAAATTCAAAATATAGTCCTTTACAGTCATATGAGTTATCTGTCGTTGACATCACTGTTTCAACAGTTAGTGTGCACTAAGAGTGGTTAATCTCTAATGACGTGTTAAAGCGAAAATGGCCAACCAAAAACAACACAATCTGTATTAAAAGAAAAACAATTTCAATGTTTTAATAATACTCAATATAAATACAGACAGTCATTTGTATTTTGCATGCTTGCTACATCTGTTTCAGACTGTACAATTTGTTTACGAGTTTGAGACTAGATACTTTGAACAACAATTTTAAAAAGATTGGAATATTAGGTATAGTCTCCACACTATGAACTCGCGCCGATCGCCTTTTGTTGGCATGAGGTTCAATACTAAAATTTCTTTCACTAATAGAAATAGGTACACTATTAATATATCATATTACATATAATATTAAAAATGTAACATTTGCAAGTCATATAAGGTAAACTATGCAAGCTGTATGTAATATTGTATTTTTACCATCTTTTGTGTTCACAATATTTTCGTCATATAAATGATTATGTCCTGGGGTCACTAATTGCAGACCACTAACGTCGCAGAGCGGGTGGGCCAGTGATTAAAACGGAAATAAATAAAGTGCAACAATTGAGCGTGACGCGAGCGAGGCGAATGCTAGAGATGATATCGGGGGCACAAATTAACGCGCACGGTACGTGCTAGTCTAGCGTATCGCCCCCGCGTCTGCGCACCACGCCTTGACATGCGCGCTGACAGCATGACTATACCATAACTTCAGTACCTATATTCAAATCCTTATTGTTTATCTCGATTCAAAAGGAATGGTTAAATTCAAATCGCGGGTTACATCGTCATTCAACCAGGTCAAACGAGTCGCTCTAGACTCTAGGCCTTCAAAAAAAAAAACGAAAACAAAATATTTTAGTGGCAAGAATAGTAGTGACAACGATAATTTCTATGTTTTATTTTACAGAGAAACATGAAAACTCCTGTGTTGAACGAATGATTTAATTACTTGTCAGAGTAACGATTTTCCAATTCCGTGGCGTCATACTCTACCGATAGTCAATGGTGTCTTTTTTTTATCCACAATATATAGGTGTGCGAATATTAATTAATATATTTTCACAATGTCAGTAGGTATCCCTAAAAAAATCATATAGTATTAAAGAAATCATGTCAATATTCAAATATATCGGTTATAATTAGAAATTAGCACGCAATTTATAATTAAATTTTCAAAGGGAATGTTGCTAGTTAAATACAAACAGTGTTCTCATTATAAAATTAAATCAAGTCTGAGTATTATTGCCCTGTCTGCCTGTATATATAGCAATCTCTAAGCGTTTTCAGCGTCTTTACAACGTTTTCAGACGTGAGTAGGTATACTTACCTTTTTTTCTCGTCGAAGGGCATGTCACTTATTATTTACGAAACGTTTCTCTTCAACATTTTCTTACAGTATTTCAAGATTACTATTTTATTTAATAGAAAATATAATCATTAACGTCAACTTTTTATTTTGAATAAAATACAAACCATTCTGTCAATGTCACGTTTCAATAAAGTCAGCCAGCTCTGCTATACATGACAATAGAGACCACAGATCACTAACACCTCTAACGAGAATAGAGACTGTATAAGTTTACAGACAAATTCTTATTGAAAGAAGAAAGAAAAAAAAATATTTAAACCCATCTCATGACACAAGCACACACAAGCAATCAGGTACAAGTACTAATACAGTCAGGACACATACAAAAAGTAAACATTGTGTTTGCCATCTAATAGTCGCTAACGGAAGGTGGAGTCAAAACGGTCTCCAAGCCAGCATGGGTTGTAACCGTTTACCACAACGCTGGTTATCAGTGGAGACTCCAAATGACGCACACATTAAAGCAACTCTGTGTAAGAAGGGTTATTACAGGATAGATGATTATTTAGGCGATAAGGAGGTCTGGTGTTAGCTGGTCGTTATGTTAATTGCTATTGTTTTGTAATATGTAATATAAGATGTAGTATTGTTGTAAGGATGGAGACTAGTTGAAAAGATGTGTTGTTGCGGAGTTTCTTGTCGCTTCTTCTCGCTAACCATAACACCTTGTGAAGCGATGTAGTTAAAAAAAAGAAAAATAGCATGTTGACTTTCAATAAGTGATATTTTTGTATCCTACATTGAATAAAATATTTTTGATTTTGATTTTTGCACGGACACTGGTCAACAAATACACATCCTTATAATATTAACAGGAGTAATCAGCAAGATGTGTTTACATGAGAGGACACATACGTGCACCTACATCTACATTGTTATAGGTAAACCCGCGAGAATCTACCAATAATTCGTACAGGACAGGACATAATCAGATCGTTCGCATGCCAGGCTATTTCACAATTAATAATGAAATATAAATATAAAAACCTTTATGTAAAATCAAAGCCCGTTTTTAAAAGAGCAACCCTTCGACTTTTTTGCTTGTTCTTCTCAGGGGAAAATTGCATCTCTCTGTGTATCATCATCATCGACTCTGTGTACCTACAAAATAAAGCATTTTTGACTTTGAGTTACACAAACCAACTGTGTTTAAACCTAAATCTTCGAAACGGGCTTAGCAGTTCCATCAAACACGGCGAACCATCTCGCAACTATTCAAATCGAATCAGTTTCGCTACAATGCTACATATACACAGGCTACGAACTTATAATGGGGGTAGATTTTAGTCCATTATTTTTTATGATAAAATATTGTTATTTTATTAAATACTAGTTTTCCGCCCGCGGCTTCGTCTGCGTAGAGAAACTTTATCGCATATATATTTCAATCAATCAATCAATCAATCAAGTACACTTTATTGCACAAAATTCTACAATACACTTCTTAATATAGCTTCAAAAAAAATAAATAAATTATAATTGTACAACCAGGCGGTCTTATCGCTATTAAGCGATTTCTACCAGACAACCTTTGGGTAGAGGGAAAAAAAGTAGAACGGGAAAAAAGCAAGTAGGTTTGTGCACCAATAATTTAAAAAAAATATATATATATAAAATAATAGATACCAAACAATAGATATAAACATACATACATTAGATATGAACATCAACTTACATGCAATGATAGTGTAAAATATACCTACATATATAGTGATAAATTATCATACATACATATACAATATATGTGACACCAAACAAAGAAAATAATGGATGCAACAGTCAAGACGCTAGAAAATGTGCCTTGACTTGTGCTCTAAAAGTAAATGATGATTGTGCACGACGTATAGACTCGGGAAGAGCGTTCCATAAACGGATTGCTTGCAGAGTATAAGATTTGCTATAGTAATTGGACGTATTGGGGGGAACATAAAGCCGAAGGTTATCGGACGAACGAAGGGGGAGACTGTGTGTGGAAGAAAGAAATAGGAAGCGTTGTTTTAAATACATAGGAGTCTCCGGGTTAAACAGAACGGAGTAGAGGAGTGAAAGAAAGTGGAGATTTCTGCGTTGACATACAGAAAGCCATTTCAGCTGGTTTCGATAAGAAGATACGTGGTCATATTTACGTAGGCCATAGATGAACCGAATAGCCAGGTTTTGTAGTCGCTCAAGCTTGTTAGTCAGCTCAACAGTTAAATCTGGATAACAACAGTCAGCGTAGTCTAATATCGGTAGAAGAAGAGCTTGTGCTAACGTTATTTTAGTGGCAATTGGTAAGAAATTCCGTAGGCGGTTGAGGGATTTCGACGCTGCAAATATCCTTCTACTAACCTCGCTGACCTGAGAACTCCAGGATAGTGCATTATCAAACACTATCCCCAGATTTCTCACCTGATTGCTGAAAGGAACAATGACACCATCAAATACAACAGGGGGAAGGCAATCGAAGTCAACTCGTGATATAAAATAACTACTACCTATGATAATAGTTTGGGTTTTAGTTGGGTTTACTTTGAGGCCAAAAGATTTACTCCAGTTTAGAATCCGCGAGAGATCATTATTTGTGACTTCAATTGCATTTGACAGGTTTTCTATGTTACCTTGGCAATAAATTTGGAGGTCGTCTGCATAAAGGTGGTAGGGAGAAGAAAGGGAATTAGTAATAGTATTAATGAAAATGGCGAATAGAAGAGGGGAAAGAACACCACCTTGTGGAACGCCAGCGGTCGTGGGACACCAAGTGGAGAGGTTCTCCTCAATCCGAATGCGTTGCCGGCGCCCGTACAAATAACTGCGAAACCAGTCGACTACCACTGGAGATATGTTAAGGGAACGCAAAAGTTCCAGCAGAATGTCGAAGTCCACAGTATTAAATGCATTACTGAAATCAAGTAATGTCAGCACTGTTAATTGTTGATTTTCCATGCCGTAACGAATATCGTCGGAAATATTAACTAATGCAGTAGCCGTGCTATGTCCGGGACGAAATCCGGATTGATAGGGATTAAGGAGATTATTTTTGTTTAGAAAATTGAATAACTGTTTGTGAATAAGGCGCTCTAGAACCTTTGATAGAAAAGGGAGTATAGAAATAGGGCGAAAGTCGGACAAGGATACCGGATTAGTTTTTTTAGGTAGAGGAATAATTTGTGCATCTTTCCAAGAATCAGGAAAGGTCCCCGAAGAGATCGATCTATTAAAAATGTTTGCAATGATAGGAGTTAAAATATCAATTAAAGGAAGGATCATAGCACGGCTAACATTGTCGACGCCTATGGCATTGGACGCAATAGCCATAATGTTCTTCTTGACAATACAGTCGGTGAATTGATCAAAGGAAAAAGGAGAGTGCGTTGGTGTTGGCAATGATGAGATGTGACGTAATGTGTTAAGTTTTGTATTGATATCAATGGTAGGCACAGATGTGAAATGCTTATTTAAAAGGTCGGTATTAATATTAATGGGACTATCATTATCTTTACGAGACTTGCCAACTCCCATTGTTTTTAGAAATTTCCAAACTTTGGCAGGATTGCCATTCTCTACATTGTCATGAATGTGGCGTCTTTGAGCGTCCCTACACACCGTATTGCAGCGGTTTCTCAGATGGTGATACCTGACACGGTTTGCGTCACATGGGTCATGTTTGTACTTAACTTTGGCACGGTTCCTCTTTGCCATGAGAGCTTTAATTTGTTCTGTAAGCCAAGGTGCCGGGAGATGTTTCATTCTAACAGGACGAACAGGTGCGTGTTTGTCATATAGCTGCATTAATAATGAATTAAAAACATGCACTTGCTCGTTGACAGAGTATGCGCCATCGATTACTGACCAGTCAATTTTACAGGCATCTTCGCGTAAATCGTCCACATCCATGCCACTAAAATTACGGAGCAGAAGGGTGCGGGGCTTAGCCTTAGGGGGACGTATTTTATAGGATAGATAAATTAGATCGTGGTACGAAAAGGCGTCTGCAGTTAGCTGACCATGGCTAGCCACGTTATTAACAGATGATACTATGATTAAGTCAAGTAAGGAAGGGGTACAATTTGGAAAGAAATGAGTAGCGTTAAGGGGCAAAATGTGCATATTGCTGGCATTTACAAGGGATTTCAAAGATCGGGTACGGGAATCATTCTTTAAGAGACAAGTGTTAAAGTCTCCCATAATAATGGTGTGGCTGTAAGAAGGCGTGAGGTCTTCCAGGAGTTTTTCGAGTGATGAGAAATAATTTATCCTAAGTGACGGACTATAGTAAACCCCAAGAAGAACCTTTGCATGTGATAATGTTACCTCTAAAAAGAGATGTTCTGATGTATTGGGGGGGGGAGGCTGAGCTGACCGACTAACTACAGAGTATGGAATATGGCTACGTAGATAAATGGCAACACCACCGTGAGAGGTATTAGTGCGATCGTTACGAATCAAATGGAAACCCGGCAGAGAATATGATGTAGACGGCAGGCAAGGATTGAGAAAAGTTTCCGAGACGAGAATGGCGTGGACATTTTTGATATCAAAGGTGGTCAACAGGTCGGGGTAGTGTGCATGGATACTTTGTGCATTAATGTGAACCACATTAAAGTTTTTTGGGACGTCTGTTAATACAGACTCTAAGCAGTCCCTGAGCGAGGGTATACTACAAAAGCTATCGTCAGTGTTCAATCCATCCGACGAGGAAGAACAGGAGAAAAAATCACTTTGTTCGGCATTGGCGTCAAGCATAACAATATACAAAGTATAATAAAAAAAAATAAAAAAAATAAACTACAAAATAATATATTGTGTACTATTTCGGTTGATAAAATAAATGTTGCATATATAATAAATAAATAATTTAGTTCTTCTAATTTAATTCTCAACCCGCCAGCAGCAAAAAAGAAAAACATAAAACAAAAGAATTTTGTGATCACTAGTGTGACCGTAAAACGGAACGATGCGTCGGGTCTGGGGAAACCAGTTAGACATATTTAATTGGAGAGACAAAGACAATAGTTTAGTACGTACAGACAAGTGTAATGCTATTTCACTCAGTCCCGTCAATTGCAAATGCGTTAATAAATTAACCGGTGGGCAGACGTCAAAAATATCCGTCAGTGTAGTGTCAGATCACAAAATGAGAGTAAACAGTAACCTTAGAAATAAACAAAATCGGTGGGTAATAAATGCACAGAGTATTATAACCGGTACCCACAAAACAACGCAACATAGAAAGTGTAAAGTAAACAATTCACATAGCACAACGACAAATGAAAACTTGCAAGAACAAACATACAACAGGTTATTTTTTAATCACTGGACGCTTGCGCAGCTTGTCCTGAACAGCTCCAGCCCCCGCAGGCACGGCGGCTGGGATTTTGTCGATGTCGGCACGAGTCGCTATACGTTGTCTTCTACCACCCGGACCCATCACGTATACAGTCCCGCCCATGGTCCAACACCTGGAGACACCGAAACGTTCTCGACAGGCCATGAATATAGTATGCCGCGTTTTTGTAAGGAATTCCGAGAGCGTAATACCGGAGCCCTTCAGCTTGGTTTTAGCTAACCACAGCCTATCTCGCACTGCAGTATCACGGAGTTTTACCAGTATGGGCCTAGGTTTATCACCAATACGACCCATCCGATGAACACGACTGATGTCAAGAGGGTCTAGTACCTCTCCAAGATGGTTTGCTCCCACACCCAGCACACAGTCCATCGTCTTCTCATCTTGCTTCTCTGTAACACCATGGATAAGAAGAATCTTCCTTCTACTCCGCATCTCTCTGTTTTCGGATTCCTGTGCAAGCATCTCCACTTGCCTCTGCAAACCATTTAGCACCGACACAATAAAGGCCTTAAACGTCATGAAGTCCGCTGCCAATGAAGTGGAGGAAGGAGTTGCCAGTGGAGTGGTCTTTTGCAGGTCCGCCTGGAACTTAGCCATCGTAGTTGTGAAGTGGGCTGTTATTTCTTCAAATGTTTGCTTAATGGAGTCCATTATTGTGGTAGTGATGATAGATGTGTTGAATTATTCACTGTGACACTGATTCAAGGAGATTTATAGCTGCTTACAGGTATTAATTGTCAGTGATTCATAATATAGTAAAATTATCTATTACAAATTATTCTATATATTACTTTGAAATAAAATCTTTGGGGCAAAATTTTAGATGTTATTTGTGCGCCTACCCGCCGAATATTTTCATTTCATTTGTTTATCTCGTGGGAACTACTTCACTTTATCGGGAAAGAGTCCTATGTTTTATCTATCTTCATCCAAATACGTTCATCCGTTTTGCCGTGTTTGAGCAACAAACAAGCATCCAAACTTTCGCATGTAATCAGGTGTGATTGAGGTCAAGTACAAACCCGTCGTGCATAAAAAAAAAAAAAAAAAAAAAATGTATAATAAATATTAGATGGATATAGAACACAAATTGTCCTCGTATCCTCAACCGCACGGTGTGCTTAGTGTGAGTTTTGTCTCGTTTTTAACTTTACCATCGCGTTCGCGTTTACGAAAAAGTCCCTATGAAAAAAATCGTTTTGCAAACTATCCGCTAGAGGTGCTGCACATTTCTCCATACAAGTCGTCACGTAAACGTGAACGCGGTAGTAAAGTTAAGTCGAAACAAAACTCACACTCCGCCCTCTGATGACTGTAATACTCTGACGAAAGTAAAGATATGGTGATAAATGTGTAATGGATATACGTATCGATTTACCATAATTTACTTCTGGGACACTTACGTCGTACCACCCGTGTTTTTAACCGCCTCCATGGCTCAATGTAAACAACATTGAGTTTACGATTCGAAGGTCGCGGATTCGATCCCCAGCGGGGTACATGTTTAAGTACTCAGTTTGGTTGGTGGTAGGGCATTTTAAATGTCCGCCTGGCTAGCTACCACCATCTTATCTAAATCTGCCGCCAAGCAGCAATGTTAATAGCATTGTTGTGTTCCGGTTGTCAGAGATAAGATAGCCAGTCCCCCAAATGTGTTGGGGTTTCCTGGTTAGTACGCTTCCACCTTCGACCTCATCTTCACTTAACATCAGGTGTGAGTCAAGTACCAAACCGTTGTGCATAAAAAAAAACCAAAAACGAACTAAACGGCAAATTATTAGTAATCGAACGCAAAAATTTTTACGTGATCCGACGGCAGGCTCGTTCACATTTTCGGTGACACGCACGACCAGATTACACTGATAGTGATACAGATCTATCGCGCCGTCGACTGTCCCTAATATTATCCCTCCAATACAGCGTGTATTCTCTATACCATGTGCACTTCACTTCACACACATGGGGATGCACTGAAATCGCAATTGCAAAGCTCGCCCCCACGTCACGTCCCAGTGCGCGCGAGGCAACGAGTGGGCGTACAAAAGCGCAAATGATACGTCGAGCGCACATGGCGCGTACGCGTACGTACCGCGTACCCCCGAAGGGACGCTTTGATTACACCCTGTACGTAGACAGATTTGATATAATAACAGGGCAAACTTTGTTACGAGAAGGGGTGGAAGTGGAGAAAATAAATTAATAGATGGGGCTGTAGTGCCGTCAAGTAGGTGCTTAGGTATCACTTTTGAAATTTTAATTTAGACAATGCAATGGGGCTACTGTTCTATTCACGTAATGCCGTACTTAGAGATACTGCAAACTGTCCAGTGATAAATTTAACAACTGATTTGGTATATTCTTCAACATGCTCTTGACGTGTAACTTTATTCTTATGTACGATGGATCAGAGGTTGACCTCAATCACATCTGATATTAAGTGAATATGCAGCCGAAGGTGGAAACGCGCTTACGCGGAAACCTGAACTTATTTGGGGGACCATTGCTGCTTGGCGGCAATAAAGTAAAATGGTGATAGCTGGCCAGGCGAATATTTAAATATAAAAAGCTGGGCATCGAACACGCGATCTCTGTTTTGTAAATATTATATTGTTTCCCTTGGGCCATAGAGTCAGGATAATGCAGATTCACTCTTACAAGCATGATTCGCAATAAGGCATCTCGCTTGAACAGTAGGTACATGCTATTACCAAAAGCCACTTTTAATGAATGTTTCCCATTCATTATTAATTGAAGTGCCAATTAATTTTCCTCATAAAATCAAATAGGTATTTGGGTATATTTCTGATACAAAATATCGTCTAAGTACAACTCTAAATCAGAATTAAATTTCAAATTGTAGGTATTACCATGTAAACAACAATTCACTCCTCGAGACAAAGCAATCATCAATAATTGTTGAGTTTTGACATGGCATTTTAATGGTTAATTTATTAACGATATTTTTAAAGCTATCTTAGCAGCGAAACACGTTACGTCAATGTGTTTTAGTTTTAATCCAAAAAGTGCGTATATAGTACATATTAAGGGCCGAATTATAAGAATAACTTTATTGGATACAAAAATAAATATACACAGTACAATATAGAGATGATAGCTACTGTAGTTATGGAAACAGTAGTGTAGCTATAAACGCCCATCTCCAAAGCGACAGCGTACCAACAAATGTATTGTTATATTTAGCATTATATAAAATAATTACACAATTATATAAAATAACTACTTAAGTATCTACACAACTCACAGTTGTTGTTTGTTATGTATGTATATATATATATATATATATATATATATATATATATATATATATATATATATATATATATATATATGTGCTTATGTGTGTGTGTGTGTGTGTGTGTGTGTGTGTGTGTGTGTGTGTGTGTGTATAAACTATTCTCAAGATTGAGATAACCTGACGCTTGAGAATCTATTGCATATTAAAACAGTAGCAAAAAAATGTTATTGAGAATGAAACGCGATCTCATGGCCCTAAGAGTTTTATCAAAGTTATTCATCCATCGCTTTTCGATTTACTATGTGCCAATTTCAAAGTTTACGAACCTTTTACCCTCTATAGTTTTATTATTAGCATACAGATAAGTATGTTCCATTCTGATTCATTGTAATGTATGGAATTTTAATAACAGGAATTCATTCTAAATTGAAGTACCGGGCGGCCTGCACAGTGGGACACGATGTGCACCGCAGGGTTCCCAGGGCAGAGACAAACCCCCCCAAGTGATACCAAACGAAGGACACAACTCCCAAGCGACCGAGCTCCCCCAATGATCAATTTCCAACTCTGGACTGGATAATATTCCATTTTGCGACCTCAAAAGAATGCAGTTGGGGCTTGGGCTGCGCATAATTAGGATGGTTTCAAGTTTTTCTCTTCTTGTTTGCCGAGTTAGTTTTGATTTTTATTGCCTTTGTTTGTTTTATTTAGCGAATGAATTTAAATATAGTATATACATACGTTGAAACTTTGGATTAACATAGAGATGCTTATCATGTGATGATTGTAACGAATATAAATTAGGGTTTGAAAACTATAACGAATTTCCATACGATCGTAATCGAAGTAATCTATTTAAATGCAGTGACATTGTACCTATATTATAATATACCTATCTATTTGCTGGATAAGTTTAAACTATTCGAATTACTTAGGTCGGTCTTCATTACACCTTCCAGTTTTGAAATATTAGGTAAGTGTGTATATACCCTGGAGATGGTTATATACGACTGATAACTAATAATTGAAATGTAATTATGTTATTGTAGTCCGATTTGTCATTCCTATTTCATGAATTTATTTTGACTTGTAATTACAATCTAACTAATATTATAAATGTGAAAGTATGGATGTTTGTTTATTTGTTTGTTTATTGCTCAATTAGGGCGAAACTGATAAACGGATTAATATGAAATTTGGTATATAGGTAGAGTATACCGTGGATTAAGGCATAGGATATTTTTTATCCGGATAAAGTGAGTAGTTCCAGCGGGATAAAGAAATTTAACATATCCGCGATAAAGCTATCCGCAAGCGAAGTCGCAGTCGGAAAACTAGTCACCAATAAAATATGTTTATGTTCAAAATTACGATTTTTTTCAGTTTCATACATTTACTACGGCAACACTATTCCTGATCAAAACATTTCCACTTTTAGCCCAATCGACACTTAACACCATAGCCCAATCAAGGAAGTGATGTAGGTACCGTCAGATTTGTAGTATGAAGTACAGCTTTTGGATAACGATTGACAAATAATCCAAATGTTTATTGTACATTCGTATCGCCTTATCGCATTGCAGTTTCATCGTCGGAGGAATTATTGTCATAGTCACTACACAAAGAAAAATCTCCTTAATTTGGCCAATCAGGTGTGATTGAGATTGTAGTGCATAAAAAAAATTGCCTGAGCGCTTAAGAATCCGACTGTATATACTTCGAGATCCCTATTACAAATAAATTTTAAGCGACCATAACTGACTCTCAAACGAGCAGACGGCAACGTAAATATAAAATTGAAATAACTAAATACAATTTGCTTTTAAATAAATTCAAACTCCCAAACTTAGAATCGTTGTAAAGAAGCCCCATAAAAAGTTCCATAATTGTCACATTAGAGGAGACTTATTTTATTTCCCTAGTGCTAAATATACCATACATCAAAGCCATGTAAAAAAAAAACATGTTTGATTTTCTTTTATATGCTACTTTGACGAATAATAACAGGAATGTCTTCACAAGCCTATATTTCTCACTTTTTGCTATTGAAATAGCTATTGAATGTCGACTAAAATCGATAACCCTTGAAACCACACAGCGATGAAATTGGCATCGCATTATATTTTTAGATCGCCGTGGCACGGTCACTCCACTTTTCCCTACGAGTCACAACAGGTTTTCATTTCAATGTCGAGCCTTACGACGTTATGTCATATACCATGTCCATTCATTACGAGTTACGACGGAAGGATGCCGACGTGAGAATCGTGTCATAGGGGGTGGGTAACCCTCAGCCCCACCCATCGTCTCCCCACGATTATTATGCTAAGTGTCTGTCGGTTATCGGGGTGAGTTTTTCGCGCATCTGCTATTTATTTACGCGCTTTATATTCATGGGACTGTGCTCGCCCGTGACGTTTGCGACAAGAGCACAGTCCATTGCGCACGGTTGAACATTTTTGGTGGGAATGTGGACCTTGTGGTGGTGCTGTAAGAGTGGGAGGGAAGTGGGTTACTGTGCCCACGAATATCAGTGAAATCTATTTGGATTGTTAGAGGAATCTTTCTGAATTGTTAGAAAAAACAACAAAATCATTAAGATAGCGTACGACTACTGTCATTTTAGCAACGTTATTCCACGACGTTCTGAGTTACGCTGGGGTTTTGGTCGACTTGACAGCTATGGTTGTTGCAATATCGCAATATTGTGTACTTAAAATAAAATATATTCGTATCTAGGTATGTGTATATGTCGTTATTATCTATATGTATGTATGTGTATTTAATATATATATAATTATATAATATGTATCCCCGTATATATTATTATGTATGACTGTATTATGTTTGGATATAAGTATGTGTAAAGTATATATTTTATATGTATATATAAAGAAAAGGCCAAATTACTGTTATTTTATGTGTATAATTCAGTGGATAACTGTTATTGGCTTCCTGAATTTAGTTTAAGTTAGTTTAAGATTCATGATATAAATTATATAAAGCTGATGTTATCCCTAAAACAATTAAATAAATAAAATCCTATCGCGATGATTCGGTTTGTTCGTACTTCCTTATCAGATGACAACGACGTGTTGGAATATCTTTAAAAAATGTTGTTATCAAACCGCGAAAGAAAATTATCAAAAAATTCAAAAGTGTTAAGAATATTGTATAAATGATTTTTACCTACAACTGCACGATACCCACGAGTAGTTAGTACGAGATTAGTAGTCTAGGTGTTCTAGAAAATTGTATAAAAAATATCTGTGTAAAAGATTCCTCTTATATTTTTTAGATTTTTGTTTTCTTACAGTAAGTGACACGCCATATAATTAATGTAACAACACTATAGAAAAACCATAATATCCAATACCTAAGAGGTAGAAAACGTGTCCAAGATCGCCACCACTCGAAATACTAGCTATATTACTCGTTGAATGGCAATACTGATGCGTTGGCCAAGGTATGCCGCTAGCGGTCGCCGAATAAAGCGAGTGAATAAATCCTTAAACAGCTTCCAAGCTTCGAACAAACGAACCTAACATTTCAACATATCATTTGTTGAATCTACATTTAAATATATTATCTAAAACAAAAATTGGACACAATTTATATGCAAGTCAATAAATCCAAGTTACTATACGCTTCGGAGAGGAAAATCATTTGTCGGAAAAACAGCGGCGCAAAAATCCTACAGGATCCTTGTTCAGTTCTTTTTAAATAAAAAAATAAACATTAT
Source organism: Oegoconia quadripuncta (assembly GCA_949316235.1). Taxonomy (NCBI): domain Eukaryota; kingdom Metazoa; phylum Arthropoda; class Insecta; order Lepidoptera; family Autostichidae; genus Oegoconia; species Oegoconia quadripuncta. The sequence continues at coordinate 34,270,777 of OX438746.1, forward strand.
TTCTTTTGTCATTTTTTTAAATTTATTTCACACTAGATATAGGATAGGATGTACAAAAGGCATTAGCTTATCTCTAAAAAGAGATTTCTTCCAGCAAGACCCTGCAAATGTGAAGGAAAACAGGTTCGATAGGATAGACATACATACGTTCATTTTTCTTCATTCATTCAGGTAGTTACGAATGTTTTCTTATTTTTTTGATAATCATTATCCGAGATCCAACAGCGCAAAAACCATCACCAGGGTAGCATATTTGCCCGCTTGCTTTCCCCGTGGTTACCTGTAGCCATCCGTACTGATAGAAGGTGCACTGAACGTTTACCTGCAGCCGCAACCATTACGCCCTGAACGTAGGCAAGACAAAACTAGATAACGTCGGGCTGCCGTCAAGCGGCCATGGGGGAACCATCAGAAACTCAATTTCCTACTCAACGAGCCGACTTTCAAATTCGATTATACCTGTCTACCGACTCAGAACATTGTACGTACTCCTGGAACAGGCATAGGTATGGAAATATTTGAAGAGTAAAGAGAATGCTATTTTTAACAGAACAAAACGTGACGTCGATTTTAGATACCTTTTGCTGTTCGTAATTGAATTGTCTATTAATATAGTTTTATATTGTATTCCATATTATCAATGGGAATTGTTTACCTACAGTCAAAATGCGATTTGAGAAATTCTTTAACATTAATCTCCCTAATTTCACCTATTTTGTATACCACTTTAGGTATTAGGTACATATCAGTGCGGGTTGTTATCAAGATACAATTTAAGAAATTTTTTAGTCTCTTCAATTTTACCCATTTTCGATATGGAAGTTAACAACAAGTCGATATTTAAGAAATTCCCTCAACATTAATCTCTTCAATTTATCAACGTGGGTTGTTTACTTATCAAGAATCGATATTTTTTTTATAAAGAGGATTTTTATTGTGAAATTTTGTCCATCAATTTGACAATTAGGTATACCAACAACATATCTCATAACAATATCAACAAAAGCGTCGTCTGTATGCATGTAATGTTGTAATATACCAGTCCGCAGTATACATAACGTGCGGACCGCGGACGGGCACACAGCCAAACGATGATTCCGTGGTTTAGTGGTTTTGCCGACGGCTACTTTATGTTGTAACATGAACAAAAATGTAGCGATACTGTTTTATTTATAAAAATAGGTATAATACTTATATACCTTGGCTGATTAGTTGAACCACATTGCAAAGTTTTAGTGTAAGATGCGCGATAATTTTTGATAAGATAAAATATAATAACGGTAAAAATGTACTTACTATTTTAGCAATGCATCTACGGCATATCCATATATGTTAATAATAATGTTAGACAAGATATGTTGATGGTCTCGTTACTAACTTTTACTAAAATATGACATTGATTATGTTCAGGGGTTCTATTACATAATTTCATCGTTATCGTCATCGGTTACGTTCTGACATGTGATTGGTTGGATCATCGCTCGCTCGGCTATTTGACGGTTTCTCATTGGTCATTGTAATCGATAACGATACCGATGAAGTTACGTAATGTAAGGGCAGGTCTATGTTAGAGACATGTAGTTACTAATTGTATTTACTAAATATATAAATTGCTTTATGTTATTGTCAATAAAATTATTGAGAAAACTACATAGTTTAGTTTATTAAAATATTTTATTTTAGACACGAGCATAGCTACATAACATTACTACTTTAGGATGTGACAACGTGGTCGAAGAATGCACACAATTTAAAGAAATGCCAAGCACATTATAATAGAATATAAATAAAATATAAATTGTTATGCCACCAACATAATCATATATCTACAAAGTCCAAAGTAAATCAAACATCTACTCTATGTGGTGCTCCCTTTTCATGTCAACACCGCCAAAGCAAATACGATTCAAAAACCGCTCTTACCGACGGATATTAGCTAAAGTGGGGAGAGACAAAGCAGAGCCGTAGATTCGCTAGTTTCCTGCCCAGACGTCGGCGGAAGCGTCCTAGCGTCTTCACAATGCTTCAGCCTCGATTTGCATTCAAGCTACTGTGATGCCAAGCTCTCTTCTTGTTACACCGATGGAAATTACTTTTAAGTTTTCAATTCAATGGGTATGGGTCTTTCAGATAACACCAATCGTCTAGTCCCAAACTAGTTACAGTTATATAGATGCTAACAGATAAACATACAAACAAACGTAAACATCCATGACTTGGGTAAAAAAATTCGCTATCACACAAACATTGATCACTAGCGGGATCTGGAACCAGCAACCGTTGGTTTCGAGGACAGGATCACTGCTCACTAGACCGAACTGCCGTCACAATAATGACATAGCGATTAGCAAAAATAATAATTTATAGCGACATTTTGGATTTACGTGCGCCATGTTGGACTTTTTACCATTAAATTGTGACCTAGATGACACTTTTGAAATCAAGACGGAGAGGACAACACCTGGGCACTTCAAAATCGTTCAAACCCTTAAAGTTACAGGAGGTAACCAAGAAATTTATGCACCTACACCCGAAAACCATAACCCCCTTCCTGGGGGGGTCGGGTTAAATTATAAATGAAGGCGTGTGATACAGTATAAACATGATACAATATGTTCAAGTACCTACAATAAAATTCATAGCCTTGTAAACATAGTTAATCCAATCATGCAATAAATCGGCGGATGAACAGACTGTATTGCCCACGAGAATGTTGCGGTGAGGCACATAAACTATGGGAAGTGATTGATGACTACAAATGCGCTTATATCTCACTGCAAGCACACGACTGCCGATCAACATTCATCTGTCCCATTCGCTCCTGCATTGAAGAAAGAGCACAGATATAATATAGTAGGTAATTACAAATGTATAGTTGTGGTTAGAAGATTGATTGACCCTATAAAATCAAAACCGTAGAGAGACATAGAAAACTCTTGGAATCGCTATGAGAAAGACAGAATTTAAGAAAGCTGCGTAGACAATACTGAAAGGAAAGACGAACATAATGATGTACATCATTATGTACGAGTACAACTAAAGGAAACAGATATATTTAGCCGTTTCAATTCCTCGAATCATGCTGTTCATGTTCTACAATCTGACATTTTGCGCATAGGAACTCTACACTGAATTTGTATATTTGAAAGTCAGCCGCCAAACAGCAATGCTAATAAATAGCATTGCTGTGTTCTGTTGTCTGAGATAAGAGATACCCAGTCCCCCGAATAAGATGGGGTTTCCGGGTCATTACGCTTCCACCTTCGGCCTCGTCTTCACTTAACATCAGGTGTGATTGAGGTCAAGTGCTAACCCGTGGTGCACAAAAAAATTTTGATGTGACTTAATTTTTATTTGCAATCAGACTGTACAAGCGAAAAACGAAACGGATTACTATACTATTTACTCGTAAAGACGAGGCGGGCTAAGAAGCCTAGCAACTAATGGCAATTAACTTTGCCATATCCTATGCTACTCGTCGAATTTAACAGTTGAACCGTTATTGGTCGAATTTGAAAGTTGGCGATGTAGTTCATTACCATAGAATTTGGACAATAAACGCTGGTCAAACATTACAGAAAACCTATTCGTGGCTGTGGAGTGACATATGTAAATACAAGAGACATTGTGAAATAAACTTGACGGATAGATAGCTGCGTTATCTCGTTTCGGACCATTGCACCGACCGCGTTCGATAACTCTCCGTGTAGTTTTATTTGTAAATATTGCATTACAATAACCTATAAACTACGAGTACGTATAGTAATGTTAGTAACCTATATAAAATTGTTGTTATATAACTAAAAAAGGTACTAGGTAAAACGATATTTCATATAACAGTGCAGACCAGCAGTGGTATTACGTAAAAATTTGCGCGTTCAATCGCTAAAAGCTGTTGTATACATATGTAATATGTTGGTATCTGTGGATATCTGTGTGTTGTGTATCGGGTTGAATAAAGTCTGTGCTACAGACTATCGGCGTTTTATTCGTGTCCCAACCTAAGTTAATTATGTTAACTCGATACGCGCCTATCCATTAGACGTTTAGCACCTTATCCTTACTTCTAGGGCGCTTATGTGGAATCAAATTTAGGAATCGAACGCAAGTGAGCTAAACGACATATTATTGGCGATCGAACGGGAAACTTTTTATGTGTTACGAATACTGGTACTCGCGGGAACCTCCATGCTCAAGCAGACTAGCGCCGAATTTTTGATTTGTGTGTTATATTGCATAACGAATCAATAGTTTATCTGGTTAATACAATACCCATGCTTTTAACTTTAAATTATAACGAAATCAAGCTTTATCGGTGATTTTCTATCAAGAAATTTCATTAAATTTCGCTTTAAAGTACTCTACATTCATAATGATATCCCCCTCTGTGCCGTTCAGAGTTATTAGAGCTTTTCCAGACAAATATACAGACACACAAAATTCTACAAACATTTGTATATATCGTGGAAATAAATAGAGCCTATTACCCCAATTAAATATTGATATTAATTTGTATAGAATTACTATAGTTCAAAAACAATAGATATTGGATCTATTTCCCATTGGCGTCAACAATGACGCAATCGGTAGGATCGGGCGGGCTTCACCTATAAGGCTGAAACACATTTCCTCTCATTGTCTGTGAAGTGTGTCAAGCGCGCAGTACAAATATACCTAGTGAGTGCACAGTGAATCAATGTACAGTGTAGATTATATGGTTGATGATGTATGGTGCTCTACTACCGGTTCTCGCATTACGGAGATAACTCACCAGGATTCACGAGGATATAAACTCGTGTATATCCTCGTGACTCTTGCAAGCCGAGTAAACTAAATTATTGAGTAATGACTATATTTTTGGCTTGGTTTAAATGTGTTTCGATAAGAATAATTTAATTATGAACAACTTAAAGAGAAGGTCGAACGAAGAGGCTAAGAATTTAGAAAATTTAACCAAAATTATGAAAAACTGGTGAGATGCACAGGGGAAGTAAAAGAAGTTGCATTGAAAAGTACGACGACGACAAGAGCCCAGCTTAATTGATGAAGATGAATCGGTGTGGCTGGATGAATATTACTTTATGAAATAATAAGAATATAATATATGTACGTTCTTTTCTTGCAACTCGTTCCCTTCCGCTACAGGTGTGCTAACAGCTTACTTTTCTAATCGAGTATTTCAAATTGCATCCGAGAACCGACAGTAGCGCGGATCGAGATAAAGACCGTTGCACACTGTAATTGCGACTGCAGCGACCTTGTTGCACCGCGTTGACAGGTCCGACCTCGAGCGCGTCGTGAGTATAAAAACAAAGGATTATCGCTACCTACCGCCACCGCCGGGGTAATAACTGTAACTACGAGAATGTTACGACAGCGTCGTAACTCGGAAATGTTTACGATAACCCGATATAGGTATAACAAGGAGGAATACAATGCAAATGTGTTTGTGCGGACAGCGCTTTATAATTAAAGAAGCAAAGGCATCTTAATGCCAAACTAAAAAGGATTTAAAATTTAACGGCAAATGAAAATATTTCAATGAAGATTATAGAATTGAATGATAAATCTGTCAAAAATGAATGTGGCTACTTATATTTCGGAACATTAATATTACTTACACTTCGGAACAAATCACGAGTATCCAAAAAGGAAGAGCGTAATAATTCCACAGATTGACATTTTTCACTTTTAACCAACTATTTGTACGATAACGTAGCAAATTTTTATTTGTTTGGTTTGATCGTACCTGTGTCGTAAATGGAATGAAACTGGCCAAACAATACCGTGTATAGGATCACAGTGGAAACAAAATTATAATCCTAGGCTTCGACTCTCTTTTTTGTGTCGGGGGTCAAAAATGGGTCGAAAGTGGGCTCACAAGCTAGTAGAGGTTTGTTTCTTGCTTTTGTGTAATACTATCTCAACCGAGCATAGAGTGTTATAGATCACGGCAAGTAACTTGAACTTCTTAATCGTCGAGCGGTCCTCACTTGTCATTTATCATTATCTTGTACGATACTCAAGGGACGTGTCAGGTCTGTCATCATGACATATAAAATTAAAAATTCCAAAGATACGATAAAACAGAAAGTTATTAAGGAAAACAGAAAAAATATCTTCACAATTAGTTACTTAATAATGAAGTAAATAGTTACTTTTGTAAAAAGAGCAACCCTTCGAGTTTCCTTGTTCTCCTTACAGGAAAATTGCCTTTGCTCATAATATGACTATTTTAAGATGACTTTGATAGAAATGGAGGAAAGAGGAAATAACACGTTAACCTCCAAATAAGTAATTAAGAAATTGTAGTCGCCCGCCGAGTTTTGTATTATAAATTAAATCTAAAGTTTCATTAACACAGCGGGCAGGTCGCCATATAAATTTTAATTCGAGCAAAGAACTTACACGTGCGTTCATGGCAATTGCTTGGTAATAACAATGTAGTTTTTTGACTATGGTAATTTAACAGAAATGTTTTACCTAAATATGGTAAGTACTTATTGCGTGGTGAATTATGGCTCGAAGGATAAATTGAGACAAGTTTTCATTTCCCTATTTACTATTCTCTTCATTTTATAAATTTTTTAACCTTTATCCTGCTATTTCTGACCAGTTAGACAATTTCCGTCTAACTTTCCCATACAATAATATCCAATTATTTGTGTAATCAATCGACAAGCTGATGGACGGTTATACCAACGACAGTTCTATGCATATTGGCTTATTTTATACACCACCATCTGGTCTTTAACTATGAGCTCCGTACTCCTAAGTAAGTCGGAGTCAACCTGTAGTGTAAACTCTGCACGACGTGTACCTAATGAAGGTGTAGAGGGTTTCATACGACACTAGACTAAAGAAGAATAAAGTACCTATATGAAGTAGTAGAAAAAGAAGTTTCCTCCGGGTCAAGATACAAAATTATATACTGGGTTTGATTTCGAGCCTCCGTCACTACCTACCGATATTACAGCGGTTTAGACGGTTATACCGTCATGGTTCAGTCGCCAGATCCTCGTCATTTAACCTGTAAGTTCCAGCAGATGTTAGAATATGGTATAAAATATAACCCCCTCCGCATCATTACATTAGATTACAATAATTAGAACTGGTGATTAAGAGTAATTTTATCCATAGCTACAATATTACATACAGAAACTAATAATGCAATGAATAGGTAGTGTCGTTGGGAAAGCTTTGAAAGAGGTAAGTACGAGTAGTACGCGTTAGAAGGCATGGGAGGCCGAAGCGCGCGCGATTGGAGGAAGTGCGCATCCGGTGTATAATTAACGGGGACCTAGTGTTACCACGTGGGCTCCTGCTTCCTTGGTATATACCTATAAGGTCGATCGATTCCTGAGCGAAGAACGGGACATTAGGGGTAACTTTTGAAAATATTGGAAACCTGTGACACTATCAATCATCATTGAAAGCTATATATTTTGGCGTGTTGAACCGATTTATATCAAACATGGCTAAAAACTATGTCGCAAAAACCATCGAGCAGATGTCATTTTCAAATCAGCCGTTTTGGCGCTGCGATGCCCCAAACAGAAAAAACTACACAGTGCAACTGCACACGACTTTAAGCAGCAAAGTCAATCAATAGAACATCAATATAACAAGACTTAATTAGTTGCAGCCTGCAATACATTCATATAGCGTACAGGCGAAAGTGAACGCGTCTCGCTCCATGTGCCGATAGGAATTGCGTTTGCGCAATACTGGTGTTACCGACTTGTCAGCGCATCAAAACGCCGATGCCGCAGCTGTACGTGCCTCACAATCGCATATTTGTTCAAATGCTTGCACCAACTTTGTATGAATTGCTAGTATTATGCCGGAGAGAATCGGAATCGTCTCTTCTTTCTTATTTAATTAGCCTGCGGTTAAGGTAGCAAGCAATAATCACTTATAACATCATCCATCACCTTCAGTCGCTGTTGGTTGATGCAGTGATGATTTTGGATAACGGGGTTTCTATTGTCCTGCAGGGTTTCCAAGCATTCCGATTATCATGTTTCAAATAATAAAGTGCATTAACAACTTGCGAACAATCATGCCAAGGTATGCGCAAATATGTAAGTCTGTCAATAATACCGTTCATAAAACTGCAGCTGTCCAACTGTGCGCGCAAGGGCATTAGGTGGTTGATTTATCACATTGTACAACACATCCGGAATTACTGCGCAGTACATACTGCGCTGGGAATAAAATGAACACTAAATCATAAACATGATTGCTGTTTATGATAATTACACGTGTTATTTTAATTAAGCTAAAATACACACAAGAGCGGTCTTTACAAGTTCACTGCTATTTACAGAACTTTGGTTATATGATAAAGGATAAAATGGGAGTAAAAATTTTCGGTTTGTGAAATATCACCGTTTAATCAGCGTACTCAATGATTAATAAATACTTCTACGAGCATAATTTTATTGCATAATAAGAGCACTTTTATTGCAAATTACCTATAGGTATGTAGGTATTCCATGTGTCTTTCGGTTGAGTACGTGGTTTACCAATATTAGGTACAATCGACTACCAACTTAGGCATTTATTCGTATACCATTGTCAAAATTTTAGAAATAAAAATGATTTGCAATATAGGTGCTCTTATAAACAATATGCAACAAAATTATGCTCGTAGAAGTATTTATTAATCATTGAGTACGTTGATTTGAGGTACAAAATGAGCTATACATACAAGCCCACAAGATTAACGAAAGTTAATTGTAAACTATATCGCAGCCGATAAGTGATTTACACGCACGATAAAATGATAAGCCATTCATCGATTACCATTCACACCTATTAATTATAGGAGAAACGAAAGCCATATCTAGAAAGCAAGTTTATTATATGGAAAAAGTCCCTACGAAATACGTTGTTACGGATTAAGATGCTAATCCTAATGGAGGTACCAAAAAGGCCGTTGATAGTCGTACGTTATAACAAAAATGTAAAAAAAAAAATAAGTCAGTCTGTCTCGCGGCGCATAAGAAATCGGAGAGTTGAGGTAGCCTTTGCAGAACAAGGCCCTGGACTTGACCGGTGGAATGATCTAAGTCTAAGTTGTAACAGACATAATTTCATTGTAACATAAAAAATGTTCGGAGTTACCGACATACAGGATTCACAACAAAATTAAGAGGCAGAGATGGTAATCTGTCTCAGGATCGGTAAAAGCTGATGCAAACGGTTTCTAGAGTGCAGACAATGACTAAATGTTGGAGACGCCATCGTCGTACCATCTTACCGGTGGCGTCTCATACGTTTAAATAGAGCAGGGCAGCTTAATGGCCGCCTTGGAAGAGGGTAATGTCCAGAGCACTAGTGTCAGGTGCTAATGATGATATGAACAAACTTCTCAACGTTTTAAAAGATGTTCCAACACAGCGACATGTCATTTGGTTACATTATTGCGATCTGAAATTCGTGAACAATATCAGATTGGATGGTGTAGCGATAGGTGTTGACAAATATAGATAGACAATAAGCCCTTGTCGATTCGTATACATAGGTATGTACTCGTAGTGGGGGGTAGACCAACGCTACGTCTACCAGCACGTGGTCGCGACTCAATAATGTAAACAAAAATTGATTTGATGAATGAAAATGTAGATATATACCGAATAAAGTTTCAATTTGACCCGTATGTAGTTCGACATCTACTCAAAACTTCCACCAGTTACAAATCCAATACACTGTTGCTTTGAAGAGCTCAATTCAATCCTCCAACTCGCTGCGGTCGACAAGTCCATATTGTTCGTGGACAATGGGCATGCGGGCGTAAGGTCCCGGGTTCGACGCCCCACCACAAATTACCCCCATGATCCGCCACAGGGTGATACCATCTCGTCCATTACGTTAATAGCATAACCACTAGTCTCGACATGCAAAACTTGCTGGTCAGATGGAAATGACTGATACTGAATAAATAAAATATAAAGTATGCATTTCTTTACATTTATGATGCATTCCATCAAATGCAATTATTAGTATTGTTTGTTTAACTGTTACCTCAGCAATGGAAGAAAAGAGCGCACCTGTTTAGTGTTAATAATACAAATTAGTTAGGTATATATTTTCAATTTATGATTGATATGTGAAAGTGAGAGTAATTGGCATGTTGGGTTAACAATCCCGTTGCTAAGCAGCGTTCGTCAGAAACTCCTTCTTCATAAACTATCATTATCATATACTGTGCAAATTAATCTTTATTGATTTTCGTGTTTGAACTTATTTGCTCATTCACAGTAGGTACGAGTATCTTTAAATACTTGTGGATGACTTCCATCTGTGTGAACCATGAAGCATTTCCTACTTAAGCACGCCATTTTATAGCCTCTTTCTTTGTTAGAATTTTTCCTAAACCTAAATTGAATGCCGTAGGTTCATGCCTAATGATTTCTCTTAACATCAGCTGTGTATAAATTAAGTGTAGTGATGGCTCCAGTACGGAGCCTTGTGGATCTCCCGCCCCTACATAATATAAATGTGAGTTGGTGTTACTTCTTTACATAAAATATGCGATCACTTAGGTAAGATTTTAGAGGCAGATGTGTTCACGTATTCTGGCAACAGTTTCTTTACTTGTATAGTAGGCCACAAAAGACCTTGTAGATCATAAAAAAAAATCATGAGAAATAAACCTCCTTTTCTAAAGGATCTGAGTTCCAGAACTCTCGTTTTTGGTGATATCTCATCGGAGCATGCTGAGAAAATTTTCTCTAATAATTTCTAAGTAAGCTTATCCGGTGTGACCGTCATGTGACAGGGTTTTACATGTTTGGGAACTGTTGTGATTTGAGAAACTTCCCCAGAGTACCTATTACATTAAACATGACTCAGATGTAAATTATCGCTTAGTCATTCCAAATCCGATAACGTATATGTAGGGGAGAGATCCATTTTCTTGTAAGGAATTATCACTCGCATTTCAACGATGAAAAACTAGATTATACAATCATTAAAATAAAAACCAAATATGCGTAAAAACCATTCCAGATTTAAAATCTACTCCATGCTTGGTTTAATTCGAACGCCTTTAAAAAGGCCAACGTCTATTATATGAATAAGCTTACCCATATATTCATGGAAGACCATCATGTTAGAGGTTTATTATCGCGACACACATTAACATTAATTTACATTTCCGATGCCACGCAGTCGTAAAACAAAACACTCGTCAGTGTAGTCGGGCCCTAATAACTAGTGTCCAACCCAACTTTCGACTTCGCTCTGTTCGGCAAACTTTGCTCCTTTGGTAACATTTTAGCTTGGTTTATATTTGCTTACAGTATTTTTTTTTTTTTTTATATATTTACATATTTTTTTTTTCATGTAGGTACAACGATTGTATAAATTCAAAAGATACAAAAATGAATATTATATCCCACTTATTAACATATTATGCGAAAGTTTGCAAATTTGTTCTTCCAATGAACGGATTTGGTTAAATGTTAGGATATTTTATCCCGAAATTTTATAAAAGTATTTATATTTTAACTCATATTTGATATAGTCGTAACATTGGTTACAATTACTAATTATAAATATGACATCGATAATCTCCTGACATGTTTTATATTTTTTTTTTTTGAGAGTTTTAATATTGTAGTACCAATAATAATTTTTATGTTCGGTTTGACAATTACCTACATCTTATCGTAAGTGCAATGAGGCCTACCTATTTAGTTCTCGATAATTAAACATCAACACACTTGCATTATATTTTCTTTTTTCGAACTAAGACAAAAGTTCGTCTATCGTCGACGAGCTCCTCTATTCCCAATGACAGGCGGGACAAGCTTCGTACTACAGTTTTAATTACTATGCAGGCACCGCTACTCGAATACAAATGAATGAATGGCTCTGCTGGTCCATCCTAACGACACAGATGTGCGTGTGTACGTACATTAAGTATAATTCTTATAAATTGTTGTATAGTCTGAAACAGATATACCTTTACGGCCGCCATTATTAAAATTTACTTTAGTATATTATTGTTGGAATAATACCCAAATTCGTTCAGTATATTCAGAGAAAACTTACTTTGCGTTCAGCAGGCCTGTAAAGATTCATCTGTCGTTTATACTGGTAAGCCAAATGAGTGCGTCACAGTTCTTTGGATTGAACAATACAGAATTCATAAGCATCTCATAAATCTGTGCGTACCGAAAGACAAGTAAAAATTCTAGTAAAATGCAATAACAGGTACAGGTGGATACTATCCTAACTATCCTATATTATACAATTTCAGACTATTTTAAATGATATGTAGGTAGGTAAGTATGTACATGGACCAAAAAATCTTATTTAAAAAACGGCATCCCTTAAGTTTCTTGCTCGTTCTTCTCAGGAGTCAGCCTTGTGAATAAACAGTAATTGTACTTCATGAAGATTTCAGATGTTACAGATTTCAGATAACTTACGAAATTAAAGAAATATATTTGATTTCATAAGACCGCCCTCGTGTCATAGTGGTTTTGAACTTTGGCTGCTTCACTGCCATGGAAGAGGTTCTAGGTTGATTCCCAGTCTCGAAAATTTAGAAAACAGATTTCTAAATTTTCTCTACTTTTTTATTTCAATTTATTTGGTAAGATGACCTCCGTGCGCTTAATGGGTGGCTGCCAATAAATCTACATTATTACGTTATTCTAGTTTTGGAAGCAGTATTAGTGTGTCTCTCAATAAAAATACACTCTCAAATACACTATTATAATTAAGTAGTCCTTAAATTATTATCAATAGTATGGGAGTTATGTCATATTTTGTAAAAGTTAATACTGACAATATTGTCTATAACAATTGGACAAATTCCCCAAATAAAACCACAAAGGAAAATATTTCTAAATTATGTACTTTTACATGTCACTTCAATTATCTTATCGTCACCACACCTTGTAAGAAATGCGTGGTGTTACCAATAATGCTCTACATTTATAGTTAAATTAACAATTAGATATTATTCATTATTATCATCTAAGTACTTATTCTTCCTGCGCTGTGGTCCTGGCAGTTCCCACGGGAATCGCGCAGTTATATCCGCGAAGATAACATATTAATATATGCCTAGTTATTATCAATAGTTTAAGTGTTATGTGTAAAAGTACTTAATACTGACAATATTGGACAAATTCCCCAAATAAAACTGCGGTTTTCATTTCAATTATCTTATCGTCTCCACACCTTGTAAGAAAGGCGTCGTGTTACCAATAACGCTCTACATTTTATGATTAAATTAACAATTACATATTATTCATTATTATCATCTAAGTACTTATTCTTCCTGTGCTGTGGTTATGGTAGTTCCCACGGGAATCGTGCAGTTATATCCGCGATGATACATTAGTATGCCTAGATTAGAGTTACACTAATTTAGCGACTTCCGTCACTGCAGTGCTATGAATTGGAACCCTGCAGTGCACGAAACCGGGGAACCTCTAATGGTATACCAATATATACTTTCCCGAAGAACGTTTCGCCGAATGCCGAGTTCATTGCGGAGTTTGTATGAAATCTCGCGAAACGGTCACGAAACCACGGTCTCCAAAGTCTACGTAAACTCATGGTGATATACAAGTACAGAGTTTGCATTATAAACGAAAAATGAAACACCGCAAATGTTCGGCATGTCGACAACCAACGAACGAGTGGAAACCTTACGAGTATTCTGTGTAACACCATCGTTATCTTTACGATAATCGTTATCCTTTCAATAAATCTCTTTTATAACGTATCCAACACTGAGGAATAAAAACTATTGATATCTCACGATCTGTCAACATCGTTTGATGAGACCAGTACGTTAACTATCTTAGGCCAAATAACTAATTAGGCAAAATTAATACGAGTACCTACACAGCCACGATGGTAATTAATTGCGGTCGAGTTACTCTACATAGAGTGCTTTTCTAAAAAATAAAACAAGGAAAACATATTTTTACAAAGAACTCGAATACTGATTAACAAAAGGCCTTATTACAACATTCTCGTGCTCACCTCTGTAGGCGTTTAAAAATTGTAATCGTCACAGATACGCATGATAGTTCCAAATTCAAATAATATGGTAATGTAACAGGAGTGTGTTCTCGAGTTTTATCGATTCTAAATTTAAAATTTGTACACTTCATTCAAATAGTACTCCAGGATGCAAAATTTTCTCTAAGAATAGTCTTGACGATTGCCAATAATAGTACGAAAAGTGATGAAATTAGTTATCATGTTGCCATGGTGATAGTGCCCTTTACATATACAATATCGTCCAAGCTAAATCTACACACAGTAACAATAAAAAACTATAAATCCGTGCGGGTTTACGCAATCCGATCAGCAATAATTTACTGCTATCGTCCACCGTCTGCAGATATTTGGGACGTTGCCTTGACATTTTTAGAGGAAATATATTGTATTTTAATACGAAGACGGCGCTGAATCAGAAATAACTACGCTAATCGGCCCTTATGTTTTTTTATACCCCCGACATTTTGAACACTTTTTCTGAACACTAAAGCGCCGAAACAGCTGGATCAATTTGAATACGTTTATTTCTATGTGAAAGGTATCTACTTACGGGCTTTTTCCAAAATATTTAACCTTAAACTGGTTTCGCGTTTGACTACAATCTCACCTTTAACAGGATTTTAGAGTATCCGCCGGTTTTCTAAGTTTTGATTTAAAAGTTACTAGCTGTCCGCCCGCGGCTTCGCCCTGCGTGGAATAACTTTATCGCGGATATGTTTAAATTGTATTTCCAAATGGTCTTATACAGTAAGACCTTTCATTTGTTACCCTATACCGATGAGTTCGAAATAAGTCATTAACAGATAATAAAAACTCACATATAACAAAAATAACGGCTGAAGAATGAATATTGAGCACAGAATATTGATCGAACGACACCTTACCGAAAAACACTACTAGGTGTAAATCAACATAAGTATTGTATAACTATGAGTAGTCTCTGGACAAGACTTGCGCGAACCAAGCCCGCATTCGTGTGGTTGCCACGGAACGTCGCGTGAATGCTTCAAAAATAAACGATAATTATGCCTAAAAACCGGCCCGCCACTTAAACTGTCTGGTAGAGTTGGATGGGTGCAACAAAACGATCAAACCTAACCTCAAATAAGGTCATTTATGCTGCAGTTATGAAAATGATCCTATTGTTTAAGACCCGACTGATAAAGATTTATAGTTCAATGGTATCGATTCGGATGTACACCAACTAAACTAAAACCAGTTTTAAAGTAGTACTGTCTCTTTCTCCCTGGAACAGTACGATGCGACGGCATCACTCCAAAACTGGTTTTAGTTTAGTTGGTGTACATCCGAATCGACACCAATATCAATTTAAAACTATTGCCGGAATTATAAGTAATGGCTACCTAATGTATTCTCCACATGTAAACCACATGTAAACGACAAAACCATCTTAGAAATTCTCTTACTGTGGATATTTCCGAAGAGGACACGAGACAAGCAAAATACTATGAACTCAGCTAAAAAGCTAAATATCTTGGAAACGGCTGAATGATTCACATCAAACGTGGCTGCAAATCATCTCGCAAACGCTAGCTTTCGTAAATCAAAAACAGTTTTCAAATCGGTTCAGCCGTTTCAGCGCTACAATGCCGCTATAGTGCTATACATCTAGGCTTAAATGACAGATAGACATGCCTATAGGCGCTGTAGCATGTCTCGACGGGCTCTTTGCATCTGGGGTTAAATGACACATAGACATACCTGTAGGCTCCATAGCCTGTCTCGACGGGCTCTTTGCATCTGGGGTTAAATGACACATAGACATACCTATGGGCTTCATAGCCTGTCTCGATGGGCTCTATGCATCCGGGGTTAAATGACACTTAGACATACCTTTAGGCTCCATAGCCTGTCTCGAACCGGCTATGGAGCCTAAAGGTTCTCGGCTTGGAAACCGTTAAACCTATGTTAATCTATATGTATGTATGTGACATTGGTTCCTTATACTACCAATTGTACAATGGAGAGTCCTGATGAATTATTTGATCCGGTAAAGTCATCCCTCTATTCTCTTATCCCATATTTTGCTAGTCATGTAATCGCACATCCTTAGCCGATCCAAATTCCGATCACTTCTGTCCCGGGCGGTTCGTGGGTTCTTTTTCGATACGTGTTATTTATGTTGTGGACAGACAGGTGTAAACAATTCTTCAATGACGGTAACATTTACCTAAATTTCCTGGAATGGGAATACGCTCTGGCGGCAGCCTGCTACCTACAATTAATAGACTCAAGTTCAGCGTGGTTATTGGTGCAAAACCCGTCATGAAAGACAATCAGACCTTGTGTAAGTTTTACGTACAGCTAGTTCTACTTCTACTTCAGTCAGAAGGAATACGTTGCGCAACACAACACATGCTTCAATTTCGCTGTCACCTAGTCTACTGCCCAACCCAGTGAGGATGTCGTTTACTATGCGAACGGCGCGCGCCGCACGTAGGTATATTTTTAGCGAAGGAAGGCACAACACGCATTGCTTCGAGACGAGACGGGTGCTTCTCCAATGAATACGACATGGTAGGTGATAAGTAATTCATTCACTATTGTTTGACGCAGTCGAAATTCTTGATAGAGATAAGACGAAACTTCTGTACAAGGCTAACATTAAGTTTAAACACTTTTGAATCTGAATAACTAACGGTGTAATTTTTTGGGGCAAAACCGAACCTTGTCAAGTCTTTTCATATACAAAGTGGCTGTTTTTGTCATAAATAACAGCTATATTTCATAAGAGCACGAGATGAATATGAGGGCGAGACAAAAACTCAGTGTAATAGAAAAGCGTCCATAACAGCAATATTACACAAGATTGTGGTTTGCCTTGCTCCCAAAATATTATTAAAATACGAACTATACCCGTCATTAAACGCAGGTTATTTGGACTATTGAAGGAAAAATTTTATTACATCATACAAGATAATATTGTTTGATAAATAAATTGGCATTCTATGATTTGACCGTCAACATCAGCACTCTATGCCTACTTTAAGTTTTTAGAAAGTCAAATCTATCCGTCTAATTCCTCAAATAAGTGAATGCCCGTGTTGCCGTGTACCTTTGTTTTTAAAGTAAACACTTCTTTGTTTGTGCAATAAGGCGTACCTACGCTGTATTAAAAAATCTTACGGGAGTCGGTGAACAGTGGAACAGCACACGGCCGTCGGAGAGGTGAACGCACCGCTTTATTTCGTTACGATCGCGTTACGAGAGCGAAGATGTGTTTAATGACATTTTTGTGGACAAATTATGCACAATTTGGAGTTTTATTTATTTAAAAACGTTCTATATGCTCCGAATTCTCAGTCTTTACCAAATTATAAGGCTGGTGTGAACAATTTTCGGCAATTTTATTTCGCAAATACAATTAATTAAGATACCCGTATCAAAAATAGAAACCAAAGGATTTTGGAATTGATTCTTCGCCGTACATTACATTATTTTATAAAGTATAACATAAACAAAATAGGGTGACAAATGGGGTGGTTAGCGACATCCCAAAGATTAGCGTATGGGTATTCCAAACATTAAAAGTGTAATGCTTGAAACGACGGTAGCGTCACTGAACATCGAAATACAAACGTGCTAAGAGCTGTGGTTGGAAAGATCGTAGTTCCGATACTCTGTGGGTCGACACATTTCTTGTGCGATAAACCATACAGTGATAGAATGCTTCTTCGACGTTAGTGCGAAAGAGAACTCTATAGCGAGTAAGCGAAGCAAACGAGCAAGATGGGTCGGAGCACCCCGACGCTGTTGGTTAGGTTAGGTCCACGGTTCACTTTTCGAAATATACAGAAATGCACACGTGACGGGGGTGAGTTCATCGCCGTTGAAACGTGCAAGCCTCGTAGTGTAAAGTCACATCGTCGCCTTCTACGACACCCGCGGGAAGAGACGGGTTGGTTCTAATCTGTTTACGTGCGCAAACCACACAGCTGAAGTTTTCTGTAAAGGAGAAGTGTATCATAACGCTAATTAATACTAATTACGCCGCATATGAGTCAATCTAATAATGACCTATACAGAATGTGAAACCGATAGCGATTTTGTAACACAGCATAGTACGAGCGTAACATCAGAATTACACAGCGAACGATAAACCGACTGAGACAAATTAGTCAAACGCTAGAGCGATGATAAGGGGGCGAGTATCACCGCTGTGATAGATAAAACACAAGCTGTTGAAACACGTGAAATAAGTGAAATTATATGTGACGAGGACATAAGTAACATATCGATAGATATTGATAAGTAAGAACTACAAACTACTTATAAAAGTTAACTTAAAAACCAAACCATTCTGAAAGATCTCCTTGTGCATTCTTACTTAGCTAGTGATCAGTTTATATCCAGTTAAAACAAATGCTATAAACCAAGCCAATTAAAAAAACACTTTTCTTTCCACGGTGGGATTGACATGAAGAACAAACCAATGTTAAAATTTTCAAAAACGCATTAGACCTAAATTCTATTGCAGTCTTGGAAACAGCTGAACACAACTTTCTTGAAAATTTAAATTTTCAATTGAAACGTGTTCAACGTGTATGCATTGGAAATGTTTAATAGCATAAACAGATAAAGGCTTCAAGATTATTATAAGAATAACTCATAACGATAAATTCAGTCGGCACCAATTCCATTGAAACTCGAAGACACGACGACACGTGCAAAAACTACCACCAAAAAACTAAATTTCTAGGAAAATAGTTCACGATATCTTGCCCGCAGTGCAACGTTATGAAATCGCAAGGATCATCGACATTTGGCTCGGAAATTGAGCGTACACGACGGCGAGATTGCTTTTAAATCGCATTAGCCGCCCGATGCACCGCGGTGCAGTCGTCTGACGGAACATCTAATAGGAAACTAATTACACGATGCCCGTTTTGAAGATTTGATTTCGGTCCTAGAAGCCAATAACTAACAGACTAAAAAGAAATTGGATTAGGAATTTTTATGCCGGTTAGGAAAAATTAAGTAAATTTCCGACCGATGCATAATTGGAGATAAAATGTTAAATTATTTAGTCAATAATAAAGTACGAAAATGATAAGAAAAGTTAGAATTGAAGTTTGAATCCGTGTCTGTCTCTTTTGCGTTTGGTTGTTCTCAACTACGCCACTGATTTTAATACGGTTTTTACCATTATTTAGAGAATTTCTTCCGATGTTTTGAATTAAGTGAAAGTTTATATATTTTATTTCGAGACGAAAAAGCGGGCTTGGTATTGTATACTTTTAAAAGTAAAACAAAGTATAAACTAATTTACACATCAACAGAGTAACAAGAAATGTCGGCAAATCACAGAGAAAATGCAATATAGACAACAATGACTGTCCAGACATACATTCTAATGACGGTCCTTGAAAACAACAAATAAGTAACGGCAGATATTACAATAATAATAGTCGAAGCGTTGGGACGAGGCTCAGAGCATATAAAATTGTAGTAACAAAAGGAATTGATCGTAAAACTGCTAACAGCTTACACCAAGAGCAAAAAGAGAGAAATGTTCGTTTCCAACGATAAAAGGACAGGAAAAAAACTCACCCCTAAAGCAAAAACCCTACTTGCCATATACCTCTATGCATCGCTTTGAAACCCGTTATAGAATATAGTACCTAACTGTAGTCAAAAAAAATACAAAATGATTCCCACTAAAATTATTACTTTATTAAATAATTTCTTTAAAACTAAAAACCACGTTGGTCCCGTGTAGTATTGGAAAAAGAACTTAGCGATGCAATGCAATTTGTTTACCTATTAAAAGATAATGAATGTCAATCATCAATATAAAGTGTAGGCATGATTATGCGAAGGTGGCTGTTTTATTTAAACGAACTATAAACCAGTTTAAAGAAATCGTAGATGCAGACAAAAAAAAGAATCACAATGTTGCAGGTCATGATAATGCAACATCTGCTCGCTCGCATGCTGCTAAACTTGACACGTGGTGTTCATGAAAAAAGAAATGTTAATATGTCGCAACCCCCATATTGATCGCCAGATGTTGATTGTGATAAAGTGAATGTAAATATAACATTTGATACGCGGCGTGGCAAACGTTTCGTGGTAGATAAGGTAATTTGCAAAATAAGAAAAGCGAAACTTTGCGGCGGCGGCGGCGCATTATAAAGGAGAACAAAAAAGAAACCCCACAAAGTTTAAGAATTCCGAGTAACAAATTCAAAGGCATTCATAATAATTACGTAGATACCAATGAGTGTTAAGAATTATTGTGAATAAGTCAAGTTCCTGACACTCTTAATGACTCAGCTAATGGTCACTAACACTTCTCTATGAATATCTGAGAATTTCAATGATTTCCTTATATAGAACAAGAACCTTGTCCCTTTAGCAATGCTGACTTATAAGTTAGAGGGATAAAGAATAGATAAATTATTCAACGCATAAAACCGGAAGGCCAGTTACAAGGTGGTATTAGCACCTGCCTCATTCGTAGACCTTTTCTCTTAACGTAGGAACATGGAACTACTAACGAGCATAGAATTGCAGCTACCTCCACCCCCCGATATTAATGTAAGTTTTTACAATCATTAACAATTTTATAGCACCCGCTATTATAAAGTTCAATGGCGCCTAATTAAATGTTACGTTTGAAGAAAAAACAACAACAAAATTGTCAGTCAATCGCAATATAATCAGCAAATTATAGAAGTACCTACACGACGTGTCATAATTTATGCTATCTAGTCGAATTTGGAAGAGTGCGGTGTATACAAAAGACGAAACATAAAATTTATTTAATCAAAACCTTCGAGTAAAATCTTTTTAACTTAGGTATATAGGTACCTATAACCGACTACGTTATCTATGAACATTTTGACGTCAAACTACACAACGTGCCGTTTCCAGGAAAACTGTACGAAATTCCACGATCTCACCACAATGACGAATAAGCATACATGTGTAACTAATACTAACTACAAAAATTACAGTTACTGGAAATGACGTTGATGATAAGAAACAAGAACACTCCCTGAGGTACAGTCATCGTTTAATGCTCTATAAAATAGAATGAATCTATAGGTGCCCAGAATATGGTTTGTAGTTTCAAGACATGTCATCAAAGATGAACGTACTTAATTGAAATAGGCAACTACTAAGGATTTGAAACAATAGAAACAGTGCCACTTGTAACAGAACTGATTATGACTATTCTGTCCTATGAATATTCGGAAAGATTAGCAATTGACTGATAAATGCCCTTATGGCTCTGTACATACAACACTTGATAAATAAACTTACTAACTACAGAGTCGAGAGACAAGAATCTTTATTCTTGAATACTGGTGTGAACGTTTGAAACATATTCACGAACTGTTTGGTTATTGATGATACCGATAAAAATGTTGCAGTAACATTTTAATAAGGTGCATTGGAATTTTAATTTCTAATTTGTTGTTGGCCGTCAGCAGCTATATCTGATTCAGTATGTAATTAAATATTATAACTAGGAAAATTCAAACCAAGGCGTGTATTTCGTAGATAAGATGATGAAGATGATACTTGGAAGGTGTTTAAACTTTGGTGGTAGACAGATTTAAGGCGATAATCAATAGCAAAGACAAACTATCATTTACAGCCTATATTATAATTACATAATCATGTGTATATGCTCAACAAGCAGAAACAAAGGTAGGTACAGTAGACAAACAAACATTGACGTGGCCAATAGTACTTAAATTAGTTAAAATACAAATGCATTATTGCAACGGGAATTAATATTCATAAACTCATTACCTGTATAATAAGCTGCTTATTACAAATGAGTAGCGTGACTCATATTACTTCGAAGTGTCAATTTGCAATTTAAATTAACAATTTACGGGATCCATCTGAGACGACCGTGAGAGTAAAAATTTTAAGACAGTCTGTTTGCGCAGCGCAGTACCTCTACCTACACATACGTTATGAAGTTTTTGGCGGAATGCCGTGTTATTATAACATTTGGTGCCTCGAAAACCAGCACGATTTGTAAAAAAAATTCTACCATCTGTACAATCTCCCCCGGACAAAAAGGCGAAATCCATTGTTGAAGTTTTGAAAGAATAAAAAGCACCACGTTTTTTCTATGAGCGTGGTATTTTTTGTGCTACTCCACAAACGCTAAAACAGCTTCAGTGTTTCTTACCCGAGAACACCGGATCCGTGGGGACAAAACGATCTAAAACCGTCACCGGATTCGATCCACCGTAACGGGCGTTCCAACATGCATTCACGGATTTAGGTCCGAGGTTGGGATAATCACCTCGGTCGGTGGCGTAACATAACTTCTCATCGCCCGGTGGCTCCACGGTCAGCTCCTCGCTGCGGCTGGTACACTGCACATCCTCATAGTACACACACAAAACACGGCACTGGCCACTGATCGAGTCGTCACACCACTCCACTATGTCACTGTCACGAGGACACTCGAGCACGGGGTCGCGAGGCGGGCGACTTGCGCCAGCAGCAGCGATGCATTGGCTTGGCAGGCGGCAGTGCGCGCGGTCCCGGGCGCGCAACAGCTGACGGGAGGCGCAGTCCCCCGCTCCCCCGGCGCCCGCGCGCGCAGCCGGTGCGTGCGCCACACACCCCCCGCCTCGCCCCCCCGCCCCACCTCTAATCCATTATTTACGGACGGCCGACCGGTTTCAGGCGCGTTCGTTCTGCCCGCCGCGCCACGACGATCGTTCAAATTTAATGCCCTTCCTATGTCCGGTCTCTAATGCGATAAGATTACGGTCGACGAGCTTTGGGACTACGCATGGCTCCCAAAGTCGCCTTAGCAATCAGTTACTCCAACGTTACTCTGGAAAATTATTATAGCGGAGGAATGACTGGAGGGAGTAAATCATGATGCGAAGCCGTCAGGAACTCGTTAGGTGCGAACCAATGACGTGATTGATAATGACGAAGAGCAAGAATGAACTCTGAGTAAGCATCGACTGGCACTGACAGCACTAAAACTCCTATAACACTGAAATATTCTATTGTAAGTCACAACTACATTTTTGAAGCAGTACTCGTAAATCACCGCGCTGACCATAAAAACGTTGTAAAAATAGAATTTGAAAAGACATGCCAGCTCGTCTTCGTCGTGTATTCCCATCGGTTTAACGACAGCAATGTTCAGCTTGATACCCAGCATAGATACAGTCAAAATGTGCCTCTATATAAAAACTTTCACGGTTGACCCCCCTCTCACAGACAGCGTTTATCTTAGCATTTATCTCATTTCCGTGAAAACAACTTAAAAAAGTTGTCCGTCGTTATCTTCACTTCATTCCCAGAATATTTCTTTATGGAGTCAATGCTTCAGAATATCCAAGACATTTTGGAATGAGAAAATGAATATTTAGGATGTAGGGTAACTTCCTTGTTGCTCTCAGGCGTCAGCAAATTATGGTACTACGTTAGATAGTTCATAGTCTTAGGATTCTACTACAGCTTCAAAGTGTAAATCACACCTCACCGTCGTAATTCTTGCGAGTTCACCATCAATCATTTCATCGTCCATCGGGTTGCATTTTACGAATCTTTTTACTGTCAAACTCTACATATTTATAGGCAGATAGATAACATATCTATGATACCGTGCTTTGCTTACATTAGACTTGCATTAACATCTCTCTCGTGTGTGACTAGCTTATCCAATGTCAATGTTTATGTGAACTCGAGGAACAAATTAAAACTAGTAGTTTTACGAAATAAATTATGAGAGATCTTATCTTATTATCTACCTGACAGGTTATTTTCTGTCAATTTTAAAATGTAGGTAATTTGCTAAAATTGACACTTTGTCCAAGAATTTTGCTGTAAATGGTCCTTTGGTAACATTTCCCTGAATCACACATGTCCTAACTACCTATTTATTCCAAGTCATAAATTATCTCAGTTGCATTTCGTTCATGGCCAATTTTATTACGTCAAGCTAGAAACGGTAGAGTAATAAAATCGACGCGGGGGGATTATAAATTTATAACTCCGCAATTTAGAGCAAGAACCGAAATAATATGCACGTAATAATATCCCGAGGACCACCACGTAGTCGTCTCCGTTCGCTTCTGAGCAGATAATGTTCTGCGCCCTCTAATAGGGATAAGACATTAGATATCTAAAGTACACGGTGAGTGCCCAATCTGAGGTAGGTCCGTGTTGGCCGGAGGGTAGACCGCAGTGTTTCATTACAAGGTTCCCGGTAACATAAGAATCAGGCGGGCGGGGCCCGAGATACCTATTCCGAGATCCACTTTCGGACAGCCATAGAAATCACGTAGTTCGCGGAACTTAGTTACCTGTGGTGCGCCGACGCAGCGCGCCAAGGTGAACGCTCGGGCCAAGGACGGCCCGGGCACGGAGGGGGGTCAGGCCTCGCCCCTCGCCTCGTCTCCCCCTGCTCAAGTAAAAACGCTCCGAACCTTCGAAGTCGGCCGATGCAACCCAGCAAAAAAGGGCCCGACGGAACAAATAGAAAACGCTCGGTTTGAGAGAAAAAAAAAAGAACACAAATAACAGGGGTCTCGGATAACAGAACTATAGTTAGTGTTATGTTGGATGTCGAAATGATGTTCAGTTCGCATGTCACCTGCGCCTACGCAGACGGGTCACGAACCAAGACCATGTGTCTATGATGTAATAGGCGAACGATAAAAAATGACTAACGGAAGAGGCGCGGAACCGGCCGCATCGAGGACGGACCACTAATCACCTGGCGTCGCAACCGTAGCTTCGATTGACTAAGTCTCGTAACAACTGTTAGTGTATTCACACGTAGGTTATTTTTAACCAAATCACAAACGAAGTACTTAATATTACGGTGATGTTCAGTGCGGTAAACTACCACAAAATAATGAAGTGTCTTTCAATTTGAAGGGTAGCCACATAAACCAAACAAAATTCAATAACTTGAATAGAAAAGTTTATGTCCAACTGGAAGAGTACCATCCATGTGGTGCACTTATTTGAAACTGTTAGTGTATGATTAGGATATTAATATTCTAGAGATGACCGTCGTGGCTTCAATTATTCATGACTCCTTTCCTATTCATGCAGCGTAGGTATCGGACTTTTTCTCGGAGGTGGAGGAAGGGCTAGGGGTAGGTATGCGGGGACTGCTTCCTAGTCTGCCCTGACCGGTTCCGTCGGACGCACATTGTAATGACTTCCCCGCAAGAAAAGTTGTGGTAGGCTACAGGGCAAGCAGGGAAACATTATGCGTTAACGAACAAAACATTCTTTGAAAGTTTGAAGAAAATTATTCCAGTGCATAGAGAACCGTCAGGAAGAGGTTTGAAGGTACGATTAATAATAGAACTAATTCCATATCTTACATTTTCAAATATAATAAAAATCCTTCCCATATGAAGTTTGGAATAGTAATATATCTGTTACATCACCGTTCTTAAATAGAATCTCCTGGAGCCACTCGCACTTGCGTACAGCGCGTGCAAGGAGGCGTAACGCATCGTACTATTCTAACGCAATGACCACTGGGTAAGTGGGAAAGGGACAAGTCAGTGTTACAGTTAAGCAGGAACTCTATTTATATGCAAATATAGGCCCGGAGTCGACACCTGTTTGCGTATTCTCGACGCTCGCCGCGTCGCTTTGTGGCAACTTTGTCTCCTCTGTATCCTTCAGATTATAACGCACAACAATCTAATTGTGCATATTTGTGATTCAATTACAAAGGAACTTGCTCCTTACTCAACGCTGTTAGAGTTTACAACTGGAATATTTCATCTGTAAAGTCCAGTTTGCAGACAGTACCTGTACCTTTGTCGCTTCCCTCCTGTTTTTCTGACCGCTTTTTTGTCTTTTTATTGTGGCGTACTTTATGAGATTCATTAGGCTAAATTAATTACGCAAAGTACCCATTCGTTGAAAAATATCTCACGTACCTTGGCGGTGTCGAGCGGACATGTATAACAAGTACTACATAGTATTGGGTCTTTACCCATGAAATTGGAGTTTTTTTTCTTCGTTAAACATATGTACCAATTCCTGCGATTTTCAAAGCTATATCCAAATTTGTTTTTTATTTGGAAAATGGAATATTATTCCAATGTTTCACATGAAATATTTTTTAATTTCTAGGTTAAATCACATTTAAAAAAAAAAAATTACAGATCTCGTTTCATGTGCTTCCCATAATCATTTCTTAGATTCGCTGAAACTTTTATAAAGCGGTTACTTTAAAAAATTAACGCTGCCCATACTTAACTTAATGTGATCCGATAAAACACACAAAGTTTAGCTAAATTTGGATTTGCCGTTCCCAAAAAAAAAACAAAAATGTTTGTATGGAGAAAACAGTCTTAATGAAATTCTGCATACAAAACGCCAATAACCTAATACATCCACAATATGCTAAATTCCCGAACACGGGCTACTAGGAATCTGTAATCTCTTGTCTTAAAACTCGTTTTGTATCGATACTTTCGACAAAGTCTCGTATTAGAATAAAATATGACGGGGAGGGCATGGTGTCGCTCGCATTTATCACTGGAGATTGCCGTGTACATCGTGTGGAACGATAAATTGATCGTATTTGTCGCCCGGATAATCGAATTGGTCGAGTCAGTGGATTTTTGCAAGAGATGAAATATAAATCTGGTAGTTGTGGATATCCAGCCCTGAATGATTTTTATATTGAAGACTGAAGAAATTGCGATGGCAACACAGTGACAGGATGGAATCGATAATTGTCAAGAAATTGGAGATATCAAATAACTAAAGACTGATAAAACCTGCGTTGCCCTAATGTGAACAGGCGAACGAGAAACGTATTTTTATGTTGGTAAAATAATATCTATAACTCCTTAAAAGAAACCGGTGCAATTTTTTTCAATTTCGAATTTTGGCATGAAAGTAATTCTTTCCCAAAGATGCATTCGCCTGCATAATAAATGCATCAATTTTTTAGAGATAAAATGTTGCTTTTAGTTCGCAAGTTTCAAAAAAATCCTTTATTATTCCTCACTTTTTATTCCTCATTCTTAGCCCTAATATAGAGGTCTATGTACTGTTATTGTATTAAATATAATAAGCGATGTGTAAACACTTGTATAAGATCTTTGTTTATAATTTTTATACCTACCCGCGCCGTTTTTATAAATATCAAATGTGTGTAGCACTCGACTTTTATTTATCTCTTTGTCATCGTGTTCTATTTCTATTTTGATTAACTGTGATCGAAGTAATATTTAGCTGTGATTGTTGTAAATATGTATAAATTCCCCAAAAAAATTATAGCTCCTATTTGCTGTATTTTGACTTTAAACATTCTCATAAATTTACTGCAGCAACAGTTTAAGTTTTAAATGTCTTCTAAAATAAGGAAATTTAGTGTAAGCCAAAATTTTGGATATAACGCAAATGTTTTGACAACAAAACTTTTCTGTATTTTTCCTACCTACCTAATGCAGCTCACTAGGTGCATTCTGTATAACATTAACTCAATAATCTTTTGAAATACGAGGACGGAGTTTTATTTAATTTATTTTCCTTACTGTGCCTACGCCGTCACATCTTTCCATTACTGTCCATATCTCTCCCTCCCACAGTCCCCCCATATGTGGAGACCGAGGGCATTAAAGAGAAGAATTGGAGCGGGGTTTGGCGGCTGTTCATTTATCATACTCGGACGTAGAGGTGGACCTTACGGAGATAACAGGATACCAGTCACATTATTGGATATCTGGCTGGTGTTATTGTAAAGTATGGTACATCATACTAAGCAGACTTGATATTAGTAAATATTAACAATAATTTAGACAAAAAAGAAATGTACTTAGTACCTAACTGAAATATTCATAACTTGAAAAGTTGCACAAAAATAATAGTAACATTGTTATGATGAACACAACGAAAGCTAACATTTGTGCATTAAGTCTACTAGTTGTCATATACATATAATACAGAAGCCAGTTAATTACTGTTTGCCCAGCACTAATTATTATTAATACTAAAAGTAGCAGAGTCAACCTCAGCTCTATTCGAATTATGAACTTAAGTGCGTTTCTATGTAAGGCTGCTCGCTCAGATATCAGCTTGTTTATTTTGTTTACACGTGTTACTTCGTTCGCAATGTCTGCGGCGCACATTATGAGCTGCAATTCATTTTAACAGCTTATGTCATTAATTCTCTTTGCATTCGCTGAGGGTTCAACATTGTTTACTATTTCATGACGAATACATCGCTCCCGTTCCTTTGTCAGGTACACATTAATTGTTGTCGCTTCTTTTCTGTCTTTGTACAAATGACGCTAACACCGATTGTTTAAGTATGTTTAAATAGAGAATATTTTATTGGTCGGTGGTTGTTAAGTCAATGGACACATTTATTTTCACATCTTCAGTCCTTGCAAGGTGATCTTACGGAATTACAAACGTTTTAGAACAACGATGTGAGAGCACCATCATATTCATAACTGATCGGACGGACGGACTTTCTTACTACATAACAGAACCCATCATGGTTGCTCTCGTTTTAAGTAATGGTAAGTGACGATGACGACAATGAAACAGGTTGACAAACGAATATATTCCCATTCTATTTTCATAATTACCCAGATTGAGTAATACCCAGGGTTTGCTTCATTTAAACATACACTAGAGTTGTTCGATGAACTCCACCGTTTGCACGCGTTGCATGTGATCGGATACCACACAGGGCATGTTAATCTGCCACCTGAGCTACGTGTCCGTCAGGCTTATCATGCGAAACAATCGTGTGCGCGCGACGGGCCGCGGGAGCGTCGCCCGCGCCGTCCTTACTCGCCCTTTTGGACAATGCCACGGCGCTGACACACGGCCAAACGCTGTGGTGAACACCAAAACAGCCTTCAATTAACTACCTTCAACATCAGATTTATAGATAACTAGGTATATGAAAGGTATGACACTTGATCTAATTTAGCCGCCAGATTCTTCTGTTCCGAATGTCTGTAAGATGAGTTTCAAATTGAGTGTCACCTTTGGTCACAAATTCACTTAATATCAGGTGCGGTTGAGGTCAAGCGCTAATGTATTTGTGAAAGCAATGGTGCTTTAGCAATCATAACGATTTCTGAGTGCCTGAAATATCCACCAGACACAAGACAATTCAGAAAATGTTGTCGTAGTTCCAATAGAAACAGACAATGCTAAATTAGAAACCAATGTCTCCGATTAATGTAGATTCAACAAAACGGTTGTTACAAAAATCTCGAGCACTGAAGATTTTTTATAGAATAATTAGCTCGGCGAACATCACAGCCGTGTAATGCTAGTGTTCAATGCAGTGCAGCGCTAACGACCGCCAGTTTATGACATATAATTACATTTTAGAGGATAATTTCCTCACTACAGTGTTTTCCACTTTGATGCATTGGACATGGAACCTTTTAAGAGCAAAAAAAAGAGTCATTAGGACACCGATGACGAGCTAGCGAACGCAAGGATTTCTTGCACCGACATGAATTTTAATTGAAGACTTAAATCAAATCGTGCACTCCACTCAGGCATTAATAGACGTGGATTAAATCTCTGTTAAGAGTAGGAAGTACACCTCCGTCCGACCTGTAACGCAATAATAAAATCTTGCACTTTGATGTCGGTAACTAGGCGCTCAAGCGCCGGCAGACGGGGTGCCAGAGGGTGGAAAAGCACCCCGCCCTCGGGCGTCTTGCATCGTGGCATCTCTGAATTTCACAGTCAGCGGTGCTCGGGGGAGCGTCGCAACGAGCGGCGGCACTAAGCTGGAGTGCGACGCCTCGCCTCTGACCTATAAACGCGGCCGCCGCGCCGCCAACACTCCAGCCTTCACTAGTAAATATTTTGTTACGCGTTCCTCCTATACAATATTTATAGGCAAAGGGACCTCCGTCGCGATTAGAATGTCGTTTCTTTGCAATATTGAGAGCGTTACTAGCTTATTTCATCCTCTCCGTTGGATGTTTGCATATTTTAGGAGTTCAATTTTCGGGGTTGCATCAGAAGGAATTTATGAGAAGCTGGATTATTCGTAGCGACACATTCAGTGCTTTGTTGTTTGTTGGTGACGCAAGAAGTAATGAACTTAATGCTCGCGTTGTTGGGTCATTGCGATGTGGACAAAAGCCTGTTCGCCCACACGCCACGTTACGTTAATTAAACAGTCTCGCGTCGCGGTGAGCCCGCCTCTAGGTGAACTAAACGGAGCAATTTTCACTTTTGATTAACATTTCATTGTTGAACATTACAGGACGATGTGAAAATGAAACTGAAAGCATTCGTAATGGGAACCCTTGAACATTTACTTATGGAAATGTATATCAGTTTCATGCTAATGAGAGGAAGCCTACAAACAAATAGATCGGAAAGAGCATAGCGACAGGAAGGCGTCGGACGGGAGTCGCGACGACAATTTTCCAATCAATCGGCCACTGTCCGTCGCCGGTCGCAGTAGTCGCACACTAGTTGTTATTGATGACATGCGAATTCCTGTTAGGGCTATGCGGTCATTGGATAAAAACAAGTACCTATAAGAAGGAAGAACAACTTGTACAACTATTTTACGAACAAACAATGACAAGGAATAGTAAGTGTTGAGATAAAGGAGAAAAACGAGTAAGTATGAATCTCGGAAACAATCCAGAATGGCAATAAATTATCGTAGTAGAATTTGGCAACGGAATGAATTGCAAAAAGTTATACAGTTACAAATAGTCCCAATAAGGATAAAAGACAGTTATATCAGTTAATTAGGTTAAAAACGTTTTAGAACGTACTCAGTGCGAAGTCTTTTTGCATCCAAATTCGCTGAAAAACAAAATTTTCATCCATTTAAAAAGCTTAAATTTAATTAAGCGACGTTACACAGATAGTGAACTAATGCAAGAGATCTTTATGTATTTTCACTACCAGATTCAGTGAAATGAAATCGGTTATGGTGCGTTTAATAAAACAGAGCCCCTTACGCTCTTATGTTTTACAAACCGAATCAAGCGAATTATTCACAGTTTTGACACGACTAACATTTGTATCAGTTAACATTAAGGAATCCGACCGCATTGTATGTGCTAAATGTAATCAGCTAAAATTTCAGCATACAATAAATCTTTCAACTTGCAACCAACTTAACAAGGCGACAAAAACGGTGTTAGCGACGTCGCTTTCATCCCTTTCCAGTCGAGGGTGAACTTACTAAAGCCAATAAAATATTATTTTAAAGGTTGGTTCCTAAAAACCATTTAGGAACCAACCTTTAAAATAATATTTTATTGGCTTTAGTAAGTTGCAAAGGAGGAATACAAACAAAATGTGGACTTACTTAACGAATTAGTATAATAATGAAGGAGATATTATGACTGATGCAAACAATACAGATGATATCATCCACATAAACACAGAATAAAATAATAATTGTATTTGTAAGTTGTAGGAAGGGTAGGGTAACAATAGCAGGACAATATAACAGTAAATTTAAAGAGTACTCTAATCAGTAGGTTATAATCACACAAAGAGAACAAGTACTACAGTGAAACCCCCATTAACAGTTACGTTTGTTGCACATTCATACATATGTATGTAGACACGAGTAATAACCGAGATGGGCGGCCAAAGCTGCGGGCTTCACCATGCACCGGAAGCGCTTTCTCATCTACTTGCCCTATTTATAAACCGCAATAAAAAATAGCTATAAGTAACCATGTCACTAAATAATAAGCCAAGGATTCTGTTCGATGGACCATTTTGTATAACTAAAAATAAAAGTTGCTGAAAGGAAAAAATCAGTTAATTACTGTATTAAAACATCCAATATATACTGGATGCTCAGTCCCTGTGTTTATTTTCAGTGGAATAACTCAGCGATTCCAGATATTCTCGTAATTCCATTCATCCCACTATAAAAATAGAAGTGATGTAATCCGTAATTCGATCTTAAGTGGTACGATCAGTTATACACGTTGAAGATGAAGTCGTAAATATGTCTACAATGTAACACGAGCGGCGAGTGTCCAAATTGCATTCTAACAATTTCTCTTCACTTTTTAAAACATTAATATCACAAATACGCATGAATATGAATAGATTCACACGTTGTATTGACACACATGTGGCATCTATAATAATAAAAAATGTAAAAGAATTATGAGGCAATTTAAATCCTGCCTGCTACATTTTACATCAAAGCACTATTTGCTTTTATTTCCAGCTAACCCTTGGAAAGGTATCCAATTTTATAAATATTTAAGGTGTGTAAACGCAGTTGGTGGGGCTGTATAATTTAATTCACCCGAGTGTGGAGTTACTTATTGTATTGACATATCCATTAGATTACAAGTTCCAGTAACGTACAAACTGGAATAGTTAATGAAATCGTAGAAGTTTTTGCAAACACGAATTGTTCATAATATACCAGTAACTAGAAAACCCAATAAATGTTTACAATGCACAGTTTTGTAGTTGAACAAAGCAACCTCAGGTAGGTAGTAAGGCAGGTAGTGTGCGCAAACGAATATTAAAGCTGCGGATTAGCGTAAAGGTTCTTAACCTTTTGCGTTTTCCTAAGCCTTCGACATCGAACGTGACAAACATTACGAATTACAAATTCACCGATCGAATATCCGTTTCCGTTTAATTTGCAACATCGATAAATTCTCTAGTATTTTTTGTTAAGAATGTGAACTTATAAAAGTCATTAAAAAACAAATGTATCGTAATAGGATGTCAAAAAAGGCAGAATGTAGAGAAGTGTGGAAAGGACTCCACCGACAAGAGCATAGCTCTGTAATCGTGTCGTTCTTTTGAGCGATACTCATTGGTGGGTTTGGGTTATTGGAGTTCAAATTTGAAATTTTAAACTGACTGACTGATGAACTGACGGATCCTTTTTTTTGGCACATTGATTTCCAGATTTCAACTCAGTCGCACCGTCATTTTAATCATTTTTTTTACATCTCAATAGTTAATTTTTTAGTTTTAAGGCCCTTGCGATCCTCTGTACTACCTGTTTCATGCAATAAATAAGTTGGTGTGGTGATCCGTGTTCTGTTTTGACCCTGGCCAGAGCTGTCCCACCCCTTCTGTAAATATACACCTCGTGACTCGATCCAGCTGGGCATGGGTGGGCTGGGAAGATCACAGCTCTTAAATTGAAGAAAGAGAGAAAGCAAACGCCGTACCTAGTTCCTAATTTCACAGTTTCAACGGTGTCTTATTGCTGTTTTCAATTCAGTACGTGTGTACGTAACGTGACACGTATGGTGCACCTTTGATCCCACGTGCATCGTGCATGCACATCGAGGTGGTTTATAGTTCGTCGAACGAGAGCTAACGTTTCGTTTCGAATGACTAGCTGGTACGTAACTATTATTTAAACTATGCCGGCAGTATGGGAATGAAAAGTAATGGGATGCTCGTAGTCGTAATGTATGTGTGATTTGTTAGGGTGCTACCTCAAAAACTGTTTCAATGATTTCCGTTCCAAGTAAACTAATGTTACAGTAAAATGGACGCTAGTAAAAAAATTAAGTCGGAAATATTTGCTTTAAAAAAAAACTTTGCTGCTAATTCGGTCTGTGATAGTGATAATCATTTTTTCACCGATTATGGACCCAAAGAAAGCACCGAATGTTAAAAAGTATGACAAGCGGTCATTGCTGACATTGACAGAACACGTCTACAAAGCCGATGTCCGATTCACATGCATCAGGCCCATACTCAGCAATGAACCTACAAAATTTTTCAACTACAGGCTTTCCATTAGCCGGTGCATGATTCATGCTCTTTTGTAATAGTGGGTAGTAATAATAACAAAGGTAACGGCTTGAATAAGCATGTAAATATGGAAAATAAAATGAGTATTGATGGTTTCAAATGAAGAATAAAAAACAGTCTAAGGCCCGTATTAATAAACTGGTCTCAAGATTGACATGGCCTCAAGTTGACGCTTGAGAATCTATTGCATATTAGAATAGAATAGAATAGAATAGAAAAATTTTATTTGACCCAATAAACGACACACAAACTAACATGATACAACTTCTTATACTTATATAAATTAACATTTCAAATAATTTTTTTTTCTTCTTACAAACTAACTAATTTCATGGTAAATGAAATTATTAAAACAGCATCAGAAAAAATGGTCCTGAGACTGAGACGCGAGCTCAATCTCAAGAACCATTTATTAATATGGGCCTAAATCTGCTGTTTGTTAATCTACGTTCAGCCGGAAGTTATAAGAAGTTTACATGAAGAAATTGTATAGTGATATTTTGGAATACGAGTATTAAATATAGGGACAAAATTCTACTCTTTACAAAGCAACCGGTCATGTAATCCGAGAGGCAGTGGTCAGATAGGCCCAGCGACCGGCGGGGCCAGTGATCGTTCCCACGGAGCTAGCGCATGCGCCGATCTCACAGATACTACCGGTGTTGCACCAATCGAGCCGATTGATGGACGTCAACGTACCTGTGGACAAAAGGACACTTGTTAATCCTTCAATTGATGACAATTAAGTATGCTGATAATGGAATATAACAGTTAAGCAGTCTATGAAGACTGACTGGGTAAACTTGAAATGGATTGTAAAGTGATCTAAGAAGTAAAAATGGTGGTAAAGCGTAGTGTCCTAGTTGAATGCAATACAATACAAATACTCTTTATTGCGCTAAATAATTTACAATAATTTTTGATGATAACAATAGAACACAATTAGGCGGTCTTATCACTAAAAGACTTCCAGACAACCCACAGCTATGGGACATTTGTAAGTAGAAAAACAGGTAGGGTGCACGATACTACCAACTAAAGAAATAATTATAGATAAGTATGCATAAATATAATAATAATATCATATTAATAGACTTACTTAATAATATAAATATATATTCATTTAAATAAATAAATTTATATATATAAATACTTAATATATCGTATAAAACACAATCGCTAGAAGCACTTATAGATAGTCAACTAATGTTTCACAATATAATAGAAATTCTTTGATGGGCCGCGTAAGCTTAAGTTACACATCCAGTATTAGACATTGATTCGTATTCATCCTTATAAATATTAGATATTCGAAAATAAATTTTGTTTAATTGTTAAGTAATACGAAGTAAAGTAATACGATTGTTAAGCAAAAATGACATCTGGATTACTGTCTCGCCAATTCAATTTCAGTCTTTTACAATTGTCATAGCACAGATCAACTACTACCATTATAGTTTCATTCAAGTGAACTATAAGACTAGTCGTTACGGTGTGCCATCAAATTAATGTGAAACAGAAGCTTCTTGTTATCCACGATGAGGTCATCGAGTGCAGCGGCCTGTTGCACTTGTACCGTATGACGTGACCGTCATTACGAATTGCGCCTTGGTACATTTGAAAGCTTGAGTCTCAAACTTTCTAATCCTTATTAGGAGTGAAAGATACTTGACAATTATTATCTCCCGAGGTTTACCGTTTTACGATAATGCATCGAGTTTCACACGTGTAATAATAATACAACGATACCTCATTTATAAATAACACGGACCCGACAAAAGGAATTTGTTCTAGTCTGTGGTACCTACATATATTTATCTAAACTTTATGTTATTTTGCAAAGAGTGTCTAAAAGATCCTTGATGAAGATAATGTAATTCGAAAATGCATCGTTTCAGTAAGCCAGACGCCAGGTAGGTACTTCTCTAATGCGCCCCCACCAACTTCCTACCCCACATATCTGTCAGCGTTAGGAACACATCAAAGGCACCGTTACGGTGAGGCCATAAAATAAACGGGTTGGGTTGTCTAGGTACTCGAGATCATTAAAAAAGACTGAAGGACCAGCGTCGCACCACTGACAGAATCGTGTTGAATTTACTGATTGCGGATCAAGATTTGCGAAACAGTCAAATCCTTTACCGAGCATTTCGCCAGTGCATTTTCTGGATTCTTTCTCAGGTGTTATTTCACGTCATGTCCGCTCTGCCGAGGTTCATTATGCCTTCCCCTGTCGACTCGCTAACTCCGCGGCTCAACACGAGTGCGACGCCGGCAGGAAGCGAGGCGCGTAGGCGGACGTTTAATACGGGCGAGGAAGCGTCGTGTCCGGTACACGAACGTGTCGGGGTTTGTTGGGTTAAACCGATACATACTCACATTTTAGAGGTAACGGTGTTGGGTGAGATGAGGCTAGCCAATGGCATGGTCTAGAACTCCATGTGGTAAAATCTACAGTATCTTTGATAACAACTACTTTATTTCTTTTAATATAAATAACTAGGAATATCAAATCAGTATTCTGCTTCCGTCACATTGCTTCCTAATTCATTACTTTGGTGTTTTTTGACACGGGGGCTGGGTTCACTTTAAGGTTTCACATATTGAACGCTTCCAGATTGCAAAAGGGGAATTACTTTTCCCTTTAATTGTTAATTAAACTTACAGAGCGATAGAATATCAATCTGTTGCTTTTACATAAAGGTTGTAAGCGAAAAAAGACTGCAATGTGAATGAGTGTGCAAGTTCTTATTATTACAATTAATATTAATTATTGCATAAATTACTCAAGACTTACCTAGTCATCTAAGTAGTGAAACTAAGATGTTTATAATTTATTACATTTATGATTGACTAAAATCGCATTTGGTTATTAGAAACTGCCATTCATGACTTCTATCTTTACGGAACATGCCATTGATTCTGTAAAATAATACAGAATCAATGGCATGTACGTATATGACTAACACCTATCAAGTGTATTTTCAATATAAACAAAGAAATTTATGTATATTTCACTAATATTTTCATAACCCTTTCCCGGGTATGTTTCTGAAGACAACCAAGTAGAAATGCAAGTTTTCTTTTTAACTAAGATGTATGTTATTTACACATTCCAGATACAGAGTCATTATCAAAGCCTTCGTTGTGTATTTGAGCTATGTTCGCAGCCTCTTAAGTACAAAAGACATACATCGCGTGTTTAGGTTCTACTGAATAACCGTGCAACAGCATCTATGATGTTACAAAAATTCTACTTTCAAATCATTGTGTCCAATATCATAAAAACTCAAATTTACTGAAAATCTAGGTATTCGTGCTGTTAAATAAACAGGTGATGATGAAATATAAAAGATTTAAAAATAGGTACCTTAATTGAATATCAGTCTACTAGTTCTAGGTGTCACAGATATCCAACTACTCATCATCAAACCTTTAACATTTTGAAAAAATGTAGTGTATATGTATGTGTATACGTATATAAAAGCTTTTCAGCTTGTAATAGTTTTCTATTTTATGTTTTCGCTATCTCCACTCCAGCGCGGCGCTAGATCAGAATGACAAATAGCCCTCCCTCAAAACGGAGATTATAAAATACACACGAAGGACCGAGCGACGTTGCCGCTCCGCCCAGGTATGAGCGTCCGCCGCCGGCGCACACAATGGGCTCGGCTCAACCAGCTGTTTGTACCTGAGTAGGTGGTCATGTTTGCTAAGAACCCAGCCAAGGGATATAGTAACGAAACTACGAAACTCTTGCCTAAGCAAAGTCTGCATTCGTAGTGCACAATAGTAAAGTTTATCGTGCCAAGACTGTTTGTCCTCGAACCTCCCTCGAGTTCGTTTTTCTCGACGATGAAAGAGTAATCGATCCGCGTGAAATTGATCCTCGCGATCCGCAAGAGTGGGCCCCGAGCACGAACTACACGCACTATAGTTAGCTGTACAGCTATAGCGTCGTGCGCCCCCATGTGATCACGAGGGGATACTTAATCCCCTGTCTATTTCAAACACGTTTTACCTCATTCGTTTCGCGTCCGACAAAAAATCTTATTAGATTTACTGCGTCCCGCGCAATCGATGAGATAGCTGTTTTGATGGCGTGAGCTTGGGGGTGGGCTATCTGTGGTTTGTTTTAACTTAGTTCTAAAGCAGGCGGAAATCCTCTCGGCACCGTTAGCCGACTTACAATGTTTAATTTGAAAGCCGCTACCAGTGTGCCGTCAAGCGGCGCGGAAGGCAATCCGTCTCGAGCCCGCGGCTCGCACGACGCTCGAGTGATAAATGAAAATAGCCAGCGAGGGGGGTGGACTCCCGCGGAGGCTGCACGCACACATGGCCTTATCGACCTGAGAGCGTGGTATAATTGAGGACAATAGATTTAAATGAAATTAGGTACCTACCTTAGTAAATGAGCACTTCCTTAACGGCAGGCAGACAGAAGCAATATAAGTAGTTTTTAGATAAGGCTCTTTATTTTAACTATATTATCGAAATATCTTTGTAGTTTCATAACTTATAACGAACATGTTGTAGCAACCCTTTAGATTCAGATTTTGTAACAGTCTTACAGTGTCAGTCATTAAATTATTCAACGTTGTCAATATTTCATAAACATAACTATTTAATTTAGGTTTAGGGTAAAACCCTATAACTTACAGCTTATACAGTTATCATAAAATCTTTTACACTGACGACTAGTGCACGACTATCAACTACTGGGGGCCGATCGCGCTAAATTTGAATGATAATGGTGTCGATTCGGATGTACACTAAGTAAACTAAACTAAAACCAGTTTTGGAGTGGTGCCGTCGCATCGTACTGTTCCAGGGAAAAAGAGACAGTACTACTTTAAAACTGGTTTTAGTTTAGTTGGTGTACATCCGAATCGACACCATTACCAAAGGTAAAACCACAACCAAAAACGTTACGTTAAGCGCATTTCGTATCGCGCTAATCATTTGAACGGAAATTAAACTAGTTTTTTTTTAACACTCGTGGTTAGCTCTAAATATTTTAGGTTTGGTTTTACTTTGATAGTGTCAACGTTATAATCGTTCACAAACAATAGCGCGATACCATTTTTACTTCAGCTAAAGTAAAGCTAAATTAAAACCAAAACGGTTGTAAAATAGCGCGATTGGTCCCCTGATCTTATAACTCAGGCTACCCGCAAATTCTCCCGAAAGTCGCGCATTCGCACACTCTTCCGTCCGTACACTCTTTCATAACGCGCACGAGCCACGCGTGTGACCGACGGCCGCCGAAATAATTGTCCATTACGATTACACCCGCCCGACGCATCGCGCTGTGGGGGACCGTCGGAGTTTACTGTGCCCGAAAATACAACGGTGTAGAATTACTCTGATGATATTTTCAATTTGTAACAAGAGAGGCCTAGCAAATAGCAAGCTCAGTGTTACATTAATACGGTGCCTTGGTCGGTAAATGAGACTGTCAAACCGAAGCCATCGGATTTCCAGTTGAGATCTGGCTTGCTGGGTTGGAACCAGTCGGTATAAAGTAGGACTTTTGATTTTAATTTACATACGATAAAGCAGATTTTTATCATACTTACTAAAAATGTAATATTTACCTTTATTTATTTTAAGTATTGTTATATCTATTATTTATATGGTAAAATTTTTAATGATATAGAAACAATTATCTTTCTTAGTGTCTTTAAAATGATCACGAAATAGTGCGAAAGATGCTCACATTAGATATGCGAAACTAACAAATTGGCATCAATTAAGGGATACACAAATCCGTAAATTTAATACAAATATGTACGTCACTTTGTCGAAACAAATAACCCAAATGAAATACGACCTGTTGAATAATTCAACTGTTTCAATTACAAGGCAAAAGCACAATGCGTCATCCGCCGCTTTAAAAATGCAATCACATAAAATTGGTAAGATAATCCTGTATGGTGGAGAACAAAGTTCGTAAGGTCTTTATCACTATGGTAACCGTAGAATCTACGTATTGTTTTCGAAGAAAAATATCTCCTATTTCATACTTTAACGCGTTTGGAAAGAGTCGATATTCATTCCTATCGATCAGTGAAGTCCTGTTGTCAATTTGAAATCGACTTTATGTCCTTCACACTAGGAAGGAAGCTCCCGAAAACATTTTTTTGTCGTAACTCAGGAACGCAGCAACAAAACTTTGTGGACAGTTCATAACTTTTCGATCTTCCTGCGACGGAATAAAGTTCACAGCTATTGTTGCTGACCCACCAACACGTAGGGATGAAGGACAGGCAGGGGGGATGGGAGGGGACTGAACTCGTAAAACTAAAAATAGATTCCGGAGACACAGCGCCACTGACAACACCCACTGCTATCCTGACGACGCTGTCAAATATTGACCCATTCCCTTACTGCCCGTTATTAAGGATCAAATTGCTGTAATAATCATAGTGAACGTGGTTTGACAATGGTAATGATAATAATGACTGATTGTGACTACCATCAGCTGCATCTGTCAAAACAATATGCACCGGAAACAATAAACCGTTGCAACTAAATTATATTCAATGTTAATTGGTGATTTAAATAGGTTTTTATGGTGCCCTTAAATCCACTTCGATCGGCGCATTACATTGTCCATATAAAGTCGTCTTAGTCTACCAAACTGGTTTACAGAGCCTTGCTGTCATTTTGACAGGTTCGCTTAATTATTTTAGTGGCTAAAGGGCAGATATATTTAACGATGTTTTATTTCCGAGACATTAATTTTTATTACAGCTGTTTTACTGCGTACTGTCGTTTTTAGATAAAGACCTTAATTATTCAATTATTTTAAAACAAATATCGTATTCAAACAATATTATGACAAACGCAAATGTTTGTCATAATATTATGCAGAATTTAAACTCAAATTAAGTAGATTTTCAGCAGTAACTGTCATTTACAAAAGCATGTTCAGTTTTTTCTACTGCTACGGGTTTTTCTAGATTGTTTTGGTATAATTTTATCGCGGATATGTTTAATTTGTTTATCCCCACGGGAACTACTCACTTTATCGGGATAAAAAATATGCTATGTTTTAATCCAGAATGTGTTCCACCTATATACCAAATTTCATCCGAATCCGTTCATCGGTTTCGTCGTGATTGAGCAACAATCAAACATCCAAGCTTTCGCATTTATAATATTAGTTAGATCACAAATGATTTCAGGCAACATTTTGACCTAAAGTTTCGGCTCTTACGTACCTATTGGGGGATGAAATTACGCAAAGCCAAGTTACGTCACTCCGAGTGGTTATATAACTTGGCAAGTTGTTATGTTGCGTCAATCTTCTTGAGGGAAGAAGTTTCGAAACACCAAGTTACGCCGTATTCGTTAATAATTTTTTTTGGCCCATTCTTTTATTTGCCTTTGAATAGGTTATGGCTTTAATGTAATGTCGTTTACTGAAACTTTGCAGAAGTTTCTCATAAAATTACGCAATGGTTTTGCTTGTGTACTGAAGAATTATACGCGTAAGATTGGACTCAGATTATGCAATGACTTACAAAATTTTACCCAGGGCGGTTCCACTTCCGCACCTAAACGTTCAGTGGTAACTTTGTAGACATACTGGGTGACAGAACAATTCATGCGTGTTTGCTTGAAGAATAACACCGAAACCTACACTTCCCGTGGGTATCGTAAAAAGCGCCTAAGGGATTGTGTTTCTCGAGAATATCAGTATACCTATATTACACCATGATGGCATTACTAGTGCAGAGCTCTCAAAAAAATATACGATTGTCAACCCGCCTGCTCAGCGTGGCGATTAAGGCAACCCCTTCCATGAAAACCGAGGAAAATTTAGTGACTCTTATAGGCTTTCAATGTGGTAGCCGACTGTGTTGTTACTGGCAAGGCTACTTACCATTCATCATCAAAAAATTTAACCATTCTTTCACAAAACCAACAAATCCATCAATGATTGCAATTCACACTCATGAAGCAGCAAACGTCAGTGATAAAGACACAGAGTGCATCGCTCACATGTCGCGGGCGCGCCGTTTTGACATCAATATGTGAACGTGGCTCCGAATCCGGCCGTTGAGTGACAGATCGCAATCAAACTTTAATCAAAGCAGCCGACTGCGCCTGTCGACCAGATAAACCGCTCACGGCGGCTAATTGAGCGGAATAGCCCTGGATATCGACGTGATTCGTAAGTGGCGAGAGATGGCGATGATTGGAGTTAATTTTCTTTTTGCGACACAACACAAATATACAACAAGCGACAAGACTTTATTATTCAGATGCAATTGCAGATATAGCAAGATGAATCAGTATAAACGTCATCATACGAATATCAGCCACAGGACGTCCACTGTTGAACATAGGCCTCCCCCAAAGACAGGGCCTGCAGGGCGACCATTGGAAACAGCTTGCATCCAGCGACCTTCAGCAAGTCGTCGGTCCACCACCGCTAGAAGTCCGACTCTTCCCAGTGCGTGGTTTCTGTTCCAGAACCTTAGTCCCCCAATGGCTATCAACATCATCTTCGAACTGTGTGCCCGGCCCACTGCCACTTCAACTTACTAATACGCTGGGCTGTTGTAACTTTCTTTCTTTACTCCGTATAATACTCCAGTGAAAAGCTATGGAAATCGCGCTGTGGGAGAGTCTTTCATGTCCGTCGGTAGACTTCTTGGATTCTGAGATTGTGTAGTTGTTTATATTACAACAATAGCTATTCCTTAATATTGTAAAGATCATGAGTTGCCCAACACGATTTACGCATACAAAATAAACGACGATCAGCCATAGAGTCAAACCCGAACGCTTACCACTCAAGAATTACGCCCGTCCCACTTGTGAACCGGATAAAGGGTAGAAACAGAAAGAGAGGGCTACAGGCTCACGCGCCCATGGAATGTCGGGAATGTTAAGTTTGGCCCCGTCATAGGCCGAGTGGCTTTTAAAATTAAAACGACAAACATCGCCCGGCACGGTAATTGATGTGTTGATTCTCTTTGCCTACGAACGTTTCGTGAATGGTATTCACGAGATTCACTTGTTTTGAATGACTATATTCTTCTGACCCCCAATTAAACTCCAATAAAGTGATGAATTTTGTAAGCAATTTTATTCGCGAGACTAAACTACTTCTTAATGATGTCTTCAACAAGCAAGTCTTTGTTTCTAATCCACATGGAAAGTGCATGGCGCAAGGTAAGAGGGTACGGAAATATCAGTGCCGTCATTCTTCCTGTCTCTTCGTCCATCACTCATCACGCGTATAACTCAAAATTCAAAATCTACACATGCAGTCCATTGCAAACCAAGGGTCACACAGCTCAACCAATTATTATTTAGCTGCTTAGTTTAAATCAAACTAAAGTTCTAGAGTCAGCGGGATTCCTATCGCAATTTGAAATTCCAAGGGTATTCGCTCAAACTGCAGCGGTAGTAATGAATCCAAGTGAATTCGCGTCGTATCGCGATTCGATTACACAATTAGTCTTGAGGTCAACGATAACTATGGTTAAGAGAAGCGCGGGTGGCGACTAGTACATAACGCCAATCATACAAAAATAAGTATCGTATTACTCACAAAGGGCACAGTAATAAATCACTCGGCATTTTTTCCCACTGACAAGCATGAGCATTGCATTTCATTCCTAATCAAGACATCGCAACGCAAGGCAAAGCTACTTTTTCATCGCCACTACAAAACGGACAGATTGGAATGACAAACGTCTACTTATACTTACAGACGACAGAAAGGGAACTCTACCTGATGGATTGACAAAAAAAAAGTCATAAAAGTTGATCTTAAAGCCATAGGGTGTAATAAAAACGACCATAGATCAAACGCTTCCAATTTAGATGTACTCGTATTGTTTTTTAGCAATGTAAAGAAGCAAGCAAAATGTACCCTCTACTATGGGTTTTTTTTAATGCATAACGGATGGGTACCTCAATCACACCTGATGTTAAGTGATGATGAGGTCGAAGGTGGAAGCGTACTGACCCGGAAACCCCAACACACTTGGGGGACTGGCTATCTTATCTCTGTCAACCGGAACACAACAATGAAATAGGTATTGATAAACCTGCACGGGAAGACCTGCTGTGATATGTACGAATACCACACAAACAAAAAAGAAAGACAGAGCACTAATATAAATTAAATGAAGCCCCTCTTTAACCGCCTGCTCTAGGAAGGAGGGTAACGTTTTTGGGTGTATGTGTGTAGATTTCTATGTTATCTCCCTGTAGCCTAAGCGGCTTGACCAATTTTGAAGTGCATATAGATTTTTAGATTCGTCTTGATCCTTGGGGACACTAATATCATAGAATACATTTTATGG
Source organism: Oegoconia quadripuncta (assembly GCA_949316235.1). Taxonomy (NCBI): domain Eukaryota; kingdom Metazoa; phylum Arthropoda; class Insecta; order Lepidoptera; family Autostichidae; genus Oegoconia; species Oegoconia quadripuncta. Next base: position 34,314,915 of record OX438746.1, read on the forward strand.
TATAAATCCAATATGGTGCCTAGTAAGGACAAGAATCAGCAAGGTCCTCAACAATCCGAATGATCTGTACAATTATACAATTCCCATCCCCCTTTATTAATGTAGACTCACACCCGTTAGCTGGGCTCGGAGCGCGCCACTCCATAGATTATAGATAAATCACTCTGTCTCACAATACACCGAAATATCGCCACGTCATCTACTCATACACTTACCGACCATTAGGTATATAGCTGTAATGTTTCCCAATAAATCATTTTGTACAGAGCTACGGAAATTTGAAGGTATTAGACCAATTAGGGGAGTATCTTATGTCTAGCTTCAATAAAATAAAAACGAAACGTTTTGGAGCGCGCGTGAAGAGAAATGAGCGGAATGGACTTATGTAAACATGCACGAGATGGAGCGGGATGAAGCTTAATAATAAATAATAATAAAAGGTATTTATTCATCACAAAAAAGAAAACACAAGCATACATAGAATCGAGAACCACAGTATTGTGTGAATGGGTAAGTGACTCAGCAGTGATGCTGATTTTCAGTCCCCCCTGCGGAGTAGTTGCTGCCACCAAAGAAAGTATGGGCGACTTTCCAATGGCTATTTTTTTTTTGCTTATACATGGCCCTGAATAATGTAGAAATTAAATTAAAATGTAAGAAATAAGAGGCCCCATCTGTCAGCGCCAACTTTCGAGCCACTTTAAACTACTTTACTACGCGATCAGAAAATCGCCCATTTGAAAAAAAATAATATTAGCGTAACAATTAGTGTTCCGAGGAATTGTTCGGTTTAATTCCTGCTGCTGAGTTCCATCATCGCACTACTAGGCATAAACTTAAATTCCACCAACACCACCTAGACAGTTGGAAATCCACCACGGTGCGGTTCAGTAGACATTTCCTTCCACGTACCGTTACTTTTTGGAATAAGCTCCCGGCGGATGTCTTTCCGAACCCATACGATCTGGGAACCTTCAAGAAGCGAGCATATTCCTTCCTTAAAGGCCGGCAACGCCACTGCGGATCTTCCGTTTCCGTAGATGGTTATGGGCAGCGGTGACACTTACCATCAGGTGCGCCCTCTTGCTCGTTTGCCCACCTCTTCAATAAAAAAAAAAAAAAAAAAACAAAATACGAATAGTTTCAATTTTCCTGTGGCCAGAGAGGAATGGGTCAAAGTGAACAATATAACCTGCTAAAATACCAGTGCTTTGATGACCTATTGACACGTAATAACTATTCAATAGCTTCTTTTGGTTACAAAAGGTGGTCATTGGCCACACAGCTCAAAAATCGTCACAAACGCATCTGTTTGAGCTTCAATGTTAATTTTGGAAATTAGAATATTTAGTCCCGGAAACAAGTTTTTCATTAGAATTTCACGTCATATTAGAAAAACCAAGTGAAGCGTTTTATGATTCACTCATTATACATTATATACAACGCTGCTATTGGTTAATGTAACTTAAACCGAATTGCCAGACATATGTGGGCAGTAAGTTATACTAAAGTTTCTATTTCTAAGGAACGACATTTCCCGTTCTGATTTATAGCGTACCTACCTACTATTTCCAAGTTGTCCGAGTAAACTACAATATCGATTTCATTCGCATATATTAACTTCTAACAATTACAGCTAAACGTCACTTTCACACGGGCGCATCGCAAACGCGCTTTACCGGAAACAGAGCGTCCGCGTCACATGCAGCCAGCAGCTTTCAAGGAAAACTCATTACAACGACACGCGTCACGTAGGGCCCATAACCGGTTTTATTGGGTTTCACTGACGCGCCCTAAGTCCAACAGAGCCGTGCGCCGCATCTGAACCACCCTTTACATGGCGCCCGTTGTCGCTTTGAGTTGTCTGGTCTAAGGGATTTTGAATACTGTAACTTAAATTAATGGTGGAGCGCTACTAATAGCAATTCGAAAATTGATACCGCAAACTATACCTGTTACAAGTTTTGTGCAGCCATCTGATAAAACCTACTGTTCCAAGCGCTGATTACGTACGATCTTAAGTGGAGTAACATATCTTTCATTAATAGAAGCATGTACTGGTAAATACTCTAATGTCTCAAAAAACAATGTCTTGCGAACTTGTCATGTTAACAAGAGCGTCCACTTATAACTTGTTCATTAGATACTATTCATATGTGAGGATAAACTTAGTTGTTTCTGCTATCAAAACTTGGAATATTTTACAGTTGGTATATGCAGAACTTAATACGCGTATTCCCAAGTATCTGGTTGTTTTTTTTAATCGGGTAGAGTACGATCACGTCTTTATAGAAATATTAATACAGATTCCACACATAATTTGGCTTCAGATTATGACATTATGGGAAAACAAAGGGATTGGTTGGTTAGTGGAGAGCAACAAGCATTCGCTTCTCTATGACCTCTAAGACAAACATTGGCCTATTGTGTTGAGCAACCAAAGCTCAGGGGATCACTTATAAAGTTCAGTTGCCTCTCAGTGTGGCAAACCCTCAGAGAGTTTCATCCCGAACTACATTGGATTTAATTGATAAGGACAACATCACAGCTTGGGAAAACATAGCTTATATCGTAATTGATATTACGAGTACAGTTAAAGCTGTTAAAAAAAAAAATGCTTCAAACTATCAAACGGCGTTTGATTTCAAAGACAGGTACTAAACAAATATTTACATTTTCAACAAAATCTTTGTGAATAAAACCGTTCCTTTTGGATAATTGTTTCCACATCTCTAACAAAACTAGAACTAACAAGATATTCTACATTAGTTATTGAACTGTAAACCTTCAAACTAGAGTCCCACGCCATTTTGCAACAACCACAACACCCACGTATCATGGAAACCGTGTCTTTATGGTGTATTTTCGAAAGCAAAAGTACCAGGCTTGCATACAAGGAAGGAGGTTGGTCGTAGGCTCGTTGCGTCGAGCCACCGAGCCGAGCAGACGGCGGGCGCGGGCGGATCGATACCCCGGCCGCATTGTTGCCCCTCCCCCACCGCACCATACCATTCCCCGTCAGCCTGCACCCGAAATTCGCCCCATTTGATCCCGCGAGCGAATCAATCGCTTTTGTTGCAGTAACTTGATGCATCAAGGACCAAGTGGTATACGATGCATTGTTATATTCACGTACAATTATCAACTTTCGGGCCGAGGCCGTAGGTACCAGTTTTCTGAAATGTCAATAAATCAGTTATGAGAAAAGTTCAGTGGAGATATTGAAACGGCAGCTGTTTAACTGTCTTAGGAGGAACTTATACAAAACATGTATTGTTCTCGAAAGGAGCTGCTGTTATAACAAAGAGGAAATGTTTACTTTGAATAAACCTCTGGCTTTTCGATTGTATAGACTACCTAAGAGTTACATAGGGAACGTGTCTACGTCGGAAATAGTGTTGTTTAGTTATTCTAGTTGTTTAAGTGTTGTCAACTGACTGTTGATTAAATATGGTGAATTAACAATTGTTACTGAGTGTTACATATTCGATATTATTCAGAGGATAGTAACATTGTCATGCAATTTCAATTTATTGCATTTAGGTATGTTGTATATAATATGACCTTAAAAATATTTTTATGGGTATCAAAATACTTCATATTGTAAAAACCGATGCAGTCTCCGATGTATACAAGCAAAACAAATACATAGGTATTAGCCTTGTAAGTGCTTCAAGAATTTCTAGCCGCGCGCCGTGATTTGTTTGATATATAGTTCTGTAACATCATGTAAACTAGAAAGGAATAAAACAAAACTAAGCAAGTATAAAGTTTATGTTCCCATTCGAGCAAGCGCAAACGTCTACGATAAAAACCGTAATAAATAACACGATACTATGGCCGGCTCCAAAGCAGCTGGTTACCATTATATTTTCATAACCAAACAAGCGGTTCAAAGTTAACTAACTACACTTTGTTTAAACTCTACTAAGGTATTAAAATAGCAAGGGCAAAGAACTTCAAAAGTAAATAAAGCTAACCGGTGTTACTCAAACATTTTAACTGGGAAACCGAGCAAATGTTCGACTTTTTATGTTTCCTCGTTCACATTCAACTTCAGAGGAAAAATTCCCAGGTACTGTTTTCCTTAATTACTGCAAATAGTTTCAAGGTTGTTTAAAATATAGGCCTATAAGTGTATTTTTCATGTGATTGATTGACCAACTTCGTTGATTTCTTTCACAGAAAATTTCTGCCACAATTCAGCGTTAGTTTTTTTAAGGCGTGGAACGTCCGAGGTCAACTTTAGGGTGGGCGATGGGCGGCCAGTAACCAACCACATTTCATCAAGTAAATCATCGCCCTGTGTGTCGTTCACTATATTTCATTTTTAGTCTCTTATTAGCAATTCTATTTTTCTATCATTAAGAAGTCTATGAATTCATCCTATTTCACCACTTTCGTAACTGTATTTTTTTTGTCAATAATTTGCTTTAAAAACAAATGTTATTACCTAATCTTAAACTGGGTAACGATGAGCATAAATTCCCCACACTAAACATTTACCTTTAGCTTGCTTAGATCCCTTAACCTTTGGGTTTTATAGGGCCTATGCACCAGATTAATCTGTCAAAATGATAACGAGGTTATGAAACGATGAAAAATATTTCCCATTCCGTTTTATTCTAAGTTATAATATACTACAACTTAACTAATATAATTTATGCTATATATATATAAATATAAATAAGATAATAATATTGTTGTGTTCCGGTTGTCAGAGATAAGATAGCCAGTCCCCCAAATGTGTTGGGTTTCCGTGTCAGTACGCTTCCACCTTCGACCTCATCTTCACTTAAAATCAGGTGTGATTGAGGTCAAGTAACTACCCGTTGTGCATAAAAAAATTTAAGATTAGTGAAAAAGAAAAAAGGAACATCAGAAGAGTTTACAAAATAGAATCTCTTTTGTAAACTGTTGCGAAAAATGGCTATGAAGATAAGTTTTGACTTCGTGTTAGTTCTACACGTAGGTAGTTATTAGATCATCTGATGCCACAAAACATCCTGTAATAAAAAGCTAACAACCCAAACTAAATTTTACACCTCGACGTTCAATAGCGAACGATGATGAAATAAATTTGAACAGCGCTGTTTGCAATGCACGAGTCACTACTCACTTACATATATCCTGGGAAACTGTCCGTAACAGTTACGCGATAATAACTGGTAATATGCAGTGTTGGCCCTTTGACCCCTGTTTGTTGTATGAACACATACCAGAAAAGATATTATACTATTATTATCAAAGGTAAAGTACTCATCACATTTAAAACTTGAGTTTGAATAGATGATCTGCACGATACAGATGATATTAGGTGAAGTTGCAATGACAAGGTAAAAAGAGAGTACGTACATACATACTTAACGTTACGACCTTTATCCCAAATGGGGCGGTCAGAGATATCAATAATACTTCAAGCCATACAGACAGTGCAAAATAATAAAAACTTATTTTAAATAACTGCAGAACACAATTCGAAATCAAAGACTCAGGACCTACGAGTATACCACATAATACGGAAATTATTAAAGTTATTTTATTCGAGGAATTGCAAAATAACACCGACAAATTAAAGTCCAAAAATATCGAATTTGCAACCATCTTTGACGACCTGTTTGGTGTAGTGGTTAGAAACTCTGCTGCTATACCAAAAGGTCGCGGGTTCGAATCCCGCTAGGGACATATGTTTGTATGATGATACAGACATGTGTTCCCGAGTTATGGATGTTTTTCATTTATATATGTATTTATTTACAAAAAAATATATATTTGTGTAGTCAACCATCTGGTATCCATAATACAAGCCAAGTTGCTTAGTGTGGAACTAAAGGCGCTGTGTGTATGTGCAAAGATATTTATTTATTTATATATTAATTTCGCATAGCGAAAGAGGTACTTTAGAAGCTGATGGAGAACCCAAAAAAAGAGTAATGTAAAATGATGTCCAAAATATCGCTCGCTCGCCCAGCTGATTGACAACTAGCCAAAGGTCCAACCGTGTGATTTATGAAGCTACTTTCGCAGCGATTCTCTGCGTCATATTTCATGAGAATTATAATTTTTTTAGTGCTGTTATTGTTATTTGCTATAAAACTACTGGTTCCTTTTCTGCTAACATGTTCAGACTAACATGCGGTATAAGTATTGATGAAAGCTTTGATGCAGGTACATATTTTATACTAACACTACTTTACCGAGTCTCGGCAACGGCAAACACGTCGCATGGTAAATATGAAAAACGGTCCAAATAAAACAAACCAAAGCGCTACGTGCTACATTTTGAGAAGTGTTTGGTGTTAACGAAACGAGTTCAAAAACTGAGATTGTTCCTTATCGACGAGTGGCGCCGTAAATAATTTACACCAGAGCGAACAAGATAACCTAAGGTTTATTGGTTTATTTTCCGAGTTACGCGGTTGTGGGCGACAAAAAAAGGATGAAGATAAAATGGCCGCAAGTACCTACATATTGTTGTACGTAACCTTTGGCCTGAAGTTGTTAAAATTTTAAATTAGTTATGAATTAATTAATTGTTATTTATGGATCGTGCTCCATTAATATTTACGCTTATATTCATTCGTGAAAGCAACGGAATGTCTTGGACTGATAGAGCATTTTTTTTCGATATAGTGCAGATTTTCAAAAATATTTTGGACATACATGATTCCCAAGATTCCCATGGTCACTACAACGGAATATTACCTACATAAATATTTATATAAACATCCATTACTCTGGAATAAATGTTTGCATTCATCACACAAACACTTACCCTTAGCAGGATTTGAACCCGCAACCAATGCTTTCGAGGGCTGGATTATGTATGACGCACACACCAAGCGGTTGTAGTAAAGTGAATCATAAAAAGTGGACTTCGGAAGATTTAAATCGTTAAAAATGCTAGTGTACATGACAGGTGATGACGTAGCAATTCATTAACTATTTTAAGGATTCCTACGAGTATACAAATACATTGTTAGGTTAGCATATTTGAGAGAGATGAATGTATGACGGATTGCAGTATTATAGATGGAGAGAAAGTGGAAGAAGTGCTTGAGTTGTGTATTTGGGTTCATTGCTTACAAGGGATGGAAAGTGTAATAAGAACACCGAAAGAAGAATAAATTAAATCAGGTGAATGGAACACTGCATGCCTTTATGAGAAGCCATAAGGTCTCCAAAAAAGCTTGTCTGGCTGTTCATGGCCGAAGAAGAATGATAGTAGAATTAATACAATGGAAATGATATCATTGAGAAGTGTGAGTGGGGGGTGAGTTTGAAAGATAGACTCAGGAATAATGTAATTAGGGAGTTATGCAGTGTGAAAGAAGAAACAGCGACAAAGATTGAAAAAGGTATGCTGAGATGGTTTGGGCATGTGGAGAGGATGAATGAAAGAAGACTAACAAAAGAAGAACACCACGGCGAACGTAGCATGACCAAACCTTGAAGAAAGGCCAAGTCAAAAGTACCCTAATCTGACGAGCATGTATGAACAACATTATGAGAGTGAATGGAGCAAAGAGGTGTGTCAGTATCGTAACAAGTGGAAGTCTGTGGTTTCTGCCTAACCCTGCGGGAAACAGGCGTGACTTTATGTATGTAATGTTGTTAGGTTAGACTGTCATATTGGCATAAGTTTGATATTAGTTTACTGTATAAGAATTTGTCATAATGCTGTTGATTCTATATAAATAAATATCAACACGGGTTTTCTTTGTATGGCGACAATTTAGACAAGAAATCCTCGGTCAGTTAAACTTTGCAGTGTGATAACGTCATGTCTTTTTATACATCTTTCGCTAATCTTATAATCCAATGATTGATAACTTTCGGATTTATTTGTCAATCGTAATCTATAAACTCACTTCCTGTATCATTAACATTATCTATGTTTTTGTTTTTATTTTTGTGTAAGAAAGTTGGCAGTAACTCCAATTTATCATACAAAGTTTCAGTTTCAAAGGAATTATTATATTCCTTCACACGAGTGTTAAATAGCCTTAGGTGATGAATGATCTGTAAAATATCTGTATATCTCAACTAAGTTATAAGTGTGAATAAAGGTTTTGACGACCTGTTTGGAGTAGTTGTGGTTAGGGACATAAATGTTTGTATAATGAATAACGGGTTCTATATTTCCATGGTTTTTGGAAATACCAAATACCAAATGTATGTATTTGTATCCATTGTATCCATCTGGGTATCCATAATTACAAACCTAGATGTTTATGTCCAAGGATCCAATTTTAACGAAGCCAACTAGTCTTATATCATTGGGTTTGCTGGAATATAGCGAACAGATTAGTTAGAAGTTAGTTTTCTTATCTTTTAAAATAAAATGAGGCTCCTTTTTATTTTGCTATCTTCCAGATTTAAGGCAGATCCTCCGTGCTCTTACCCGACCGCGCGACAGGGTTATATTTTTCAGGCGTATCTGAGTATGTATGTGGACGATATATACCCTCAAAGTTTCCCAAAACGGCTGGTTGTATTTTAATCAATTAGATGTCTATAGATTCGTCTAAATCGTACGGTTGTTTTGGTTTGGTTTTTATAAAATCAAAATGGATGCCGTAAAATTCAACATAAAATAATTGCGTATCAGTGAGTGGCACAATATGATCGGTTGGTTTTTTGGTTTTTCAAAATCAAGGTGTTTCTTTGACTATTTTGCAGCCATAAGCTTCGTTTAAGAATTATGCAGCCTTAATGTTACGTAAGTAGGATCTCGACATATATCTTGTTGCGAGTACAGAATGAATTCGGATTTTTGTTTTTTTTTTTAACTTACCTTTCCACTTAATAATTTGATCAGAACGCGTGTTATCTCTCTTTACAAAAAAATAAAACAGGAATATCAACATACAAATCCATGTCTTGTGGCAGAATGAAGTCAGATTTTACCTGTAACAAAAAGAAAATAACATTAATTTCATCTTAAATTTTGCTCGTTGCTGGAGTAGGTAATTTACAAATCTTACTCTTTACAAGGTTGGGAGAGTTGTGTTGTTTTTTTTTTTTTTCAAAAAATGTCACCCATATCACTTGTAAGTAAGTGACCGTGAGTCCAGAATAGAAGCACGTGGGCTTTCAATCTTCACACACACCCTCAAATCAAATGTTCCTAGAATTTAAGTTGAGATAATAATCGGGAGACTCTTGGCTACATACGCGTCGTTTAGTCAATATTTATATACCAGCTGCGACTTCTAGATTTGGCCGAGTTACAAGTCTGAACGCACCGCTTTCGCACGACTGCATCATACCTAGATATAAAGCTGCACAGCGCGACTCAAAACTCGCACTCGTTCGGGCAATCAACGTTTCGCGATCACTGACCTCCCCCAACGCACTACTGCTGGTTGGCCGACTCGCGTCATCCGACGTAGCACTACGTAACGGCTAGATGAGCCATTCGATTGTGTCGACGCGAACAAAGAATCTGTCGCGGGAATTGGTTCGGCGGCAAAACAATTTGGCGCGATATTTTTAGATTGAAAGGATTCCCTGTACACATCACTCATCGGTCGGTTACAGTTATCAGTAGCGTGGATCAATGTTGAAGATCTGAATATGCGATCGACGAAGGAACAGCGTTCCAATGCCGCTACTACTTAACGTCCCTCAATGGTATGTGGCAAGTATAATTCTTCATCATCACCATCAAGAATAACTACAGATAGGAAATAAGGCTATGTAATTGATTAGATGGACATTTTTGGACATGTTAGTATTCTAAAACTCGGCGCTATCTGGAAGACTAGTGATTTCCAGACAACTGCAAAATGGGGTTCCTAACTTTTTGTCACAACAAGAGTTCTGATTTCTAACGGGCAGCCAATAACAATGTTTACATTAAGATTAGCCATAGACATATATTTATTTGATACCACACTATAACATCAACAATATTAATAATAACAAGAAACAATACAGAAAACAGGGAGATTACTACACGCCTAACCCTCACGGATAGCATTGCATCGGAAGCATTGATTTATCACAGATTTTATGGTAACGCATGTGCAATTTAAAGATAACACAAGTATATTGTCTGAACCTTCACCGCTTCACGACTGATACCAAATTTAGTGATCGACGCAAGTGAGGTAAACGGCAAATTATTAGTGATGGATCGCAGAAATTATTACGTGGTTCGGCTGCTGGGCCTTTTGATAACACACCAGTCAGTAAGTAAGCCTGTGTAGAAGCCTCTCAAATTCGTGATTTACCAAACCCTCGCACCCTACTTCTCTTTCTAGCGCGACGTATAAGCGTCTCAATCTGGCAGCACCCGCAGCGGTTGCGTTACGGTAAGGATCATAATGACAAGCAGTCGTCTCTATCTATTACTCGTAATGCAAATGACAGTAATGAAGTAATGAATGACACATCCATTCGCGTCATACTCGTTGATTATGCACTTAGCGAGGGCTACGACACGGCCGCCACTTGATTGATGTTACGGACACCACTGCGCGGGTTTATTGGGACCAAATCAGTTTGCTATTTCGGACACCGTTTTTGATTGGTCACTTTGAATAGTAGAGAACGGTGTGTAAATATAGAGGCGGTTCTGTTAATCTGCTTCGTGACTTTTGCGAGATCTAACTAAACGTATTGACATTTGGAACTGGAGCTACGCTTTGACTTAACGTATTTACCATTAAAAGCCACTCTCAATACTAATAATAACGATGTATTATCATGTCATAAATTATCATATCATCAATATCATTAACATGAAAACAGAGTTGCGGTGCAATTAACTTAATTAAAGTCCCTTTCAGAGTCAATTGTCATTAGCTGGGTTTAAAATGTCAATGATATTAATATTATTGACGTTGGTATTGATGACATTGATGCAATGTGAATTCCTTCCATATTATTGACAGACTGGTTTGACATTAGATGATGTTAGTGGAAACCTAGCTACTGTCGAAGCTGGTTGTTACACCGCGAATTGTAAACCTGTAAGATTATGAACGCGACACCGATTTCCGGTGGGTGAGGTCGATGTCGCGTATACGCGTCGTTTGCATAATTAAATAACATTATGCATTCATTCGGCCGGGTCACCCCTGCGATGTGCCGAAACAAAGCGCCACGTCCGAACAAGAAAAACAATGCACGAAAAAATCGCATCGTAATCGTTCAGACAGTGTTCAATCTCGAGTCATTCTCTCATTCGGCCGCAAAAAGGGAAAACTGCTCTGGACAGGAATTAATGCTCTGGGAAGTTCGAAATTAATCCCCTTGAGGTTGCTTCTCGTTGGAGCAAAGAGTAAACATTTATGGCGGGGGCTTGGCACTTTGGTACGCGGAATACTCGGGGTGTTTCGCGGAAACCGACCACCGCCGAGATAAGCCGAGGGTACGCGAAGAGAGAAAAGCGAAACCACCCTATTTCCCCCTCTGCAGGGGCTGGGGTCTTTGTCCCCGCGACCCAGTTAATGACCGCCCCCGCAGACGCGGCATAGCCTCGTTCCGATATAAATACGCCTACTACACTTGACCTCCAAAGTTTTTATTGGAAAGCACGTGCCGAGATTCGTATGTGTTGTAAACAATATGGAACCTGTCAATAATAGCTGTTATGTCGTTGAAAATTTAAAAGCAAAATATTTGTATTCTCCAATGGCTCATTCTAAACGAGGCTAATCGAGAGACCACACGGTCCGTCGCAAAGTTTGTTAGCCAATAAATCCTTTGGAGTTTGAGCCGGGAAGGGTCCCCGGTCCGGTCGAGTGGAGAGCTTGGAGGTAAGATCGGGGGGAGGGAAGCAACAGGTCGCGAAACAAGGTTTTAATTGTCGGCGGATAAGCATCGACGTCATCGGACCGCGACACCTACACGCGTTCGCTGAGGTGCAGTAAGGTACGATGACCGCGCTCCCCAAATGCATTCAGTTCGCTCGTTCGTTTGCTGTGAACCTGTTTTATTTTTATTACATTATTGAAATGCTCATGAATAAGTTTTTTTTTGTAATAAATTAATGGATGTTCGTGTCGGTTGCATTGGATTTTTAGTTAGGCGACGCGAGCCGATAGTATAATATTGTGGCTGGGAGAATTACTTTGTATGTTAATTACGAACACTTTTACCCGACTGTCCCAGGAAAGAGGATAAGGAAACATGTACATTATCTGTGTTATCTCCTGTAGTAGGTATAAACCGATTTGAAGCTGAATCATAACGACAATTGCGAACATTACAACTAATATTCAAGACTCGATTGAGTCACCATCAAATAGATACTATTCAATAACAATTTAAACACCTCGGGAAGTCAGTCCCAAGACACCAGTCTCCTTTAGTTGACCAAAAACGGTTGAACTCTAGTTTCTTTGCTGTTGAACACACTTGTGAGGGGTGTGAGGGTTCCCGGCCGCTGGTAATGGAAAGTTTCGCCTAGAGCGGTAGTTGCACAGTGTTTCGCAAACCGCAAGGGTACAAGTTATTGCGGGTATGTCCTTTGTTTCGACTGCAGTTTGCGAGTCGGCAAACATCACGGATGTCGCCCGATATCGGAGAGCTCGTGGTGTTGGACAACATTGACGAAATTGCTTATGTGGTTAATATCCGACATTATCAATTCCAACAAAATTACCTTCCTTGAAGACAAAACTTTGCACAAAATCTTATTGACTATTTATTTCATTATTTCATTATTCGATTCACGCACAAACGGGCCAATTTCATAAATTCACGTCTCGTCCACGGCCCACGCAGGCCTAAGGCAAGCTGGAGGCTCCTATTGTATCTCGGGGGCTTTGTGCGGGCTCATGGATCGAACTCCACTTGCCACCATTTTGTTTAAAGTCTCTTTCTTATTCAAGAGTCAGTTTCTTGTCGGTGGAGTAAATGCTACCAAGATGTAAGATCTTGGTCACACACACTCACAAACGTTGTTAATTTTTATATATATATATATAGCTAATAGTTATATGTTCCCTTCTCGTGAGAGGAGGCTGTGCACTACCAGTGAGAATTTGCTGTTGTCAATATAGTTACATTTCAACCTACTTCAAGTAATGTTGCATTCATTTACAGATAAGTCTGCCTGTCTCTTTGTTTGTTACCTTTTCACGGTTAAATGTCTGAATCAATCGTATTGAAATGGCCAGAGGTAGCCCGGGACCTAGAGAAGGAAAGGCTACTTTTCACCCTGAAAAACCCCGCCAAATGAAGTAAACCCATCGTTGGTCTAATTGTGTTCTACGAAATGAAAATAATCAACTTTTATTAAGGGTCAAATCTGAAATCACCATTGTAATGTTCAATATGTATTCGGAAAAAAGTCAGAGATGACTCAATACGAAACTTGGTCATAGAGCACCTGGGAAAAGACTAACCACTTACATGTGGTGACACCCTTGGCAGAGCTTTTATCGGGCATATTCGTTAGTAGAATTTACAAATACACGCCGACTTTAACCATAACCGGTTGTGATTTCTGTACTTTACGGTACGACTTGTCAACGCTGTATAACAAAAGGGCATGGGAAGCCAACACTTAAAGTAACTCGAGAGCCTTCGGGTTCCTAAGTGCACAGTAAATTGAAATTTGGTTTTAGTAGTCGCGTTTACGTAAACAATACAACCCGGTAACTTTATATTGTTAGATTGAGTAAAACATTCTAACTAATATCGGTAATGTCTTGACTGACTGACCCAAAGACCAAACGCGTGAACCGATATTAATGAAAATTGGCTAGTGCACCTGTCCCTTAAGGTCACCCAGAGCCGCAATGAGAACGGTTTTTATTGAATTTCAAATTCAAAGGCGTCAAAGGGGCAGTAATGTTGCAAACAAAAGTAAATGGAAGTTGGTATGTACAATTCTATATGGCAATGAACACAACGACATCTTTAAATTAAAACTATAGTACTGTAAAAAATTGTAGATGTATATTGTATGTAGTATTTTAAAAGCGTTATAGTAGTGGGTTTTTTTTAATTAGTTTTTATTTCCACACAAATTTATCAATTAATGACATACTCGTAACTCTATAATAAATAACAAACATCTGTTTACATCAGCAGGGTATGGGCCATAATCATAATCCACCAAGCGGTCCCAGTGCGACTTGATGTATTTGCAGTGGACACCTGACAGTGTGTCACCCCTGCACGTATAAGCCACCGACTTAGCTTAACGACTGCATCCAATTGAAAAACAACCGGGATACACTGTTTAACACGCCCTCCGAAGCACGGAAATACTTGTGCGAAAACGCAGTGGTGTCCCATCCAAGGAATGACACGCCAAGACGTTTGGTTTGCAGAATTTTTATTCTCAGACTAATATTAGGTACTCACTTTACATGAGGAATTATAATCATAAATTATTGTTATAATTTGCGTCAATTAGAAGTACAGTAAGAAACAAAAGAATGTTAATCTTACATTAAAACAAAACGCAAGTCAAAGCGCACTTCCTTCAATAAAAAAAAAATCATTGAAACTCCTCTTATCTTCTCCGTGGTTGTCAATATGATTTCTAAGTTATTTCTGAGCAGACAAATGGCATGTATTTTTATTTAATTATTATTATTTTTTATACATATATTTAATATTATATATTTATATATTTAATATATATAGGTATATATATAAATTTGTGTGTGTTATGTAGTCAATAATATATTATATGTTTAAGTGCAGTTAAATTATCTAGTTATAGTTGGTAGGCTTAGTTTATGTATTTTTATCTTTACGTTATATTTTTTACCAACTATAAAATATACCCGTATTGCTACTATTTGTGCAAACCTCACCTACTGGTAGCTTGTATCTTTACCCTAAGGTTTGCCTGGAAGAGATCGCTGTTAGCGATAAGGCCGCCTTTTTGTGCGATTAATGATGTACGCTGTATTCTTCATGTAGCTTTTGTTAATTGTGCAATAAAGAGTATTTGATTTGATTTGATTTGATTAAAATATAAAAAAGCGAGTAAGTGAGTAGGTACGAGTGATGTCTTTATGTTTGGCAAGCTAATACTTTATAGATTTCGCTTCAGAATTGGGTAACATTTCATATATACATTCAGTGTACTAAGTATCGGGAATTTGTCAATAAAACAAAAAATACAAATTATTCATCTAAATTTATTTTATCGCCTTCAAAGTAGGCCCCATCGCTTGCAATACAACATCTCCACCGCTTCACCCAGTCTTCCATACATTTTTCATAGGCTATTTGCGGTATGGCCTTTAGCTCATTCAGCGAATTTTCTTTTATGGCTTCTATCGACTCAAAACGTTTTCCTCGAAGTGGTAATTTTAACTTGGGAAATAAAAAAAAGTCAGACGGAGCCATATCAGGTGAATACGGTGCTTGGTCGAGAACTTTTGTTGAATTTTTTGCTAAAAACTCTTTCACTATAATGGCTGTGTGTGATGGTGCATTATCATGGTGCAGCATCCATGAGTTGTGTTGCCACAAATCTGGACGTTTTCGGCGGATACTCTCACGCAAACGCTTCATGACGCCTAAGTAATATTCTTTATTCACTGTTTCTCCCTCTGGAAGGAATTCGGAGTGAACCACACCACGGTAGTCAAAAAAAACTGTCAGCATCACCTTGATTTTGGAGCGACTATGCCGCGGTTTTTTGGGTTTCGGCTCGTTTTCGAGACGCCATTCTGAAGACTGTTGGCTTGTTTGCATGTCGTACTCATAAACCCATGTCTCGTCGCCAGTTATTATACGTTTCATAAAGGTCGGATCCGTAGAAGCTCGGGAAACCATGTCTTCAGCGACATGCTTTCGCTGCGCTTTTTGAACAAAATTGAGCTCTTTTGGAACTAGTCGAGCGGCAACGCGTTTCATGCCTAAAATGTCAATGAGAATGTTGTGGACGGACTTAAAAGATATGTTCACCTCACTAGCCAACTCTCTCAGACTCATACGTCGATTTTCGAGCACTAGCTTCTTGATTCTGTCGATGTTTTCTTTGGTCGTAGCGGTTGAAGGTCTACCAGAACGAGGCAAGTCTACTACTACTTCTCGGCCTTCTTTAAAAGCCTTATACCATTAATAAGCCCTTGTTTTCGATATACACGATTCGCCGTAGGTATTTCGCAACATTTTTAGTGATTCACCACATGAAATATCATTTGAAACACAAAATTTAAGGCACACTCTTTGTTCAACAATATTTTCCATTGTAAAAATCGCCGAGGACTCAAAACTATGACCAACAAAAAGTGTAGTTTAAAACAAATTAAATGACAGATCCCGCTCAAATTTTGCGCGCTAAATCAGTACAGTGCTACCAACATGCAGTAAAAAAATTAGAACGACCTCTTTTACGCGGGTCTTTTTATTCACATATTCCCGATACTTTTTACACAGAGTAGTATATAAATTTTAAAGAAACTAAAAAACAGATTTTTGTCAACCTCTCGACTGCCTCGACATCAAGCCCTCGTCACCAAGTGTAATGTATGGGAGTCGTCAAAACAAACCAAAATATGAGCCCAAACTTGAGGAGTTTACTAGTGGCCATTGAAGAGGTACTATACACCTCAGGGCGCCATCATCACATCACCTCGATGCACCAAATTATTGTATTGTCAGAATTACATACCTACACTTGCAAAGATTTAAATAGATACCACAATTAGAAATAGGCTAAAATCGACTTCCTAGATTTGTTTACACCCTTATAGCTAATAAGTTATAAGGAAAGACAATACAAGCGTGTTAAAAATGATTAAACTCGCCTGAAGTAACCTACCTCACATGCATCGCAAATATACCTTTAGCTCTATATATGATTCATTTTGTGTTCTCTTCTTTGTGTCAAAGAGCCCAATTATATTATATCCACACAGAACTCGGCAACGCCGCATATGGTGGGGAAATCATCTCAAGAGCGAGCTAAACTTTCGTTTCAGTAGGCCCAAAAGAAACATGGATGAATGCACCACCGCCCCGTATCGTATGTTGAAATGAAACAAACGACGAAAACAATAAAGACATTAGCTTACAGAGCTACTGTGAACCTCTCGCTACATGCTCGTACAGTTTCACTATCGAGCTAGTGATACAAAAGAGTGATATAAATCACTGAGCCGAAAACATCTCGTTTTCTTTTAAATGATATAATTTGCGCAGGTCTATTGAGAACACAGTTCTAGCGACCATATTAATATGTGGTTGTGAAATACTTAGATGGCAAAAATGGAACAGAATTTATGATTCTTGATTTCATTTACCATAGATAAAACTGCTTTTATTAGAGCTTACATTATATTTACCAACAATAACATTTGCATAGACAATCGTTTCATTCAACATTACCCCGCATTCTTTACTTTAGCAATATACATGTGAATTATTTAATAACCTACAAGCGAGATTCCCGCGATTAGGGCTCCATAAGTGCCCACTTGTGTACGTAATAGAAACTAAACCCGCGTTTTCACTCGTCTTCATAAATTTAAATAATAACACCGACCACCCACCGATTTGCTCATTGAAATCTGAATCTACATTTTAATCTTATAACCGTATGTTCTTGTTGGATATGTCCGACTGATTTGAATCTGGGCCTCTCTCGAAAAGTTGTTCGTCTATCAGTTATCTACGTAGGCAGCAAATGATTATTGTTAGATATTATCCAACGTAATCAAACAATAATAAATATATATCTATTCAAATTTGAGTCTGCATACTTATTGGATTTCCTTCGTCCAGTAAGTCTCAATGCTCTTTATCGTATTAAACTTCATATAGAGAGAATAAGACAGTGATAAGTACTAGACAGGCAAACGTTTAAAGATACTAACACCACAAATCTAGGAAGTAATCATAATCCATACACTTTGTCAACATTGCGAGCGAAGCCATATTTTCGTCCAGTTCACGGCAATTAATTACATGCAAGAGCTGCGATTTACAACGCGACGGGTACCGGTTGGAAAGCGGGATCGTTCTAAAAGCCCTATCACACTATATGTAAACCTAATATCGTTGACATATAGCTGTGAGGCTCACTGTGAACACTTGTCGAGAAGGTAAACTGTTCTATGGAACAGCTGATTTATTTCGCTTATGATAGTGTCACCTAAAAAAACCGGACCACCGGCTGGTGTAGTGGATAGTGACCCTGTCAGCGAAACCGATGGTTGCGGGTTATGGGTACTAGATAACGAACAAACATACATAAATATTATGAATGTTTATTCGTTATCTAGTACCCATAGTACTAGCTTTGCTTAGTTTGGGACTAGATGATTGGTGTAAGTATCCAAAATATATATTTATTTATTTTACCATTTTGTAATTTGGATATGAAACTCTAAAAAGGTACAAACAGAACATATGAAAACAAGACAAAAATTTCGTGTGTCAATGAATAACCAATCATAGAAGAACAGATCTCTGATTGGGTCCTTTGCATCGGATCAACAAGTGCTGGTGCGGAGAGTTGTATAAAGATCAACATATAAGCTGACCCGGTTCAATATTTAACTGATCTTACAACGCTGGAATAAAATGTACTAGTAACATAGCAAATATTATTGTACAAATACAAACATAAACTAAACATATATATTCTTTATTGCACCAAAAAATTACATATAACGGAGTACAAACAATAGGTCATGTACAAAGATCTCTGAGTATTGAAGTAGGAAACGGAGTAAATTTGGGGTTTAGCAGCAAATTGCAGCAGCAAATATTTAACCGTCAGCCTTGAAGTAGAAATTATTTCAAAAGTCACTTTATGTAACTTCATTTGGCAATATTTGTCATAGATCTTTGATAGTGTAATAGTGCCCTAAGTAGAGGCCTTTGCGTCGAGCTAGGTGCAACTGCACAACTGCAGTTGTTGCGACAGTGAGGCCTTGCATTCGCCAACCCATAGCGCTGGCCATGGACCAATATGCCCGCTTTCGCATGTGCCCTGCAAGTACAGTGAACTACATTGCAATCTTAGTGCTTCTGCAATATTCGGTTAGATTGGTATCTACGAAGATCTGGTGATTGACGACATGCCTGCGCATAGTAGTGGTTCTTTTCGAATGGAATGCAGTTACCACTTCAACAAACAGTATCACCGATGATCGAACCGCCACACGTCACGCCAACAGTAAGATTTGGCGTGACGTCATTCATACATCACTATTTTATAGTTTTGTAACTGTATTTGAAAATCACTGAGCTCATAACTACAGATTTTTAAGAATACTATAAGAGATAAAAGTAGCATGTGTTGTCTCTAGAAATAACGGCACATATGCTCCGAGCAAGACCGAAAAATAGGCCCAAATAGCAATTGAACACTATAAAATACGGCATTAAAAAATCAATATGCAAATCACTGAGTACGAAATATGCAAATATCAACATAAACCCGTTGAAATATCATCGTGTCGATACGCATCCGAGTGTACTCACCTAATACAAGTAGTACAGCACAACCAGTGATTGTGGCTTGGTTAGAACGTGGTTATAACTTGTTTATCGGTGGAAGATGGCGCAACTAGCCCGCTAGTACTCAACTAATAGCGATGCCTTACTATCGCATTTTATGCACTTTTGTGTTTGATAAAAAACGGGCATTTTCTTTTTAGCTGTTGTTGGTATTCTTTGTTAGTAGTTATGGTGACTAATAAGGAGTTGTATGGATTATTATATAGAAGAAGGTAGAATATGAAGTTCCATAGTGTTACATTTTTTTCTTTAATCTCACCTGATGTGAAGTGACGATGTGGCCGAAGATGAAGCATACGATCTCAGTAGATGCCTATTCACCCTGCTCTTGAAGATCCCAAGGTTGTAGGATTCAGGAAAGACTGACGCCGGAAGGGAGTTCCATGCCTTGGCTATTCGCATTATGAATGAAGAGTCGAACCGCTTAGAGCGAATGTTCGGTATGTTAATTACATACGGGTGGAATCCCTCCCCGCGCCTAATAGTCCGAAGATGGAATGGCGATGGTGGATGAAGAAAATTGTACTTGTTAGTTAAAGATGTTACAAAAAGTGGATATCTCGCCCACACAGTCCAGATTCCAAGCGCACTCCCTTAAGAGGGTTTATCCCGCTCGGTATTTCGAAATGAATAAAGCGTTTCTAATGAAATTTTACAAGCATAAATCACGTATGTACCTACCGTACATAGACATAAAAATTAGTAGTTTTTTTAAGAGCAGAACCGCTAAATTAGAGCGATTTTAAGTTTTCCATTGTAATAGACAAAATGCATTTTTTTAGATCTATGTACCCTGTTTATACGTATAAAATTTCCTTCGAAAAATTTCTTTAATTATTATGTCAGTAATAATAATAATAAATATTTCGGACACTTACACCAATCATCTAGTCCCAAACTAAGCAAAGCTTGTGCTATGGATACTAGATAACGGATAAACATACATAAATATTTATATAAACATCCATGACTCAGTCCGTATGCTTTGTTTGTTCTGTCTTTTTACTGGTCTATTGGTGTTCAAATTAAGCACTATTAAAATTGTATAGATGCTGGCTAGAAAAAATCAAATAGGGCCGAAATAAAAATAGGGGAATTGTACAAGCCAGTTAGTTAGCTTCGTAGTAAGTCGTCAGACTGTACAAGTTTGTATGGATAAAGCAGTACCCGACTTTCATATTATTCTCCAGCTAGGTTAACAAGGAATAAACAGCATAAACACATAAGTAGAGACACCTAATCACTCGTATACCAGTATCTATCTCTTAGGACCATCGTAGAATGTTGCAACCGCAAACTCCCGAAGCTATGGAGTTACTCAAGCTTTCATCCTACTCATTACCAATATGCTCCTCCCGTTACCGCCCCAAACAAAAACAAACGAGACTGGATAACCCTGGTTATATTACATTTACGTGGTACAGCCTGTTTGTGTTCAATACCTGGTATGCGGTATTCGGTAAACGTAGGGTTGCCACTAGTAATATCGGTAAATATGGTCAAGGAGCCACAAAACTGCCACATTTACGGCGTAAATTCCGGACAAATTTATTTTTGAAGTCAGTGCAATTTCAAGTTTCCTGGTTTGCTTTTTTGTTTTGTAAATAAGCTACGAGTAAATATAACATAATACTACCTCATCATCATCAGCAATCATGAACTGTGAAATTTCGAATAATCAATATTCCACTGGCATATCGATTTGGAAGAATTCCCATTCTAAAACCCCACCACCATGTTTCACAATTAGAACAAATTAAGGAAAACTGATCGGATGGCAACCCTGCGGTACACGTGTTGGTATATAGCAAGTTCGACAAGTATCTGGCTAGTCGATTGTTTTGCAACAATGTGATTGGAACAACAGAGCATGCAGGTTGAAGTAAACCATCCAGTATACAATCAATTAGTTCTATAGTCTGTGGAATAAACGTTTTACCTGGTGTTTGACTTGCCGATCGATATTGTTTGCAGATTGTATTGTACAATATGGCGAATGAAGACACTTCGGAGAACGGTAATTTGTGAGATTTCATCATGCATGATATAATAAGATCAAAAGATCCTGATTTCCAACCACGACCAAAGAAACTGCTTATTGGAGAGTAAAAGTATTAAATTTAATTTTTAACGTCAATGACACGTCCATTGGAATACTTTCGAACATGAGCGACTATCAAACTATCTCCCTGCTTAAAATCTATCTTGGAAAGGACTGATGCGATAAAAGCATCATACTGCAAATAGACATCGATTTTATTGTGATGGATGACCACAGAATATCTATATTCTGTGATGATGGATGACAATAATGTTGACATTTATGTCAACGTCAAAGAGTTGCTAATTTCAGTTTATTATCACCTTCGCCACACCGTAAAAAAATTGGCGGAATTAAAACCAGACCAATGATGGCCAGCCCAACGTGGCGATTAGAACAAATACTACAATAACTCAACGGTTACTGGCAAATTGTAAAGCCTTGAACACCGCCGTAGGGTCGCATGCCTTTCAGTATTTTACAGGATACATTTCGGTGAGTGTCCCGGTCGCTAGCAACGCCCACCCGAACCCATCATTTCCGACATATACATATTTCGATGATCAGTGAATCGATCTAAAGTTTCCAAACGGTTCGGGTAAAAAGTGCAAGGCGTCGGCCGAGCTTTTTGTTAACCTTGGCCTGCTCACTGATATACGTTTTGTTACACATTATTTAATGTATCGATGAAACTATATTGAAGATATAACGGCCTCACCTGACAACCGTCTAGAATAACGAATAAGCTCGCTCACGAAGCAAATTGCGCAGAAAATGTGTTGTCTATAAATGGCCTGACCCGGGGTATCGCGAGCGTGGGAAATCACGGCATTTCATTCCATGCCTCGGTCAAGAGTGAATGGTAACGATGTTATGTAACCTATCGATTCCA
Source organism: Oegoconia quadripuncta (assembly GCA_949316235.1). Classification (NCBI taxonomy): domain Eukaryota; kingdom Metazoa; phylum Arthropoda; class Insecta; order Lepidoptera; family Autostichidae; genus Oegoconia; species Oegoconia quadripuncta. The sequence continues at coordinate 34,337,303 of OX438746.1, forward strand.
TATCGTTTACGTTATTATTATCCTTGAGATTCACAATGGCCTTGAACTTGTGTTCAATAACGTTTGACGATATAGGAAAGATGTATGAAGTACGAGATAACAGTGTACACGTATTACATAAAGTCACGATCTTACCTCAAATGGGGTGGTCAGAAATATCCCAAATGTAAAAGTTTGGATGGTCCAAACATTAACATTTATTGTTTGTAACCTTTCGAAATACACACAGAAATGAACACATGACGGGGGATGAGTTCGTCGGCGTTTAAAATTAGCAAGTCTCTAGATGTTTTTGGCTTAAAATCCTTCAATCATCTTATACGACACCCACGAAATTAGACCGGTTGGTTGAATTCGTTTTACATACCGGAAACCCTCAACCGGTAAGAGTATATACAAAATATGTCTAAACACGTTGAAAAACAATAACGAGAAATTTAAATTTTACTCAGACCCCAACGTTTACCTGACAGTGAAGGTTTTAACGTCCCCATTCTTTCAGACCCGATAGACACAAACTGTCAAATTATGTTCCAAACAATACCTAAATAACAATAGTAAACTACTAAAATTCCAAAGGTTTATTTTACAGCCACAGTAAACCCCCACTACAATAGGGATGTTAAAAACAAAACTGGTTAGAAAAACTTCATTGCGCCAAACAAAGGAAGTTTCCTGGAAGGATAAGGATAGAGACAGTTCATTGTATAGAAATATATGCGAATAAAGCGGTCCAGGAACATTTTGACGACGATTTTGAAGTCATTCTCGATTCACGGGAAACTAATTATAATCTTCTACTTCTATCTTGTTGAACACGAGAGCCTCTGATGATAAAATATATTTATTTTTTTCAAAACAAAGTCAACGAATCTGTTAGTAAAAGATATGTCAAACGGTAAACACACAAAAATTTATCCAAGCATTGACATTAAGTAAAAACTTTTAATTAAAACATAAAAACTGCCATAAAATCATATACATATAACAATTCGTTCAATAAAGGCCAGTATAGTCTAAATTAATAAATGATTTATAATATTCATAATAAACGGATTTAAAATTTACACTGTGCCAAGTATCACGTGCTTAGGTCACTTGTACTGAAATAAATAGCATAATCCTGATTGAGGGAGAGACATCCAATATACGTTAATAAGTATAGTTTAAGACAATAGCATTAAACTTCTGTAAAGAATTCGCGAACTTATCCTAAACTTAGGCGTTCAAATCAAGTGGTTCAACTTAAAAAAAAACTCGTGTATTTTTTGTACAATAAAGCGTTAACAAACAAACGCTTGTTTCTGCAACTGCACTTTGCAGAACCTTGGTGTGCGCATAAAATGAGCTCTTTAGTGCGCGCGCGCAACGAACGACTCGCAGCATTTAAGCCGAGTAACCTACATTGGAACTGGTTCTTATTGAAGTGATAATATTGTTGGATGGATGAATAAAAGCGCCATGGAGTATAAGTATGCACTTTAAAATTTGGCATACAGGGTCAGAAATGGCAGATGGAATTTATACATACAAAATGTCAAGTCTATTTGTAGGCACAGATCACAGACTTCTACTTGCTACGATCCTGACACACTTCTTTTGCTTCATTCACTCTCAGAAAGTTGTTCATACGCGCTCGTCGGCTTAGAGAATTTATACCATTTGTCGAAATTTCACATTAGATCATATTAATTTGGTTGTCATTAACTACCAACTAATCAACTATTAACTTGAAGAATTGGTCTATTTCGGTAAAGTCGCTTATCACTTGAGATGCTGAAAGGTTTGTCATCGTCACAAGGATATTATTACCTATGTTCTTGAGTGATGTGAAGAAATTGTTATATTGAGGACGAGGTTATCGACGGACTAAACTGATAAACATCGCAGATCATGAATAAGTGAAAAATGACAAAATGCCCAAAAAAGCAGAAGCCGGAATATACTTACCTAACGTTTTCATTTGTATTTATATCAATATCCATGCGGGCGGAGAGCTGGTATAACAATAAATCTATTAAATTATTATCAAGAAGATAAAAAAAAAAGATACTTAATAGTAGTTTGAAATAGTTAAAACAGACAGACCCCACCTCCGCATTCGCCTACTGTAAGCCCTGTAAACCAGGATCAACAATGGCAGAGACACGACGCCTATTGAAAATATCGACCAGATTAATTTAATGAAAGAAAAAAGGTAAAGTTAGGAAAAATAGTGACATATACTTAGTAGACAATATTCGAGGGAACTCATGTTTCTACCCAGTTATTTGAAACAAAATACTTCCATGGCTTAGACACCTATCGACCGACTCCGGTATAATCCAAGTCATTTATTTGAAACGAGGCTTTACCAAGCCATAGCGCTGTTAATATCACATTAAACGCATTCGACTTGAGAGGCAATATATTGCAGCAAATACATAAATTATGTATTATAGCCATGTAAGTATACTATGTAACAATATAATGTGTAAGTGTAAATAGATTCGCCCATAAAGATCAATGTTTAGTATCTCATACTGCGTCATCTACTTTGTCTGAGGTAATAATATCTTGAGAAACAACAAGAGTTGGGACGATTATACCTTTCAGATTGCAATTGATTTTTACATTATTTAAGTATCTCGTAGAGCGATCCCTCTCTTAACTTTTAGCAGTTTGAATAAGTTAGTGTAAGACGTATCGGTATAATATTCCGTTTTAAACTTCACAAGTTTTCTCATGAGCATAAAGACATAATTTCAAATACCATTAAAATTTACACCAGCTGAACACTAAGGTTGAACACATTTCAGTAAATAGTTAAACATAAAACATTTTCCCTTCGCTTTCACAATTTTAATATAGGTGTATTACGGTATACCGGTTATTACAAAGTATTAAAGTTACTGTTTACTGCTCGTTCACTAGTACCTAAGTACTATACACAAGCGTAGGCGTTTGAGAACTCTAGTGTTACTAGCTTTGTGTTTAGCGAAGCGCCCTGCGTGATAGGAATAATAATCTATTGCTATACGGAAGCTTAGTCTGATCGCTGCATCGGCATTATATGGAAACTATTCACGAACATTAAGTACTATTTTATGACAAGAAAGAACGTCCTTGTGACAAGTGTGAATATTAGCGATATTTGTGTATTAACAATATAGAATAGAATTTATTGTGATACACAATCCAATGATGTCTACAATAGAACTTAAACACGTTCCGGGGCACATCGCCAAGCACAATAGAAGTTTTATTGAGGCGTCATGTGCCCTGGAACGGGTAGATGTTAGAATGTGCATCAACTAAAATATGAAAAAAAAAAGATGTTTAAAAGATATGATTGTAATGAAAGGTACCTTGAGATGGAAGATGAAGCTGATGATGAAAATTTACTTGCTTTGAATACTAGAGCCACCAAGAAATATCTATTGATTTTCAAGTTTCAACGGCGACGGGCTCATTATTTTAAAAGGCGAACCGTGGATGTTATTTCAAGCATTAAACTTTTTAATATTTGGAGCACCCAACGCTTACATGTTAGGAATATCAGTCACCACCCCCATTTGATATAAAGATATGGTACAGATACGCCATATATGTACCTATAGCATTTAAGAGTCCCATAGCTAATTTAAAGGTAGGTTCATACCTCTTCGACTAGTGGAAATATCTTAGAAGAATAGAATTAGAATACATATTCTAAAAAAAGATAATAGGGAAGTGTTGAAAGATTTATGTGTAGAGCGAAACGCTTTTGTGTACGAAAGAGTAGTGTATCTAAAGGAGGGAGAGACAAACTTAATGACCACAAATTTAATGAAAGATAGAATGGAGTAAGTAAATAACAATTCGAAAGAATATTTAGGCATACCATTGGAAATAACCAATAAGGCTAAATGATTCGCGCCCGATAACACTTGCAAAAACAAAACAATTTTCAATAATCGCTTAACGAAATTGCATCCGCTAGTCGAAAGTTTTAAAAAATAACGGGGTGCTAGACAAGCTGCTGCTCCGTTTCGTGCATGATGTAATCGATTTCTACTAATCACTGTCAAGCAAAACACGGCCACCAGAATATTCCCCAACGTTACCTAACAGTGTAGTCACAGGAGCCCTCCACTTGTTTATTCTCCCACATGAGTTACGTTTTGGAGTGCGTGACTTGCCGGGCCATAGGACTGTTAGCGCTGCCCGTTCGACTAACAACCGTGGATTGTTGTTTCCACACTTGTAAAATTACGACCTTTGTAGTGGTCTGGTACTTCAGAAGGTATGGTAGATATTTCAGGTTCGAATTCAAGTATTATAGGGTTGTACAGAACGGCCGTGCTTGTACCTTACCTATAAACTGTTCCTCACTTTCATTACTTGCTGCTGCTTATATTTCTAAAATAGGTTAAACACCTTGTGGGTTTCTTGAAAATTTCTCTTTCTGAAGGGTGGTACTTTAGACAAGTTGACTGGCAATATTGCACCAGCCAAGTAACAACCCGTTGGGCATAAAAAAAGCCCGTATACCGATCAATAAAGGAATTGATTTAAAATGTCCTTCCGTAAATAATATTATTTTAATATCTTTATTGTACACAAAATTGTTATAGAAATATGCAATGTATATAAAATGTACAAAGGCGAGCTTAACTTCGATAGAGTTTTGTACCAGAAAACCTTAGAGATACATAATGTTTATTAGATTGGGCAGAAAATAGTGTACATAACATTTGAAAATTATTTAGGAAATATAAATAATAACTATATATAAATACCGAAAATAAATACCGAATAAGTAATATTAGTATACCACATAACCTATCCAATATACATACATATAGCACGAAGTATAAATATATAAACAATACTCATATTACGGTAAATAATAAATAATTACTATAATACTGGGGAGAAATCATGAAGACAAATTATGTTTTTTTACTCTTTTCTTGAAAATTTCTAACGATGGACATGCGCGGATTTCATGTCTCTTACAATGAAATAAATACAAAATAGAAATGTGTAGCGAAATTGATAGAGCCCTACCAAAATAGAGTCGATATTTGCTATTAGACCGAAATGCGCCACACTGCTTTATAATATGTCCTTTTCACCCTTGCGAATAAATCATCAAGTCTGTAAGCCGTCGGAGCGCAATAATTCACTAAACTTATTAAAAACAGCTGTTGCGCGTAGAGATAAAAATTACGTGTAGTACTCGTGCCAGCAACTTAAATACGAAACAAGACAATAAACCGCCATGAACCGTAAATAGTTGATGTTTAGGGAGATTAAAACACGGAGATAAAAGTGGACCATTGCAACTGCAACCAGTAGCGATCTTAAAACCGCCTCGTAAACAAAGGACCATCTTCTTTGATTGGGCGGATACTATACGAGCGCTCTCAAGTAATCAGATTACGATGCAAAACGTTTAAGAGTACCTATAACTGCAAGAACGTGAAGAAACTATGGTAAGAGAACTTAGCAACTGTCGAATTTCATTTACACATTCAACAATGTTCAGATAAAGAGAAAGAGAATGGCACGTACGAGAAACAGGTTATTGAAATATTTTATTTCATACATAAAAATATTTGAAAAAGTAACAAGGCAACATGTTTGACCTGTCAGAAAACTCAAAATAATTTCCCATACGAGCGAGAAGCATTTTCAGTCCAAAAACTCTGAATCATGATGCAGATATTCGTGTCGAATGAAATTGAAGCATACTCAACTAAATACTTTTAACAATTGTTAGAAAAATAAAACATGAATCACATCGCTATCTATTTTTTACCGCATCACAAATTGCTTTGAGTAATGCGTCATAAAAACCTTACAAAAGCTCTAGAGACAAATGAACATGATGAATCAACTAGGCTACATATCTATGGAGTCACTTCATCAGTCGTGATTGCACAAATTCCCAACAGCAACAATACAGATCACAATCAACGTCGGGATAGAATCGATATCCCAGACTATATTGAACCTTTTTTGGAGCTTCTGACCCCTCGCTGAGTTATAAAATATTCATCATCAAACCGTGTTACCGGAAGATCCGCGAAATTGATAACATGTTTATGAATATTAATGCAAAAATCGCTTACAATAATCCGATTATACAGTAAAACGATTTTGTAATCTACTGCATCCTATTACCGTGTATAGTTGCAGTATCAATTACTTTTCACATCATTTGTAATATTCATGCGGAAATCAATTTGCAAGTGCTTGCATCGTTGCCTTCATAGTCTATGAATGATATCAACATCGGATTTTTTTTTAACTCAAGGAATATTAAAACATTGTTTATTTATTTAATATTACATGAGTCTCTTCTGCAACAAACAATACGAATATAAATAGGATAGTGCTTAATTGGAATGGATCTTAAAATATCTCAAACATCGATATTTTGCGACGACTAAATCCAGCTACTGCTTATTTTGGATTGCTGTTCCATTTTTTGTTGCGTTATGTAGAATATACAACCCGATCAATTATTTGTAAATTTATTTTCCATACTCGTAGGCATGTACTCACAAAATTGACATCGGATCTGCACTTAAAAGCTGTCTGAACTGAAAGAGTAACAAAAATCAAAAAGAGGAACAATATCGCGTTAGTACTCATTCAGCCGAGCGACTAACAGATTAACAATAACATTGTGTGTAAAAGAAATGAAGTTTCGTGCTATTTTTTTATCCAGCTTTGGTTAGAAACACGACATTTCATTAATTTTGCATTATTTGCAATCTGCACGTTTCCGGTTGTCAGAGATAAGATAGCCCCAAATAAGATGGGGTTTCCGGGTCAGTACGCTTCGACCTTCGCTTCCATCTTCATTTAACATCAGGTGTGATTGACGTCAAGTGCTAATCCGTTGTGCATAAAATAAAACACTGAAAATCAAATAATATTACTAGACAATTATACGCGCAATGAAAGAAAAAGATTGACTGCATTCCTTTGGCATCGCGCCGTCGCAGGTTACGGAATGTTGTTCTAGCAATCTCTTCTAGGAAACCAACAATTTATATACATATAACCCCTAAGTAAAATTCTATACCGTCACATATTTTCCGTAATTTTTTAATGAAACCTGCCGTACGTAAATGAAAATTTCGAAAATTTAATAGGCTTTCTTATAGACATACTCGCATAATACACCAGCCCTCGTAGCACGACGTCGTTTGTCGCGCGCGACGTAGAAGTGAGAGTGAGATAATTATATGTTCCGCCCAAGCGAATGAGCTAGACAAATATTATCTCGCGCGACATAAACGTTTATGGCGCCTGTGATGCTACTAGTGCAGATAACGCAAGTTAACTACTTTAAGTGACCCTTGTCGTTACCTTGTTAGACGTAACCCGTATGCTGCTAAACTCAGTTCCACTGCAAAGGCTGACGATGGACGTGGGTTAGAGGAGGGCGAGTAGCAGCGACACTTTTAAATCGGCTGTATTTTCATTACTAAATTAATTAATTTCGTGACCTTATAGTTTATGTACAAAATGTGAGAGACAGCAAGAGAAAAATGTGACCCATGTATCCTGGTACTTGAGGTCGAAGGTATCAATTATATATTCATTATTGCACCAAAATATTACAATAACAGAGTACAAACAATAGGTCACGTACAAAGGTGATCTCTTCCAGTCACCCTGAGCATTGAAATGGGAAACGGAGTAAATTAGGGGTTTAGCAGCAAATTATGTGCAAAAGAAAAAATCCTACAACGAATCTTATATATTTGAAAGAAGTTCCTCATTTCTCATCGTACCACGACCCAAAAAAAAATGTCCTACCTGGCTAGCTACCACCATCTTATCTTAGTCGGCGTAAGTAAGTTCCGGTTGTAAGAGATAAGGTAGCCAATCCCCAAAATTTTTCCGTGTCAGTAAGCTTCCACCTTTAGCCTCTTCTTTACTTAACAATAGATGTGATTGCGGTCAAGTGCTAACCCGTGGAAAATAAAAAACTCTACAATGTCAGTGTCATCCTAATCATTTGTTTAATAAGTTAATTCTGCCATAAAGGAAATAAACTACTTGCCGATTATCTCTATCTCATAGAATATGGAAGTAAATACAATAAAAGACTAATTGATCATGTTTTAAGAAATAAAGATTTCATATTAAAATGCCAATATTGTATCCCCAAAAAAATTGTGCTCGACTTGATTAAAATTCAATGAATGCACAAAGATGCATGTATGGCTCCCTACCTGTCTATAATCCAATAATAATCCCCTCTCGTCAGTTAATCTCGTTTTGAATATTGCCGAGACCGTTTCCCTTCGTAATATTGCAACTGTATCGCTCGAGCGTCAGATTTTGTGAATGGATTCAATTCACACGGCTACGGGCGGGCGGCGTGAATAATATCGCCGACTATTTCCGTCCGCCGACAACGGTGGGAGCCTTCAGTTATCGGTCGACTCTATACGCGTGGGCGGGGATCGTTCTTTGACCTCTTTACTACGACTATTGCGATTTGGGGCGCCGAATTAACTGTCAAATTTTTATTTGGCTCGCATTATAAAAGCACATCCACACTAATATTATAAATATACTAGCTTTCCGCCCGCGGCTTCGCCTGCGTGGAATACCTTATCCCGCGGGAACTACTTTCTTTATCGGGATAAAAAAATATCCTTCATCTTAATCCAGGGTATTTTCTAATTATATACCAAATTTCAGCCAAATCCGTTCAGCCGTTTCGCCGTATTTAGCAACACACAAATATCCAAACTTTCGCATTTATAATAAAATAATAATAAATAAATATCCTTAGACATACACACAGCGCCATCTAGTTCCACAGTAAGCAACTATATGCGTGTGTTTATTTTTGTAAATAACTACTTATTATAAATGAAAACATACATAACTCGGGTACACATGTCCGTATTCATCACACGAACATATGTCCCTAGTGGGATTCGAACCCGCAACCTTTTGGTATAGTGATCAGAGTTGCTAACCTCTACACCAAACAGGTCGCCAAATAATATTAGATAGATTCATAGTTTTCTTAAATTTTGTTGTTTTAATGTAAGTTTAGGATTCCATTGAGGAGTTAGCAGCTGATGTTCATAACACTGGTATTTTTAATGCTTAAGCATGGCTTAGGTGAATGTCTTGTCGTACCAAGAGTTTAAAACGAGGGCGGAAAGTAGAGAGACGTGGTCATTACTCCACCGACAAGAGCGTATCTCGTAAATTGAAGAGAGTGTATGGGCATAAGATGGGAACATTATATTTTAAAAATTGTAATGAATGTTACAAAAACGGGTTGTAATTTTTTACACATGTAATTTGCATGTGTAAAAAATAAACTATTCTTAAATATCAAAGTCGTGTCTGTCTGTACGGCTTTAATAGACAGCTGAACCGATCATTATGGAAATTTGGATGGAGATTGGAGAACGACATACGCTGTATTTAACCCCCGACGAAAAACGAAGGGTGTTGGTTTGACGGCGTTGTGTGTCAAGGATTTATCTGGACGTATCTCACTAATGCGTGGTCCGACTTAAGTGCGGTTTTAGTAGTTGATGGAAATCAGTTATGCCTATTTAGCTTTTAACATCGTTGGTTTCGTCTATCTGGATGATATAATCATTTGATTTCTCGGGAGTTTTCTAAAATTTCAATTTATATTTATTCATCCTGAAAAAGTCGGTGATAAAGAAAACACATGACGGATAATAGAGCTATTCTCTCGAGTCTCTATCTTTTGAAAGATAAACTAATGTTAAATAATATCCATGTGTATTTGAATCTGCAATCTGTTCATGTGTATTTAATTCTTTATAATGTGGAGTTTGACGTGTGTGTACTCAATAATGAAGTGTTGAAATTTAAAAAAATATTCTATAAGCGAACTTAATACGTTACGTCCAAAAGAATGATGCATGGATTGTATCCACTGTGTTTGCTCATACAAAACGAGTTTCCGTTCAAACCCGCGTACATAGGGGAACTGAGTTTATAACTGCTTGTCTATAAAACTAAATTACAATACTTAAAGACTGTTTTACAGCGTTAAATGAATTAGAGTATAAAACCAGTGTAATGTAGATCACAATCAACCACCATAATTGAATTGCATATTATGTGAAACTTGAATCGTTGGAGGTTTTATGTGATTAGGGCACGATCGGATTGCATTCGATGCAACAGTCCGCGGTAACGACGTGAGAACGAACTGGTATTTAAATACGCCTACTACAAATAGATATCTATATAGAACTTTGAACACTGGAGCGTCGTGTTTGTTAATTGTTGCCGTTATACCGTAACGAGGGTCATTAATAAAGCCCGACGCAAAAAATAGGGTGTTGTGTTCGAAAAATAAAAAGTCATTTTATTCATCCCAAAATTAATTAGCCATAGCGTACTAGGTACTATGCCTCACGGAAGTGAGTTGGACGGCGTATTTTTTCTATAAGATAGGTATTTTCAATTGGGTTTTATAAATTTGTTGTTTCATGTAATTTAATATAGCGAATTTGTTTACACACATTGCTTTTCTGTAAACTTTACTTGCTTTATGGAAACATATTATTCATATTTAAAGTTAAGAGAAGGGGTACTAAGGCGAAAGGGGGTTATTAATTATTGCGAACAGACACGAACTGAAGACAAATTAACAAAGTAAGGGTTTATTAGAACTAGGACAAAGTTGAGATGAATAGGTTGAAACCTATGTCTGTCTGTGGCATTGTTGCGCCAGAACGGTTGAGGCGATGGTTTATTTTCAAAAATTTGTTGCGAGATGATTCTTGATGGAAAACGGTTCCGCCGTTTCGAAGATATTTAGTGTTTAACGAAGTTAGTTGGTATTTCGTTTCTCCACGTTTTAATGTTTTTTCTTATTACATTTCAGGATATTGCAGTGTTCTTCTCAACTAGCAGCGCGACGCCAGGTGTGCCGATTTTACAGCGGTCCCATCCATGGACCATCGGGCTGCTAAACGTCCCGATTTTGGGTAAACCAGTCAGAAGCCTGCATGAGTCCGGTTAAAATGCTTTCATATACCTAGAGTATATTTAATTTTGACTTTTTGAGAGTGAGGTGAAAAACATGAGCGTAAGCGAGATCCAAAGAATCTGTAATCGTATCATACCGAACTCAATATTTAAAATACTAGAATAGAATAGAATAGAATAGAATAGAAAGCGTTTATTTGACACACTGGACGACACATTAGTTATACAAAACCAGAGAGAAAAAAAATAACAATAACATACTTAATATACAGCTAAAAATTTGATTTGATACTATGATTTGATACTGCGAACGCATGTTCACCTAAGCCGACGAGCATGTATGAACAACCTTATGAGAGTGAATGAAGCAAAAGAGGTGTGTCAGGATCTAAGTGGAAGTATGTGGTCTCTGTCTACCTCTACGGGAAACCGCGTGGCTTTATGTATGTATGATTTGATTATAAAACCAATTTTTTTGACAATTTGAAATTTTGCACGTCACACCTGGCAACACTTATATTTAAAATAACTAATTTGATAATCCATAATACAAGCCTGGTTGCTTAGTGTAGAACTAAATGTTCAAGAAGTATAAGAAGTCATTTTTTAATTGTCCAATTTAAAATTTCCAATATAGGTATCACACCTGGCAACACTAATCTCAGCAGGAAATACCTTCCCCTGGGCAGCCACGCAGCTGCGGCCTTCCATAGTATCGAAAATAGGGTGCATCGGGTCCAGTCCACATAAATCCAAAATGGTTCTCACTGACTGATCTCGAAAAACCTAAAAGCTGTTTTTATCAATAATGATTTAAAAAATTCTTGAAAATATTCAGAATCAATGCTCAAATTTTACGAGACGTGATATTGTTGTTTATTGGTCATAAAAACGTTACTTATAGTTTTTGATTTAATCTGTATTTAGTGTTATTGTTGTGAGATGTGAACCGTGATAGGGTTCTCAAGCGTAAAGTAACTTGTCCTGAAAATCACTAAAAGTAAACAAAAAACTTTCATCATGACGTGAAATAATCATTTTACAGTAAACAATAGCGCAAACAATGAAACAATAACCCGCTAATGCAATCACTGACGCGGCATTATCGTAAAACAGCTCACAACTTCAGCTGTGCCTAAAGTCTCCATTAATTTTATCCGTCATCGTAAAGATTACGAATGTCTACCAATAGAGGTTAATGCAAGTGCGACATTAAATTCGGTAGCAATCGGGGCGGGTGGGGAGGAATGCGGCTGCGCGGGGGGTGAGCTACAAAAACCCGAGGACGGTACCTGCTGCCATTGACCCCGCGATTGGGCTCGGTGCAACGCGCCTAATCCCAACTTTTTTCCATTCGGCCCTTTTAGGAAACGCTATAGAGTGTAAATTAATTTAGTTACCGAGTTTTTATATCTTCTTACTTTTTTAAAATTCACTGTGGAACGCTCCCAATGCTCCTAGTAAAGACCTCTGACTTGTTTACCTGGAACGCCGATATTTTAGCTAACTTCAAAAAAGGAGGAGGGTTTCGTTTTGGCTCTGTGTATGTCTCTGAATGTGTGTGTGCGTGTGTGTCTCTGAATGTGTGCGTGCGTGTGTGTCTCTGAATGTGTGTGTGCGTGTGTGTCTGCATGTGTGTTTGAGTGTGTGTCTCTGCATATGTGTGTGTCTCTGCATGTGTTTGTGTCTCTGTATGTGCCTGTGTGTGTTAGAGTTTGTGTGTCCAATTTTGTCCGCATATATCTCAGTAACGCGTGGTTCGATTTTTTTATATTAAAGACTAGACGATGGGACGGGTTCCTAGCCATGTTTAATGAAAGTCGGTCCAGCTGTTTCGAAGATATTTAACTTTTAACACGTTGTTTCGTGTATTTCGATAATATCATAGTCTAACTATTAAGATTAAGGTCGGGGATAGGTTCTTAGCCAAGTTTGATTAAAGTTGGGTTGTTTTGGCAAATATTAGTAATAATACCTATCTCCTTTTGGATTAGGTAAAATCCATTTAATCTGTCCATTGTACTTACAAAGGAAATGTCTGAAATATTTCATTGTCATTACTAGTTTTTAGAAACTAGAGAAAGGAGTTTAGAAATTTTCTCATATAATAGGTACCTACTTACACTAATTAATGTGAATGCAACGACTCCTCTCTTACCTGTAACGAACAAGAATACAAAATTAGTTTCATTAACAATTTGCTTCATTAGCGGCACCCAAGTACCAAGACACCAGAACTCGCAGAGGGGTGGGTGTTCTTGCTGTTTAACATTCCGATGTCGTAAGCCCTCTGCGTAATGACGTACCTACAAAGAGAACTTCTATATTCCTGCACGCTTGATACTTAAAAAAAAAGCATCCGATTGAAAAATGACTTTGTGTGCATTCCTGTAACTTTAATTTTGATTACAATGAAGTATTTTACGGTCCTGGTTTATCTAAAAAAAATCACTTTCACATATTCTGCAATTTTAAATTTGTTTCGTCTTTCGTGGTCTTGGTATGATCATGATTTCCTTGTACAAATCTTTTGACACGATGCCAAGTAAACAAACTGGTGAATTTGATATGAAACAAACAGTGTGAAAATACCAATCTGTATGAATAAAGCTACCTAATTGTTTGCTAAATATATCCACTAAGTTAAATAGAGATGATTAATTTGAGCTCAATAATGAACGGGCAGCAGTGAGAAACAATGGTTGCGAATACGTCGCAGGCAGATTGTTGTATGAGACTGATCTCATTGGGCCTAGATAAACTAAATATATTAATTGAGGAATGGCGCCCCAAGTAGTATATTTTTAAATACGATGGGTTAGTGCGTAACCTATCAAACCTGATGTTAAGTTAAAATGAAGTCAATTATCTCAAACAGCCTTTTTGTCACAATATTTCAGCTTGGCGGCAGACTTACATAAGATGGTGGTAGTTAACCAGGCGGAAATTTAATAATATCCAACCACCAACCTATTCCTATACATGTACCCCGCCTGTAATCGAACTCACGACCTCCGATTTGTAAACCTTATGTTGTATACATTAAGCCACGGGGGCGGTTGTGTCGTATAGTTAGCAATATTATGAAATCGGCAAATTCCTGAACGCTATCTAACGTCATGTTCCTGACACGTACGTTTAGCTTCTGTACTGTACGAAGTGGATAACCTTCAGCTAGGCACCCCAAAAAATACCATCGTTTCATGATTAATGTCTGTTTAGGCTCATTACGATCTGCCAAATTTAATACTCGGCCCGCGACTATACAAATTGGCTGCAAATTGCTCGGTTGGTTTTACGCAAATGTTGTTGACTGCAAATTTTGATATGCTCGTCGCGTACCTACACCCTGATTGGGTTGAACTGGTACAATGAATCGAATCAATACTGAATATACATGGACTAAAGTTTACATGTTTGTAGAAATTTTCTGATATAAAATATTTTTGTTTACTTACGAGTTATCGGTGATATTATTTTAAGTCGCGAACATTTTAAAGTTGGACAAGGTTCATTCGGTGGCACTTAATGAGAACGAATGCGAGTTTGTCATGTTATAACTTAGATCCAAAAAAAAACTATTAAATCGTAATATAATTTTTTGTAAGGTGACTTGTTATTAACGTTTTCTTGTGAACGTTGTTTGAGTGTTAGAGATCTAGTGATTTTGCCATTTTATGTGTTAAGTCGGTCCTTCATGGACGAATGTTAAGGCCAGAGTTTTAGAAACACGCGGAATCATTGAATCTCCGTCGGTGTCAGCAATATTTTTATTTTTTTTATTTTTATTATTTGGTTGCACAATCTTCAGACAACTAATTTATGGCAAATGTGATGATTTCATTAAAAATGTTATCTATGTTTGCTTTCAGTGTTGTCATTCTTTATGATTATGCTTGCACTCTGTTACGGATTGTGTAGATTGTTCCCAGTCGGTCCGTTAACGTTTGTCTTGTCGTGGCGACTTTGTAGCCAGCTATTTATTGCCTCCATTTCGTGTTCCTGCTATCGAATACCACTGTTCCCTCTGATATATGATTGTTACAAGTTCATTAGCTTGAAACTAATTTTAGTTGCGATCCCACCATCAAACGAAAGGAAGACATTTATTCAGAAATTCCCAAAAAGAAAGAGTCCCACTTCCTTCCAATAACGAAATATAGTTATATTTATTCTAATACAATTTTTGTATCTTTAAAAAAGAATGGATAAATAAAGCATGATGTTTGAAGGCACGAGACAAATTCACCCCTAAATTGAGAAGGGCGAGACATTGTTTTCTCATAATTTATTATCATCCGGTTTGGAGGCAGGTGGTGACCAACAGAAAGGTGCGGCAAAGTGATAAATCATTTACATCAATATGGCCACATATTCCAATGTTACCATACTTGGATTATAAAATTAATGAGTTGTCACCTAACAGGTTATAGAAGATAATATCCAAAAAAATTGTGCATTGTTTCTTGGAACAATGAAGCTCGCAAATGCTTTGTCTTGGAGTTATTAAATGAATTTCGCGATGCACATTGAATTTCGTCTTACAGTCTCAAAACGATTGGTGTTTATAAAGCTGATAGTGTCGCGTGCGGTTTATACCGGTAAATATTTTTTTTTTGTAAGGAAAACATAGTGCATATTAACAAGTTATACTTAATTAGACTATATAGTGTGGTAGTATTGATACTAGTAATAGATATGGTCCTTTGTGTGTGATTAACAAATGACATTTTAACACAAACGTTTTTTTGTCGCTTCTCGGTACAGGTCCGATTTTCAGCGAAAGTGCGACATCGCCCTGGTGTCGTGGGTTTTGGGAAATCCAACAATTTATGGCTCAATTCAGCTATGGCTCCTATTGGAAAATTGTTCGTAATCAGGAGTGGAGTCACCAGCCGAAAATTGTTGGACTTTCATACTAAAGCTGGTTTTGTGAATGGTTTACTTTGTATGGGTAATCGAACATTTTTTGATCGAATTCGACTAAGGTTCCTCGGGGAAAGTTGTTCGTAATCAAGAGTGGCATCACCAGTTAAAATTACACAAATTCAAGTTCACCCTGTAATTGTTTTATTACCCTAAAATAATTCTATTCATTTGGCAGACTCATTTTAGACACGAGATCTGTGAATTAATAATAATAATAAAAATTATTTATTTACATACAATACATTTTTTTACCCGACAGCCCCAGGAAGGGGGACGAAGATTTTCAGGGGTGTGTATTGCTTTGTTAACTTATAGCCTAAAGGGCTTGACAGATTTTGAAGAGCATCAATAGATACGTCTTGAGCCCCAATAGTATCATCACTAACTAGTCACTAAATAATAAACAAGTCGCTGTCGGCCTCTGTCTGTTTCGCCGCTTACTTCTATACCACGCAACGGATTTTGATACGGTTTTCATGATTATTTAGAGAATTTCTTCCGGAAGGTTTATATGTATATTATATGCATATTATATTTATGGAAAAGAACACCCGTGCGAAGCCGGGCGGGTCGCTAGTAGGATATGTTTTATGATAAAAATCCAACATGGCGCCCGCAAACTAACAAAATGGCGTCTACCACCAAGCATACAAGCGAATGCTTCACGGATTTTGAAGTAGTAGTAGTCTTTTTGGTATGTTTTATACGCAGTCAGGATTTTAGGTTTTTAAATATTATTATACATTTAACGAGTAGGTAACATATTGTGTTGTGGCTAATTGTAACCTAAAGCGTTGCTACTAGGTAACCAATTTTTTTTATCCACAACGGGTTAACGCTTGACCTCAATCACACCTGATGTTAAGTGAAGATAAGGCCGAAGGTGGTAGCGTACTGACCCGCAAACCCCATCTTATTTGGGGGACTGGCTATCTTATCTTTGACAACCGGAACACACCAATGCTATTAACATTGCTGTTTGGCGGCAGATTTAGATAAGATGTCCGACCTCCGAATCGTAAACCCAATGTTGGTTACATTGAGCCACGGAGGCGGTTGAATATGTATTAGTTAGGTTAAGTACTTCACTAAAAAGATTAACTTGCTTCTTAGATGTCCTAAATACCACGTTAACTCTTTTTAGAGGTTAAATTTATGTCTGGCGATTCAACCAGCCAATGCGTTTTATTGCTAACATTTTATTATTCGCTGTAAGTACACTAAGGAGGTCGTAATTACCAACGCAATAGTGGCCATAAAATGTCACTATTGGCGACGAGGGCCCCGAGAAAGGTTATTTATGGCACAAATTATACAATTTCCATTAGCTATTTATTTATGGTTTGTTTGTAATATACGGAGAATTTATAGGGAAATCTTAACTGCAGTCCCCGTCTATACAGGTATCTAGGTACTCTACTATTTAGTTGAGAAACTGACATCTTAGATAAAGTGTGCAATAAAGGATAAGGAATTATATTGTGATTGATCGAGATATACTTGCATGGAATCAATACGCCTTTGTGCTTATTACCCAACTGCTTCAGGAAGGACGGTATATGTATATGTATGTACCCATGTTACCTCCTGCAACCCCAATGACTTGTCCGAGTTTGAAGTGCAAGGTGCCCTTCGTCTGGAGAGTATCATAATATATTTTAATACATGTTGTAAGAAAGAGGAGAAAGGAATTCGATGGCTCAAGTCCACCAAGGCATGGTAAATTTGGCTTTTGCCCACGACAACGATTATGGAATTATACCGATAAAAAACTCCCATATTAATCAATAAATAAATATTTCGGACACTTACAGCAATCATCTAGTACTATGGATATTAGATAACGGATAAACGTACATAAATATTATAGACATCTATGACTCGGAAATAAATGTTCGTATTCATTACTCAAACATTTACTCCTAGCGGGATTTGAATCCGCAACCGTTTGTTTCGCTGTCAGGGTTACTATCCGCATCAACCGGTCGTCGTAATAAATCAATAATGTTTTGTCTTCAGAAGTCACTTGAAAACAGTGTGTTTATTGAAGCAACCAGACATTGCTATTTGTTATATGTACAAGAGGAATACTTCATTGTATTAATACAAATCAGATAAATAATTTAACAATCGAGCGGTATATAGCCGGTAGAATATAGAGCTAATGTCCACTGCAGGAAATGAGGGATTTGAACCCGTCTTTGTGAATTTAAAATCGTCAATAATTCGCACAGCTCGACATTGAATGCATACATAACGTCGCGACCTTTATCCCTATATAATGGGGTGGTCAGAGATACCCCAAACAAAAGCGTTTTGGTGTTCCAAAAATGAAAAGCTTAACGCACAACAACATCCAAGCTTCATCTTCCATACAGAAATGCACATGCGACAGGGGGTGAGTCCATCGCCGCAGGCTTCCCAACTTAGGGCTTATGGCCCCAAATTTGGGGCGGCAATATGCATAATGGGTTTTTTTTAGGGCACCAAATTTATTTAGAATTATATGTATACCAACGCACCCTACAAATGTTACTTGTAGAATATACGCTTTAAAGTCGCGGTGTTTTAAGTTCGCGGAAACTCCAAACGAAACACCAAGTCACAGCTGATTTATTAACAATTATGAATCCTGAAAATGTTTGATCACTAGTCTCTAAATAGTAGGTATACAACAAAGTAGCTAATCCGCGTCAGTCTGTTTGTTGTCTTAGTTATTCTAATATATACATAGGCAATTTTGATATGGTTTCCACGATCATTTAGAGAATTTCTTCCGGAAGGTTTATATGACACAATTATAAGAATACTCGTATAATGTAATAATTTAGAACATTTTTAATGTAATTTTTAATGTCAATTGATATGGGACAAGTTCCTGCAATAAAATTTTCTTATTATTATTATATTGGGTCTTTACCTATGAAATTGGAGTTTTTTTTACTTCGTTAATCATATGTACCAATTCTTGCGATTTTCAAAGCTATGTCTATATTTGTTTTTTATTTGGAAAATGGAATATTATTTCAAGGTTTCACATGAAATATTTTTTTAATTTCTGGGCTAAATTCACATAATAAAAATAATTTGAACAGAGCTCTTTTCATGTGCTTCCCATAATCATTTCTGAGATTCGCTGAACCTTTTATAAAGGTTACTTTTAAAAATTAACGCTGCCTATACTTAACTTAATTTTATCCGATAATACACACAAAGTTTAGCTAAATTTGGATTTGCCGTTCCCAAAAAAAAATCAAAGATGTTTGTATGGAGAAAATAGTCTTAATGAAATTCTTCATACAAAACGCCAATTTCATAGGTAAGGACCTAATATGTACCTACATATAATATAAGCAATAGTCTATATTTCATCTTGAGATCCAGGCGGAAGAAATTACGGGCGGAAAGCTAGTGTCTAATAAAATCTATTAACTAAAATGCTTAGTAATATGTTTGTAGGGCTATATGCAAATATTTATTACTTTTAGATTTAGGGTTATTTAGGTGTACTTCGTTTTTGTTAGGGGGTATTTTTTTGAGGAGTTGATTAATCGCCGTTGTAACTTGCAAGTGTCAGATGTTTTTGGTGTAAAATCCCTCACGCATCTGTCACGACACCGAAACCAACAGACTGGTTGGTTCAATTCTTATTATACCGGAAACCACATCTCCAATTAGCGATTTAAAAATATAAGTTAAACCACATAACCTTTTGTTCACCATAAAATCCCTTACACTAAATCAACTAGGATACCACAAACTCGAGTTGTAAGAGCGCGATGCATTTCAAAGTTAGTCGGCGCGGTAATTACAGGAGCAGATGATTAATGAGCAATCAGCTTTGCTCAGCATCAGGGTTATGCTCCTTTTGCGAGGATCCGACCGTAGCCGGAGGTTATGGCTGTTTATTAACCTTTCCCAATGTCGAATGGACAAACGATAAGGTTGTTTGGGATCATCCAACTTTGCAAGGTGACGCATGTTGCTTATTTTAAAACTGAAATTTGAATAGTTTTTGTTATACGACTGGCTTGGCGAGAATTCGATGTAACCTAACCTTTCATAGTAGAACCGTCTCTAAAACCTGTCAAAGTCAACAAAAATATTATTTTACAGGTTCACGTATCCTCTTAGAAAAGTCACAATTAACTTTTTTTTAGGTACCGCTTGTTCAAAAGGCAATCTTCCCCTAAGAAGTATAGCAAGAAACTCGAAGGGTTACTCTTTGTAAAGAAGGAACAATTTATTTCAATATTAATTGTGAAGCACCCTGACTTGACAACGAGCTGGTATCCTAATAGTCTGATATTTTATAATATGCTTTCTTATTAAGTTTCTATTCTATAGTACCTAACTTTAAATTTATTGAAAGAAAGATATTGTACATTAACGGGGATATAGCCCTTTGAATGAATTACTTACTGGGTTTGCGCAGTCTATTTAAGTGACCTGGAAGTTTATCTTTATTATTGGCACTAACATCATATTTATCACGACTTTTCCAAAATCATGCTGTTTTTAACATAATAAGTATATTAGATTTGCAAAAAAGTAATGTGATGAAAATATTACAATAATACATACATATATACATACTTATCTCAAAGTGATACAGGCGTCAAATAGTAAATCACATGAACAACGGCTCCAGAATCTATTTCGAGTAATAATGAATTATTAAAGTATAGACTGGCTGAATATTAAAATTCTTAACGTCCGTAAAGGTTACAAAAACTTCAATATTTAGTATTACCCATTAGAACATTCCATTACAGTTACAAGAAACATTTCTAATTTCATATACCCATCAACAACACCCGCAGTCACCATCCCTTCTACGAGGCCAATAAGCCCTCTCGAAGGAATTCCTTCAACAGCTGAGCCTCTGATTAATGTTTGAGTGAATTTAAATAGAAATACTCTGAGTGAAAACTTTGAGGAATGAGCTTTTGAAACAATATGTAAAAGTAGAGTAATAATAACATTGCTAGCTATAATAAATACAATAGACAAATATTTATAGGGTCGATTAGACCTCACTTGGCTTAGGACCAGTCTAGTTATATATAAAGAATGCGTTAAGAATTCACTTTGTATTAATGACGCAATAAAAAACAGGACTTCTGCTAGTGATCCTGGCTTTCATAAACAAGATTGCTCGAAATTTTCCCGATAGAAAAAAAATAATACAAATTATACGGCTGACATTACCTACTTACAATTTGGGTGCACGAGAAGCGGAATGAGACATTACGTGATGAAGCAGGATGGAGCTCTGAGGACCAATCGCCCCTTAAGACTTATGTTTTTCTATAGGTACAATCGGCTTCATAGTTATTAATAGACGGCTGTTTGAATTTGTGAATTTACAAGATTAATGGTAGCGAGATATGTGAAGCTATACCAACCGCAGGCCTAAAAAATGACCCTCTTTCCTCTGACCTTCCTGAAATGACCCTCGAGGCTATCATTTTAATTGAGGATAGTAAAGCTTTAAATAACCAGCACGTTATCTTTAATCGTGTAAAATAGTGCTGTACGGTTAATTGTGGATCCGACTGTAAGTAGACATTATTATAAACATTCATCGTTTTTTTTACACACAACAGGTTAGTCATTGAGTTGAATATCATACCTGATGTTAAGAGAAACATTAGGGCGAAGGGGGGAAGCGCGGTCACCCGCAATTTCCAACTTATTTGGAAAACTGGCTACCTTATCTCAAACAGACGGAACACAACAATGCTATCAACATTGCTGCTTCGCGGCCGACTTAAAATTATAACACAGAATGTTACTCAAGCATCGATCTCCGCTTGAGGACAGTTAAAAAGGGACAACTTTATGTAACTAGTATAGCGGCATCTCTTTCTAACTATGCTCACGCTTCTTGAGCAACATTCTGAAATACGGACATTACATAATATGGTCGCAGCTGGCGGACATATCAAAATGCCCCATCACCAACCAAACCGAGTCTTAAACATGTACTCGCTGGTAATCGAACCGCGATATCCGTTTTATAAAACTTTGTTGATACTTCGTTAATCACATAATAGCCGATCTCGTCTGCTCGGTTAATATAAAGTATACCAACATACACTCAATTCTGTCATGTTAGGACGCGAATAAGTAATTGACACGACTCACACATCTTTCATTGTGTACTGCAATTGACAATATCAAGTGGGCCAATTGAGTCAGAGCATTCCACTCTGTAACGTAGACCAAATAACGACTCAATTATGCAAAGAGAAAAATAAAACCAACAGTCTATAAAAGTCCACTACTGGACCTAAGCATTTCCCATAAAGCGATTTGTTTAACTTTATATGGGAGGATTTTCCCTAAATTGCACCCTGAGCCAACAGGTTGCAGATTTCTCTGGAGCTCCGCACTATTGACCTGTAGAAACGCTGATTGCTCTACCAAAAGGTTGCGGGTTCGAATCTCGCTAGGGGCTTATGTTTGTAGATGATGATGATTATAACTCGGGTGTTATGGATTTTTTCATTTATATAGGCATTAATTTACAAAAAAAAAATGTATTTGTGTAGAATATCAACCATTTGGTATCCATAATACAAGCCTAGTTGCTTAGTGTGGAACTAATGGCGCTGTGTATGTCCAAGGATAATTATTTATTTATTAATGACGCTGCTGTCCATTAGACATTACCATTTAGTCACTTTTTACGACACCCACAGAAAGAGATAAGTCCTATTCTACTCAGTCGGGCCAAAAAAGGTATATAGGTAAATTTTCAACAATTACATAAGAGATCTCATTTACTTAATTTGTTGAACAATTTCTGTTACGTACATAAAGTGTACTATTTTTAAAAACGGTCTATTACGTCTGTTATTGCAAAATACCATTAACAAACTTTACCCTAACTATCGCTATATAAACATCGAAGCCGTAGAAAAAGTCCTGGACAAACTCCGCGGACTCCTTTTGCAACTGGTTCAAGTTTCACTTTTAAAGGGGCTAATTAAAAAAATTTCAAAGTCAAGTGCGATCCGGTCAGTTCGGCCGTGAATACCGAGTCGGGGACAATGGTTAGGTAGTTATTGCTGTAATTGAAGTAGGTAACCTAACGTTGTACTTATTAGCAGTCGACGAGAGGGGAGAGTCATGCGGTGGTAATACTTCGTTATATTTAAGGATTATTATTCTACCTTTGTATTAAGGCGAGTATGAGAGAATTATACGTATTTTTCTTTAGAAATTCTAATATGTTCGCTAAAATTTCAGCGTTTGAGCGTCATAGACACAGACTGCACTTTTGTATGGAATGTGTAAAAAAAATATTGAAATGAAAATTTGTTACATGCAAATAAACTTATCTACAACGTGTTTAGTATATAGATCGTAAAGAATACAATTTAGTTCTCGTAAAACTCGATCGTATTTCGATCTGTAATATTTACGATAAATGTAATTTGCCAAATAATATACGCACAGTAAAGTGTCAACATTATATTGTTTACAACATGCATTGATTACTAGTTTATTACTACTACTATCATTTAACGAGATTAGACTAATATAAGTCTGTAGCCAAAAATAGCAAGAGGATGTACGTTGGGTATACGAGACTTTCATAGCTGTAACGAGATAATTTTTTCGTGTGAACGCGAATTTCAACCAATGTAGTTATAACACTGTTATAATCTATCCACACCCAACCATCTACTAAACACGTAAGCTACTGGGATCGAACCTATAGTCTCCATTTTTGTAATGATACAGCTGCCATACGACACCGCCGAGGAACCCAGTTACTAGACGGCTATCAACATCATGCATGATGATAATTTGACTAATTACTTTGCGAAATACAAGAAGAAAATGTTCACACGTCACTTATTGCCTGTTCGACGATTGTTACGCAAGTTTTTAGAATGAAATTTTCTTATAATTGAAATATACATGCTGTGTAAACATCCGTATTACCTGCCGCACACAACACGCAATGTAAATATCAACATTGGAATGTTTAAAAACGATTCAGAACCAATTTTATTCGAATGTCCAAATAAAATCGATACATGCTACCTACTTGAAATTACAATCGCATTTAATTAACGATCCAATTACCGAAGGCTGAAAATGAAATAATGATCGGTTTGAAGCATTTGTTGCTTTTTGATCGTTCTTTACTTGAGGCCCCTACCTACGATACCAAGTAGGTATCTACGCGCAACATCCTGGCTGATTGACCCAGATATAGTCATACATGCCACACGCGAGGGCTGATATAATCCTTAGGGTCGCGCTAACAAGCGATTTTTTTTAATTTTCACCCCTAAGGCGGTCAAAGGGGGGGAGAAAAATTTCAAACAAAAGTCAACATCGCCGGGACTAGTACGTTAGGCTACTAGAGGTACTACGATACCGATAAACGACAAAGTAGTAGTTTTCTTTCTGACATACTTATATTGTTATTATGGTGATACCATCTGTAAGAGATGTTTACCAACCAACAGGATAGGCTGTTCCAAATGAAGCCTGTTGATTAGGACAATCAATCAAACGATCAATAATGGTGCAGTCGATAATATGGGACGCCCCGCCCACTTCACCCTCGCGACACTGGGCCCTGGTAACCCAATATGCGACACGAGGGTTGGGGACACTATTACAAAATTACTAGATGAGACATTGTTACAATATAGTAAAAAATAATAGTAGTTAACGTGTAGTTCCTTGTATAAAAGTCATTGACGACTGTTTGGGGTGGTTAGAAACTCTGACTGTTATTCCAATAGGTCGCGGGTTCGAATCTCACTAGCATATGTTTGTAAGATGAATACAGACATGTGTTCCCGAGTTATATTACATCCATGTATTTATTTACCAAAAATATGTATTTGTGTAGTCTATCAACCATCTGGTATCCATAATACAAGCCTAGTTGCTTAGTGTGGAACTAGATGGCGCTGTGTGTATGTGCAAACATATTTATTTATTATGAAATCAATACTAATATTATAAACGCGAAAGTGTGTTTGTTTGTCGTAGAATCGGACCTAGGCTACTTTTCTCCTCAAGAAATAAAAAAAAAAACACGCGAGCAGAAGTTAGTCACGTATACTTTAAGAAATTGTGTACGCACACATAATGAAATCAATGTTTTCGATATTCTGCGATAATAATATAAATACTAGCTAAAAGGAGGTAAGGTGTTTCGCGCTTGTGCAAGTGTGTTGTTACGTCCTACATCTGTCCTTAAATCGATTTCACAAATCGTCCCTTTTGATCAAGTGTCTATGCCGTGTCTATGCTATAAATCGTTTGCGTACCCTGTATACTTTCAAATTGAGTCAACAATTTCCGGATTTAATATTTCACCTAAATAAGTATTTCCTTGGCCTTTCTCCAGCAGTGTCCACTGCTGCTGGAGAAAGGCCTCCCTCCAAACAATCCAAAGTCTTTCGGCGGATATGATGATGATGAAATATTGTTTTTCTAATTTATATAAAACAAGCTTTCCGCCCGCGGCTTCGTCCGCGTGGAAGATTTCATCAAAATCGGTTCAGCAAAAAATATGCCTATACGTTAATCCAGGTCCTAATCTGTCTACCCACCAAATTTCATCCAAATCCCTCCAGCCGTTTAGGCGTGAAGAGGTAACAAACATACATATATACATACGACATACACACAAACAAAGTTTCGCATTTTTTATAATATAGGTGGGATAATATTAGCTTGACAAAGGTTTCTAAAAGATAGTTATAGTATTTCCGAAATAAAAAGTTGAATTAAAAAAACTTGGTTGTACTGAGAGTTCTACACGCTAGGACATTGTGTGTGAAGACACGAGTTATTAATTTTTCTATTTTCCTTGCTTTTTTTTAATTGACCGATTTTTCCGATCTTCTTCGGTTAAATACGGGAATTCTCGGGTATTCTCACGTGTGTGACATAAAGATAATAGGCATATTCGCAGTTCTATTTGTTTACAAAGTCTCAATTAACTTGTCGCCGCACCACCACCATCACCGTTGTGTGACGGCGGCACTGCAGGAATTACGTCAAACAGATTTGACTATAATTTTAAAATTGGCTAATTGCAATTACTGAACAAATAGTCAAGATAACAGTTGAAATGTGAACAAATTGTACGACATTACACGTTTAATTACAATGTGAAGCTAATACGAGCCACGTCGTATAATTTCAGTGAAATAAAAAATATATATAATTGTACCTTGCATAAACAACCGGAATCAACCATAAACTTGGGCATACCACTATCCAAGCCATACTATATAATACACAAAGAAAGAGTAATTGTAGAAACGCTTCCAGTTGCCACTATTTTTTTTCCAAGGGGGAGCCCAAGGGGCGGTGTGTGAACAGACCGGGTGGGGTTCGACCCCGGTCTCACGACACATCATAACCGCTACGGGCTATTGCTTACGAGTATTACAAAATATTTGTTAGGGCCACATCTTGATTGGGGCATAATTTTATTTCTTTGAACATCCAACTGAAAGACTCCTAATTTTTTTGCTAGACTGCAATCGAAAAGCTTATGATTAAGTATTATTAAAGGGTACACTGTAGGCACAGTTTTTTGAGATTGCGATCCTATGATCATTAAATTGATAGTCATTAACAAGTTCAACAGAGGAGGTTCTCAATTCGGCCTTTTTGATGTTTTTTTTAAACTCTAGCTGCTCATGAGAAATGAGGATGCCAACAATAAAAATATTGAATAATGACTCATTTTTCTCTTTTGGGACCTTATATTAGTAGGTACTTGGCAGTAATATGAGCTCAATTTATAGACATTATCAGAATAGCTGAATTGAGAACTCTATCATCACATCACAAACGTTAGTTACCTACATATTTAAAATGTTCTGACATTTGCAGATTAGAAATGCCATGCCATGCCATAGAGGCCCGTATTAATAAACCGTTCTCAAGATTGACATGGCCTCAAGTTGACGCTTGAGAATCTGTTGCATGCGGCAGTCGGGTAATAAACCCAAGAGGGCTAAGCCAACAAACAGGCATGCTTCAATCCAGCCATTGCATATTAAAACAGCATCAGAAAAAATGGCCTTGAGACCGAGACGCGATCTCAATCTCAAGAACGATTTATTAATACGGGCCTATATTAAGGAGCTCAATAGTGCATATTAAGCCACAGCAAAACGAACAGAATTTTTAGGAAAGCTTTTTCTTGCTAACTGACGATATTATTAATTCTAGTGCAGTCTAGGTCGCCTCTTGCATTTTTTTCAATAAAATGTATATCTAACAACACTTTGGGGATGAGACCAATCTAACAACACATTGCACTTTAAAATCGGTCAAGCCGTTTAGGCTAATTGAGGCAACCTAGAAATCTACATACATAACCCGAAAAAGATTACCCTCCTTCTGAGGCAGTCGGGTAATAAACCCAAGAGGGCTAAGCCAACAAATAGGCATGCTTCAATCCAGCCATTGTATTATTCAAGCTTATGAAGCTCAATTATGCGAGTGCAGGTAGGTGCATTGTCATAATACCCTCGTACCACAGCCAGCTTCACTCGTCCTCTATATGTATGGCTCACATCACAGTGAACTACACAATGCATATCGACCCATTTGCCCTTGATTCACCCGACCGATTTATCTAAATATCGGTCTGATCTCAACAAAGGCAGCCAAAGGGTTGTTTTGAATGAGAAGCCCCGGACGCGTGCTCCGCACACGTGTGCACTTGGATTATGCTAATTTGAAGCTGTGTCCACTAACGAGCTGGAAGCTTAGCGAAGTTGTAGCTTGCAACTACGTGGGTTTTGAAGTTATCGCTGCCACTTGTAATAATAATATTATTTCGGTCACTTATACCAATTTAGTCTCAAACTAAGCAAAGCTTGTATCGATGACTGATTGGTGTAGTGGATAGTGATTCAGCTTTCGAAACTGAGGCGAGTTCAAATATGGGTATATGTTTGTATTTAGAACATGAACGTTTTATTCCCGAATCGTGGATATTTATATATCAGTTGCCTAGTAACCATATACATCATATGCTTTGCCTAGTTTGACATTGGGAAATTGGCGTAAGGGTCGAAAATATTTATTATTACTGCTTAGATACTAAATAACGTATAAACAAATATTTATATAAACTTCCATAACACGGGATATTTAAAAGTGCGGTTAATGCCGCAGATTACCGTACAGCACATAGTCATTATTTTTATTATACAATTAGTAATCAGTTCACAATGAGCTCAACCCACCGCATTCATCAAACCATCATCAAGTACTGCCCTATTATATTAATTTTCTTAGCAAAAGTATGCACTAGTAAATACTCACATAAATCTACAAAATTCATTGTAAGTTTAAAGCAAAAACCATCAAAAATTGTATCTAGTAGCTTACCTACATTTGGGAAAGGCAGGTGCTGCTCGTTTGTTATTCCATGACTTTAAAAAAGGGGTGACAAAATAGCATGAATAAGAATGAGTGAATTTTTTGAAGTAACCTGAGCTTTACCAGAATGAAATACTGGGTTATTTGCCCGCGAATCCGAGTATCCTAAAACGAGGATGAATGGACAACTCTTTTTGGGTCGTTTTCAAATATGATTCGGAAACTATAGAATTATCGATCTGCAATAAAATAGGGTGTATTGGGGCGACATGAAAAACCGTCACATGATTTCAGGAACACAATAAATTTATAAAAAAAAAGGAAAGGAAAATCCCCCATGCTCGTTATGCTTCCATCCTCCCGTAACCTTTTATGATGTCAGCAGTCCACCTTGTTCATTCTAGAACTTTTATAAAGGTTGTCTGGTAGAAATGAATAGCGATAGAACCGCCTGGTTGTACAATTTTGAAGCTGTATTTATCAAGTGTATTCTTAAATAAAAATAAAGAAAGTGTACTTGATTGATTAACTTTATATCCTCCAACGGCCGGTCCTACGCGCTATGTGCCCTGTCCACTGACACTTCGGCTTACTTATCCGCTGGCCATACGATGACTTTCGTTCTTCTACGAATTTTTCAATCCTAATCGATCTCGCAGTCAAACACTGACCAGCACCCTTTTCATAATAACCTTGAACTTTCTTATAAATTTATGGTCCGAGATCACGTTTCAGTGCCAACGTCACTGGCGAAAAATTAATAACGAAAACAAATTCGCGAGAACCTCAAAACTCTAAACAAAAGCAACACAGGGCTATTTATTTAGGTAATACGCAAAATGCGAGCGCACGTGCCTCCCCCGACTTTAAAGCATCCCTTCTCATACGCACTAGGCTAACTTCCAACTGCGACCAAATTCAATAAACCTAAACCTTATGCGTTTGCAACAAGCCTATCAAGTTGAACGGTAGTAAGTTTGTTCGAGATATAAACTCGACTCTTTTAGTTGAAAATTAAATATCATTGTTCGGGGACCGTCATTAATGCAATATTGAGCTCTCGCGACGTGACGTAGTAGTGCACGATGGAGGGTTGAATTTATTGTGTGCAAAATTTATTATGTAGCGAGGAGGACGCTAGTGATCATAATTGAAGAATTAATACGGTAAAAAAGGAGAAGGAAATTTAATTAGGCAATTAACTACTGTATCTAGATTAAGCAACTGTTGCATGAGATGGGATTGATAAAGGAGTCCCCTATAATTTCTATCAGCGAGATCAGCATGTGGGAGCAAACTTAAATTTTTAAAGAGACCTTAACATTTATGTACCTATGTTCACCCCATAATTTCGTCAATTTCTAACAGAATTTGATAGGGTTTATCAGCAGAGTGGTCACGTATAAATTGAGATCTGATAGTGCACTCCGGAGAGAGGTAATGAAACCTTGATGTAGTTGGTTGTTTTATAAATATTTGGCGGTTTTTATTATTAGCGAAATTCACATGGCAGTGGGCGAACTCGCGAGTTCATCGGTCGTATGTAGGCCTTAATGCTGGATGTGAAGAAATGCATATTTCGATGACGTATTTGCGATGAGACATTTGTATTTACAATGGTTATCGAAATTTTCTCTGATCTTAGTCAGTTTGGGCTGTAAACATGCAAATTATAGAAATTGCCTAATACACAACTTAGATAGATAAGCATTTATTTGCATCCATGTACACACACATAACAAATTTCACATATGAAAAATACAGCTAAAACAATAAAACACGAGTAGAGAAATAACAAAAATTATGTGTGTGCCGCAGTATACATAAAGGCTACAGCTCAGTGTATGGTTTGCCCGAGGCGGGAATAACGCTGGTATTCTGCTGTAACCTGAGGGTTGGTCTGGGACAAATGGAATTTTGAAATGTGTTTGGTGTTATCAAATTAAAACTTATGGTTGTGCGAGACTTTTATCGCCACAATCGTGGGATAGCACCCAAACATAAGCGTCCCAGTTTTCTCAAAGTCCCTTGAAACAACATCTACGGTTCACCTTTCGAAATTTACAAACAAACAAATAAAATATTCTTTATTGTACAACAATAGGAAGCATAAAAAGAAATAAGAAAAAGGGGATAGTACAATTTGGCGGCCTTATCACTAAAAGCGATCTCTTCCAGGCAACCCTTGGGTTAGGAATTATTATGCACATGACATATAGGTAGCGTAGCGTTTACCTACATATGGAAATGCACACGTGACAGGGTGCGCCTTTCGCCGTTGAAACTTATAAATCTATAGATGTGTTTTATTGTAAAGTTCCTAATCACCTTCTACGACACCCACGGGAAGAAAAGGGTTGATTTAATTTTTTTTACGTGCTAGATACCACAACCATATAAAAGACAATCGTATCTAGTAACTCGGTATGTAAAAATAATAGAACCATCCCGTTTCTACCCGTGGTGGGTGTCGTAAACCGCCACTATGGGACTTTATAGAAAAAAAAAACATCTATTGGCACGTTTTAAAGGCTCATCCCCTGACACGTGTGCATTTCTGTAAACTTCAAAAGGTAATCCGTGGATGTTGTTTCAAGCATTAAAAATTTTAATATTTGGAACACCCAAACGCTAATGTTTGGGATATCCCTGACCACCGCATTTGGGATACAGGTCGTGACGTTATGTATGTATATACAGGGCGTCCCAAAGTTATGGGACATGAAGGGGAAGTACCTTAAATATCGTAGATAGTGAATTTTGCTCAAAGAAGACTTTATGTTATTTTTAAAAGTTAGTAATTCTGCATTCATAGATTTTCTAAAAATTATTTGCTTCGGCTGGGAATCGAACCGACTCAAATGTGAAAAAAAAAACACCCTACTTTTATGATGCCAATCGAAAGAATAGCTAAAAAATAATAACTCTGCCTAAGTAACATAGTATTTTAAAAGAAAGGAACAACATAAAATGATTAGATTTCTTCTTTTGGGGATACGTGAAAGATATGCTATACAAAAAGCGATACGAGAACGTAGGCGAGTTGCAAACAGAATTGTGCCATATCACATCGAGTGTTCACCATAAAATGATTAGAAAATCAACAGGCAGCGGGCTCATTAAAAGATTGGCGATTTGCGTAAGACAAGAGGGATCACATTTTGAGCATTTAATTAATTAATTTACAAAAAAATACCTACTTAATTGACTACGGCAGTTTCATGTATGTTTTTTATTTGATTAAAATGATTAATTTCACGTTGTTCCTTTCTTTTAAAATACTATGTTACTTAGGCAGAGTTATTATTTTTTAGCTATTCTTTCGATTGGCATCATAAAAGTAGGGTGTTTTTTTTTTCACATTTGAGTCGGTTCGATTCCCAGCCGAAGCAAATAATTTTTAGAAAATCTATGAATGCAGAATTACTAACTTTTAAAAATAACATAAAGTCTTCTTTGAGCAAAATTCACTATCTACGATATTTAAGGTACTTCCCCTTCATGTCCCATAACTTTGGGACGCCCTGTATAGTGATGTGTAGTGACGTTAAAAATGCGTCCCCAGAGATCGAAACGTCACGCATAAGCCGTAACTTTACCTGATTTCAACCTACAGCTGTGTCGTTCCAATTTTTCCCAGAAAACCATAATTCATTTATTTCTGTATCGCCATTAGACCATGTTCCATAGTAGAACACGCGTAATTAGAGTTCCGCGGCATCGCGAGAACCGCCAGATGGCCGCATCGATCGACCCAGCTCTCCAAGCGGGGGGCAAAGCAAAGCAACTGACATATCAAAGGAGAGGAAGCGGCCTTTGAGTGCACGGGAGCCAGCGATTTTGTGTAGCGTTGACGTTGCGATATGTGTGTGTAGAGTGGCAATTGTATAATGCCGCGAAGCGAGCTGACAGCAAAACATTCTTACGTCTTCAACACTGATATAATAATTGACGTTATGTATTGTGGTCTATGGCAGCGTCGATGGCTAGGATTGAGAAGCAAGTTAACATCAAATATTGTACCACCCAACCTCAAAATCTGATAGCTTTAATTTACTCGTATAATAATGATTAATATTATTTGGTAACAGATCTCCAGTTTCACAGATTTTATTTATACCAAATATATTTATGTAGGTATGAGCTCAGTAGAAAGCCACTTAATCGTAGATTTAAATCACTTTAAAGAACTAGAAATAAGCAGAACATGTTGTGTCGTCTCTATTATGTTGTATCTGTATGTTTTTTTTTTCTTGTGTGCAATAAATGATAAATAAATAAAGTAATACAAATTAAAAAAACAAAATAATATCTTGCGTGCGATGACATGGCGAAGGACAAAGAAATACGCGTCCGCGGCCGCCGTCAGTGTGTGAAGGGGTCCTAAGTCGCAATCTCGACGCGCGCGCGATTAGCATAACCATTGTACTATGCGTACTACCCACAACTGCACATGTTGTTTAATGAATGACGTGACGTGGTGCCACGCTAAAAAAATTGTGTAATGAATGGGGGAATGTTTAGAATTGTTAAGCTCACTTGTCTAGATATGGTCAAAATGTAAATACACATTTTATTCGATCAATAAAAAGTTTAACGAATTGAATTATGAAAAGGGAACAGCTACGAGTATTATGTTAGTAAAAGGAAACAGAACACTGACGTTAAAAAATCGTGGGTAAGCTTCATCAAGTTATCACCCAGTAATACACGTAATAGTGGCCTGTCAACCTTCATTTGCTGAATAAGATGCAATGTATACGGAATATACATCGCCTCAACACTCCTACCACACTGTAACCCCTACGCGACAGATTCCTATTCAAGGTCGACTATGCCCTAGGTGAATAGGGTGTGTGTGTACGTTCGAAAAGAGGAAATAAATAAAGAATAAGCTTCACCATGATAACGGTATCATGGTGAAGCTTTAAGTTTCTTTTTAAAAAGTATGTAAAGCTTACCCAGTAGTGGGTGGTTTTGGGTTGCGAATAATGATAATGCATGTAAAACTTATTCTTCATTTATTTCCTCATTTCGAACTTACACACACACCCTATTCACGTAGGTCACGGTTGGTGGTTACGGGACCATCACATATTATTGTGTGACTTACTCGCTATGTCATTGTTAAGTTTCAATGCCCACTTGGTTTCATCATTAAACCCTACAAACAATCACAGGACTTGTCAAAACAAATCAAACCCCTTTAACGGTCGGTGACCACTTCTGCATTTGACTCCTTCTGGATTTGACCACTTCTGGATAACAAACTTAAACTCGATAGGGTTGCATTGTGTTATTACAGAACCTCTATGGCCAACTTCCGACTCCATCAACAAACCAGCTAAATAGCACCATAAGATTGCATTCTCATCAGTGTTACATATTGTTCTTAAATAAGCCTCAAGATTTGAACGGAACAAATAAATAAATCAAATAAACATAAACTTGTAATAAAGATAATAAGTATTATATTTTCAAAAAGAAACTTCTTACTGATTTAATGACTAATGTGACACAATAAAGACCACACATTAACAAACAACGGAGTCTTTCTAGCTTCCCGTTTTCTTATTGCAAAAAAAAATCCACTTTAACAAGTTTCCTTTTACGCTGAGCTACAGAAAACTCTTCCGCAAACGAAAGCTTCCAAATGCACCAAACTTTAATAAACTCTATTACCACCGATGCTGCTTGAGAGCATAAAGTTTTGTATAAAAACGTCACCATCAATCGACATCGACAATAATTCGATAAGTGCGACAGACGGACGAGTGCAACAATAATGCCGTAATCCGCAACCGGCGGCTGACGGGAAAAAATGACTGAGAAAGCAATAAGTTGAGGGTTCCGACGTTAAACATGCTAAAAATATAAACATTATCATTAATAAATTAAGAATGATATACGCAAAATAACTTTATAACAATATAGGTAGATTACGTGATAGTTGTAAATTAAACCAAGATGCCTATTGTAAATTGAATAATTAAAAATAAAGCAATATTCAAGACCACGCCACATTCAGCAAATCTGAGTAATAACAATAACCCGGGGCTAATAAAAAAAAAAACAGCTCAAAGTGATGTTGGTCAGATGATTGGAGTCTAAAGCCGGTTTTCACCAAAAATGTATAGCCCAAAATACCTGCAGTTTACATCTTTTTGCAACGAGTTTCGAGGTACAAAAAAAAAGGTTCCGTGTAACGGGGCACCGTTTCGGAGGGACCCCTAAAATTAAACAATAACAAAATAAACGAGTTAGCCCCGCCGAGCTGTTCCCACGAGGCAGCATTTAGCTTTTGATGTTTCACCAATTCATGGCGGGAGGTGGATTAAATGAAAAGGTGGTCTTGCTTCGTGGCAGCTGATAGGAAGGAGGATAATAGTTATTGAAACTGGTTAAGAGTTTAATATTTAAAGTAATATAAAACCTCTTAGGTCAATTACCGAGATGTGTAATCCAGCAGACAAGATTAAACGTATTGGTAACCAGGATATACCGAAATTGATAGACTTGAAAAGGGTACTGAAAAGTACTGCCTAAAGTGAGAACCACCTTCGTGGCTAAGGTAAATAAAACGGCGGTCGCGGGTTTGATTCCCATAGTACGGGATGGTTGGTGTAGGGTATTTTTAAATGCCAGCTTGGTAGCTGATGGTGGTCCATCATATCTACTGCAGCCAAGCAACAATTCATGATATTGTTACTCCTGCTGTTTGAGATATAAGGTAGCCAGTTTCTTAAATAAATTAAGGATGCGATGGGGGTAGCTAGCCAAGTGGGCATTAAAAAAGCCTTACCACCAACTGATACGAACACTAAAGATGTCCATTGGTAGTACTTTGGTCGGGTTTTGAATAACTTGATTAACTAGAGAAGTAGGTAAGTATACAGCAGACCGCAAGACTATCAAATAGATTAAGAGAAGCATAATCATCATCAAGGAATCTAGTCCACTGCAGGACATAGACCTCTCCCAGGACGTCCCACTGAACTGATCTCTTTCGTTCTCCGTTACAGCTCAGTTTCAGTTTCTAAAAAAATGACGGAACAGAATATTGGCTTATATTTTTTTACAATGCGGAATAACGTGTAATTTCCGGAATATTGTTTTTAAATAATGTAGGCAATGTCTGCCCATGTAAAACAGATTTTAAAAAGAAAATTAACTCGGCAAAGTCATAAATTTGGGGCATCGTATAGCAGACTAATCCAAGAGTAAGCCAGGCTTGAGTAATCCTTGCAAAGTCGCTACGAGTTGCGAAGCGAGTGACGGCAGAGTAGTCGGGGCGAACGCGACGACTAATTGCGACCCTCCCGCTAGCCGGCCTGATAATCCGTTCACAGCGGGCGGCCTCCGAATTAAAAACCCCTGACACAACTGTCCAGTTGTATTGCCATCGAAACTTTTTAAAGGTTACCCCACCCGTCGTCTTACATAGTTATTACTTATTAGAATTGCAAGTAAAAAAAATAATAAGTATACGACATCATCAGCCCGTAAACATCCCACTGCAGGGATATAGGCCTTCCCTCGTATATGTGGGAGTATGGGCCATAGTTCACCACGCTGGCCCAATGCGAGTTGGGGACTTCACATGCCCTTGAATTTTCATTTCTCAGGCATGCACGTATCCTCACGATGTTTCCTTCACCGTTTAAGAGCAGTCGGATAAATGCACATAAGTAATTAAATTTAAAAAGTCATTGGTACATGGCCTACGTGGGGATCGAACCCGGACCTCCCAAATTGGGAGGCCGCGTATTAACCGCTGATCCACCGACGCTCTCCATAGTATACCATATATAAAAAATAAAATGACGTATTTATGTATGTACATACGTTATCACCAAACTTACTTTAGTAACTTATTAGTAATCTGTGACCAAACTCCCAAAGATCCATTTGTTGTGCGACACCTTAAAATAACTCTCCAAAGAAAATTGACGTGACTGAGTCAACAGAACTGGCGAATTAGGGAAACCATCCAGTGACCAGTATTGCCCTGACTCAGAAGAGAGAAACGGCATCGGCGCAAAACGTCCATTTCGCAAAACCTCTGTAAATTAACAGAAGCTATATCTCATCATCATCGGGTGATCCTCAGACTTCGATGTATAAGAATGAAGCTTATTAACTTGTAAATAGTAGGTGCACAATCACCAGACGAATTTAGGAAACAAACTCTAAAACAGTGTTAAGATGGAAAGCAAATTCTTATTAAAGTATAAAGATATGCAAATAGCGGAGTTAAAATTTTCCTTTAAAGGGAGTAAAGCAAGAAGGGCTCTAGTGGCAACTGTCCGGCTGGAGCCCTGGTTTATGCTCCCACGGCAGGGGTGAGCATCCGAAAAACGAAGGGTTAACTCACAAAACTTCGCGCGAAACACAAAATCCAAGAGATGAAATAGTAATTTATCAAAGGATTTTGAGCGTCCCAAGAAACGGAAGGAAAGGATGGCCCTTTTATCGTGAAATGCAGTTGTCTTTATCGGAAATACGTCGACCAAAAAGGGCTATGGTGTGAAATTGAAATTTTTTCAACGCCTTCCCACCTTTTAACTTTCATTGAACGGATACACTTCCAATATTTACCAATCAATTTGTAAACCAATAGTATTCTACTATGGTTTACAATTTTACAAACAACTCCAGTCAGTCAGCATTGTAAATATTCCACCTATTCGTATCGAGCGTTTTTGTTGTATCTTTATGTTTACGGTATAGGAGAGGTATTATATACTCAAAAAATTGCAATATACAAGAAAAACTAGCCCTATTTTCGGAGCCATTTCTATGTAATGCATGTTTATGATGTCATATGATACATGAACAGAGGTAGAATTATACCTAAAGTAGCACGCAAAAAAATATGAAAATATTCGATTTTTCTCGCTAGATATTACTTCTAATATAATCTCACTGAACAAGATTTCATCAGTCTATTATACTCCATCAACAGGCATAAAAATAAACGTTACCTTTTAGAAAAAAGCGAATGTCTTAGTCCTCAAATCGAGAGCGAACAGACAGGCCCTAGTTCCGTATGATCCAGCCCAGCCCTCATCATCAATCAGATTCCATCGGGTAACACAACAACAGACTGTCTTCACCAAAAACAAATAGGTTGTATTTTCTGGGTCCGAAACCATTATTAACCGACTTGTAAAGTTGCGAGCAAGTTCTACTTTTTCTAAGCGGTATCTTGCGGTCGACTTTGACTCATTCGCTGACTGGAGAACCAACCTGATTTATGTTCATCTTTTTTCGTACCTACTACAAATCTGTGATTATTACCCACATCAAATATAACAAATTTAATACTGATTTATTTCATCAATAAATTGGATTTTCACCTCATTAGACTCTAAATGGTATACCCACAAAGATTATTTATAAGCTTGTAAAAGATAATGTATGCGCGATGCTCAGCACGCCTAAACGTATACACCGGCGTATTAATATTCAAATGGCCTTTGGGCGAGCGGTTCATGGGATCCCAGTGGTATTAGTCCCATTAACATTACTGCAATGCCCGGTAGGTACAGCCGTTGTATAAACAAAACTGCAGCGCAGGTTGCTCTCTTAACAAAACAATAATAAACCGTACCTACTGCTTATTAAACAGCTGCTGATTAATTTTATTGGATACTTAAATTGTTAACTTTTATGCATATTTCATATCGATATTAAAATGACCACATGTAGGTATATCCTGGGGGTAATTATAGCTTAGAAATAGATTAAAAGTGTGGAGTTGTTTCTCGCGCGGCCGATGAGGCGTTACAGTCATTTCCTTCATAGGATCGAACAGCTGTTGTAAAGGTTACGCCCTTATACTCGCACCTGTTCCCCGCCCCGCACCACCCGCGATGTCACTTACCCCCAGGTTGGCTTAATTACAATCCTATTAACGAAATTGTCTCGCCTTCCATCGCCCAATTGACATTTAAGGTCACGTTAATATTTGGTCGTTTAATACTTCCTTTGGATTCTTTAATCTTCAATACTCTGCTTACAGACTTTCGAGTAGATAAGAGAAATTTATAAGAAGCACGAATGCTATTGAGATACGTAACTAGAAATAAAATTCAATAGCTATTCGATAAGACTTTAAAAATGGTATACCAATAGAAATAATAAATGACTGCAGAGATTATTAGGGCTTCTTTACAAGTACAGATCAAGATGGCAATTATGGTCGATGCTTGTACTATCGTAATATAAAACAAACAACAAGAATATTGTTTTTGCAAAAATGTGCCGTACTTTTTAATTTCGCAAACAACCTGAAGTACTCATCTCTATTCGTTTAAAGATTATCATAGTTACTGACATGGATAATTATCATTACTCATCATTACATCAAAATCACTCTATATCCCGGAGACTTAACTTTATTTGAGAAAAAACAAACACGTGTGAACTTTTCATATTAATGTTTGCCTGGCCGCGATAAACGTCGAAGCTACGTCAAACGCATTTCACAACCCCCGAAATTCAATGTTTGTGATTGGTTAAAAAGATTCATCGGTCCCGAACACGTGCGAGTTGGGAAATAAAATCCACAAAGGGTAAATTTTTTTTCATTCATAATAGCTGAAAAAAAAATCCCCCGACAATTACCAGATTAGGGATGAAAAGGGGCAATGATTTTATTCTCTTCCTTTCGGTTTATGTTGGTCTTTTTCTTCGTGGTGTGTGGAAGTTGTCTGAGAATGTTTTAATTAGGCTGCAAAGTGGAATCACGGTATGCGAGTTTCGATATTACGAAATCTACATCTTTCTCACTTTTACATAGCAATTAGGTAGGTAATTGAATCGGCAAAAAAACAACTGACGTCAGTAATGTTCTGTCCTCTATCTTCGGTGTATCATCAGATCTTCACCAAGTTTATATGACACCAACCTGGTGGTGTACCCTTTCTGACAAATCTATCGAAATAAAGTTTTATTTCATTTAATTAGGTTCCATTTTTAATTTTATACTACTCAAGATATCTCCTCGACAGTGAAAATTATTTTAAAGCGTCAAAAGTCCTCAAAACAAAATCTTAAAATGACGTTTGTATGTGGCAGTAATCATTTCGAATGAAAGCTGTTTGTACAAGGTCTACAGCAGTAATGCAATTCCAACACTTATTTTATTTACATTCAAAACACATTACAATTTGTATGAAACTCGAGGAATATATTCGATATTGAAAGTTAATTAACTGAGCGACTTGATCTGGCGCGAATCTGATACAGGGGTGCGGGTTCGAACTGGTTCCCCACTCTTTAACAACTTCGCACCTGTGCTGTATATACGGCGATTTATCGGACGGATCAAATCAGTCGGCAACTTTCAAAGCCACTAATTGACTTTACGGAAAATGTTCATAATAATTTCTACATCCGACGAAGTACCAGCAAAACAGTAATTATCTGACCACAAGACAACTCTCTGGACGATAAAAACTAAGCAAACATCTTATATTACCCAGACCTGAGTATTTATTTGAGGGACTGGACAGCGTTTGACCACAATCTCACCTGGTGGAAAATGACAATGTAGCCGAAGATGAAACATGCGATTCCAGTGAATGCCTATTCACTACAGATTCGAGGAACACTGATGCTGGTAGCGAGTTCCATACCTGAAGTCCGCATTATGAAGGAAGAAGCAAAACGCTTAATGCGAGGGTTCAGTATGTCGGCAAGGAACGGGTGGAAACACTCGCCGCGTCTTGTAGTCCGAACATAGGATAATTTCATGCAATTACAACTCGCTATCCAAAATATATCCTATAATCACTGATACGCATGCGCGACGTTGCGACGGTGTTCAATTCTCTGCAGTTTAGTAGTAGTAAAGTCGTGGCTTATAAGCCGTAACCCCTTTTTTTTTGGCAGGAACGTTTGCTGATAGTCGCGGAACTTTTTCAGCTTCACCGGGCGGGTGGGCGAGCGCGGGAGCGCTCTGCCCGTCTCTTGTGTGTGCAACAGCACGAGATGCAAGTTTGCAACCGACGTCTAAGGGTGCCCACGGGGGCTCGAACCTCGGCTTAGGTGATTCGCCAAAGGCCCCGTGTCCACACAGGCACAAAAGAATTCTATTGTGTTTGCAGAGTTGGTGCTGATGAATTATGGCACGTCTTTCCAGATTCGAGGGCAGCTAGTTGGTACTTGACGGAGCCATCCCATTGGTGACAGTAATACTCCATACACGAGTGGATTTGGGATTGGTAGAGCACCACTAACAGCTTATAGGCGTGAAATTTTCATAAGACAACAGAGACCACCTCTGGCATTATAAAAAATATGTTTGAAAAAAATAATTATAAAAGGGTTGCCACACCCCAAAAAAGAAAAAAAAATGGTTTAAAAATTCAAAAATGTATTAATCTGGTACACCAAAATATTCAGGGTATGAGTGGCAAAGAACTAGAGGTGGAGCTGTTCATGAGCTGCACTAACACTGATGTATTGTGTATAACGGAACACTGGTATAAGCAATGTGAGCTCATGTTCGGCTTCAAGGAGTACCAGATTGCAAGCTCGTTCAGCTGGAGGAAGGCAATACGAGGCGGTAGTCTCATTCTAATTCGTAATAATATTAAATTTAAAGAGCGCCTCGACATTGTAAACCTTTCTGTTGAGCGAACTATTGAAATAGCCTGTGTGGAAATTGCGCGGCTTACTGTATTATGTGTATATAAACCCCCTTCTTCATCTTATGAATTATTTGAGAAAATCATGGATGAAATCCTGTGTAAAATTAGTAATTCAAATAAATACATTGTAATTTGCGGAGATTTTAATATAAACATATTAGAAGATAGCATTCAAACCAGAAGACTTAAATCTTTCTTCAGTTGCTATAATCTTGCTAATCTTTTTTCAGTGCCCACTAGAATAGCTTCTACATCAGCTACTTGCATTGATAACATTTTCTCGAATTTACAACCCAGTGATAAATCTATTTTAAATAAATTAAGTTCAGATCACTGTGGTCAGTTAGCGATTTTTAACATAGCAATTAATAAAACGCTGAAAAGAGATATATCGTACGTACCTGTAACTGAGTCACTACTCGATCAATATAAGAGTAAAGTGACTGCGAAACTAGATTATCTACCGTACTGTGACGATCCTAATGTATTATATAAATCAGTATTTGACATTTTAAAAACTGAATGTAATAAAGTTTTCTTAACAAAATCTGTCAAAATCAACAATTCCCTCGTTTTTAGTGATTGGGCGACGGTGGGAATTCATAAAAGTAGGCAAAAGTTATATGAGCTTTATGATGAAAGGACATATAATAAGAGCGAAAGTTTTATTGAATATGTTAGGCAATACTCGAAAATATTCAAGCGAGCGTGTGCCACTGCAAAAGCAAATTTTATAAATAATAAAATAAAGAACAGCGCGGACATAGTAAAGACAACTTGGAAAGTTATAAATAGCGAAACTGGTAAATTTAAAACTCGTAACCCTGATACGCGATTAAAAATTAATGATCGAATTCTAACTTCACAATTAGAAGTTGCAGAAGCGTTTGAAAAATTCTTTACTAATATTCCAATATTAACTACAAAATCTCTGAATTCATGTCCCACACTCGCTGAATCGCTACTTAAACAAAATGTGGAGATTTGTGACACCCATTTTAAATTTAATCATGTAAGTCCTATAGACATCATAAAAGCATTTCGATCTTTAGACAAGAAAAAAACTGCCGACCTTCATGGTTTATCAGTAAAAATTATTAGTGCCGTAATTGATTGTGTTTCACCACACTTAGCTTATATCTTTAATAAATGTACTGATGATGGCATATTTCCTGATCTGATGAAGCACAGTAAAGTCATACCTTTATTTAAAGCCGGTAGTACATCAGACCCCTCTAATTTTAGACCTATTTCAATACTACCGACTCTCAGCAAAATCTATGAAAAAATTATATTAAATCAGATATCGACTTATTTTTACAGTAACAATCTAATGTCATATAAACAATTCGGTTTTACTAGGGGCCGCTCGACAACCGATGCAGGTGTCGAGCTCTTACAATATATTTTTGAGGCTTGGGAAGATGCGCAGGATGCAATAGGAGTATTTTGCGACTTGTCCAAGGCCTTTGATTGCGTTCATCACGACACTTTAATCAGGAAATTACGTCATTATGGTGTAACCGGCCGAGCTCTCGACCTTCTGAATTCTTATTTGAGTAACCGAGTTCAGAGGGTTGATATCAGTGGCAATACATCGTCAGGGTCGACAGTCTGTATGGGCGTCCCACAAGGCTCCATTCTCGGACCATTTTTGTTTTTGGTTTACATAAATGACTTGCCAAACCTTGTAAACGATAAACATGAAATAGTATTGTTTGCTGACGATACCTCTGTAATGTTTAAAGTAAATAGACTAAAACTAAATTATGACGACGTGAACAACGCTATTTCTCAAATAGTAGAATGGTTTACGGCAAATAATTTGTTACTGAATGAGAAAAAAACTAAATGTGTAAAATTTGTACTGCCTAATGTCAGGGAGGTGCCCACAAATATAATGATAAAAAATGTCACTCTAGACCTTGTTGAGTCCACTGTATTTTTGGGCATTACTTTGGACGCCAAATTACAATGGGGTCCTCATATCCATAAATTGGCGAAGAAGCTCAGCTCTGCAGCGTATGCAGTCAAAAAAATTAGACAAATATCGGACGTAAATACTGCTAGATTAGTATATTTTAGTTATTTCCATAGCCTGATGTCTTACGGTATCTTGCTGTGGGGAAATGCCGCGGATATCAATACAATCTTTGTTTTACAAAAACGAGCCGTTCGCGCAATTTATCAATTGAGACCTGCAGTGTCACTTAGAGACAGATTTAAAGAGTATAATATTCTAACCTTTTCGTCACAGTACATTTTTGAAAATCTAATATATGTCAAAAAAAATATAGCATCATTTAGGAAAAATAGTGATAAACATGATGTCAATACAAGAAATAAAGATAAACTTGCAGGTCACATAAGTCGCCTCCACAAAGTCAGTAATTCATTCAAAGGGTTATGTATACGCTTTTTCAATAAAGTTCCTGTTGATATACAAAATCTTCCTTTCAATAAATTTAAAGATACTATAAAACAGAAACTTATTAAGAAAGCATATTATAAAATATCAGATTATTTAGATGATAAACAATCATGGACATAACCAGCCCGTTCGCATAACCAGGCTATTTCACAATTAATAATGAAATATTATAATATAAAATAATAATTTTGTAATATAAAAACCTTTTTTTAAAAGAGCGACCTCTCGAGTTTCTTGCTTGTTCTTCTCAGGGGAAAATTGCCTTTTGAACAAGCAGTAGCTTTAAAAATGTAAAATCTGACTATTTTAAGTGTACCCTGTGTACCTACAAAATAAAGCATTTTTTGATTTGATTTGATTTGAAATACCGCATGACCTTAGAAAAATGTCAAGCTTCTTAGCCGCACATTTGGCTTTTGACTTCATGCAGCGCCTAAAATTTAAGTTGGAAGTTATTTCCAGACCTAAATTAGATTATGAGAAAGAAAGAACTGTTTCCTAAAAGTATTTACAATAACTACATATTCAGTGTTATGGTCATTATAATTAATTGTTTAACCTTGGAGACCTTTCCTTTTTTCATGATCTGATATCTCGACATGTCAATCAACAACAAAAAAGTCTGCGGTAAATACGGATCCAAACAAAATCGTTCATAATCAAGCGAAACAGCGTAATAGCCGGCCGGTGGGTAAGTGGACGTAATTCCACCGCGTCCGCTCGCCGCCGGGCGGCGCATACGCACGCGACGAGCTCGCGTCAGCCGGGAGCCGCGTCATTTCTCCGTCGACTCCCAACCAATATCAACTCTCGCGCAATTAACCTTAAGATCTACAACTCAAGAGAGTAACAAACTTTGTCGAAGCGTAATGACGGACATCGTCACTAATTCATATACGGTTACGTTATGGAAACTGCATCTGAGCTCGCCATTGTTCGTAATTGTTATGATTTTATATGTCGCTTATCATTATCACTGTCGAAACCATATCTTGACACGAAGGGTGAGTGGAAGGCAGAATCGCTAATGTAATTACAAGCAGCTGTTGAGGTGTCGCTAGACGCGTCTCCGACAAAAGACAGCGATCGATCGCGCTGTTCGTGACTATTGTTCGGGCCGCGAATGCAGCGTACATCTGTTTCGTTCCTTTTTCCCTCGGCTGCATAATGAAACCGGCCCATTGTGAGGGAAACATCGACAAAAGAACACGTATACTTTGGCGATGGGCCGGTATTTTATAAGAAAAAATAACAGAGCCCTCGGGCCTAAAAGGTGGGCGTTGTTGATGTCGGAAATGAGAAAGTCGATGCAACTGTTATGACATACGCGTTTTGTTAAGCGTTATTGAAAATACACAGCAGTCCGCGCTTAACGAAGTTAATTTCGATGTCATACGTTCAAATATTATAGCGGACACATTCACC
This sequence comes from Oegoconia quadripuncta, assembly GCA_949316235.1. NCBI lineage: Eukaryota > Metazoa > Arthropoda > Insecta > Lepidoptera > Autostichidae > Oegoconia > Oegoconia quadripuncta. The sequence continues at coordinate 34,382,129 of OX438746.1, forward strand.
GCACGTCACAGGGAAAAACGCAACATAATTTTTAAAACTGATGGTGCAATAAACAACACAAAGTTTTATTTCACGCGGTAGGTCAATGTAAAGTCAACAGTCTCCTGCAATTTCAAGAACACGAGTTTATTGACTCGACCGAGCAATGTCAGCAATATTTTGGTTTGAGTGCACGTGTGTTATTATTGCGCGATTACCGTACACATACATACAGTGAATAAGAGTAGGTAGTACCTACTTACAATATATTCGACGAACAGTTGGCGAATGTTGAGGTCGGCCATTGAGACACCAACTGCTGTTCAATTATAATAAATATCTACTGCAATGTTATATCGACCGCCAGTCAATACCGACCACGGCTGCTGCTCTCACAATAGTACCGAATGGTAATTATTGTACTTAAATGTAATTTCCTTGGTACTGGTAAAATTGTTTAGCTTTACCATCTTGTTTACAAATTTACATGCAAGATACGGTACGAATTTAGTTTAAGATGAGAATTCAGAAGCAATTACATATCGTATATCGTATTATTTGACTGTGATGACCAGACAGAAAAAAGACAATGAAATAACTTAAAGATCGTGTTGCGGTAACTTTGCTTAACTAACTGAAGTTTAGCATGAAACTTGTATGTCATAAAAAGTGTACATTATAATGCGGGCCGGAGGGTTCTGCGGGCTCAAATTGGTCCTCCCTGGAGCGCCTGCGCCGCGATTAAGTGCACTTAATTCTGTCTAAATGTTGCCCGACGGGAGTTATCAACTTGCTCCTGGCTCGAGTGGCTAGGGTATACACAAAGAGCAAATTATACCTTAACGATGTCAACCTTAATTCCGAATATGATACTATAACAACCGAATCTTTAGGTGAATTGATTGTTACGAGACGATTCAGCATCTATCACATACGATGTCAAGTATTAACGCTTTTCAGTCTGAGCATTGGTTTCATCCAATCAAAACAACTAAACCAACCATAGCGTGGGTACTAAAATTATGAATAGAAGATTAATCTCTCGTAGCTTATTTAAATGAATCGTTGTATACTGAGAGTTGAGGGGAGAAGCGGCAGCCCTAGCTCCGCCAATTCGAGGCACCCTCGCGTGCGTTGCGGATCAAGAACTCTTCCATGTCAGCCCAAATCGCTCCCACAACTTGCGGTATCTCGATGCATATCTACAGGCAATTACGGGTGCTTAGTTACCGTTTAGTTACGCTTTTTTTGTTCATTGGTTTTTATATCGTTATTGATATTTTTATTGATTTTGAAGAAAACAAAAATGTAGATTCCTATTAATAGATGATCTGTTTTTCCTGTAACACAAGACACGAATAGCAACAATGAGTTCTTTGACCATATTAATTTAGTATAACCAAACAAAATCTACCTCAAGATTGACTTCTAGACTAGATAATCAAGTTTTTGACTAAATAAGTTTAATACAAGAACCTTGCATCTATTCTAATCCTCCCACGTCAAGTTATATCTAACTTTTTGCACACATCGTCCCGTATATATTCTTTACCACCAACACATCGCGTGATAATAGGTACCAATATAGGAAATCCATTTCAATCTAAAGCGAAACAGCAAAAAGAGAACTTGTGCTTAAGCAATACAGACGCGGTCGGATTTACTGTTGCAGCAAAATATATGCTGAGAGCATTTGATCCCACCGTTTCAAATTTAGTTGGCTCTTAATTATTCGAATTCAGTTTACAACGGTGTTTCCTTTTTTTACTATCGCCTGGCACAGAATTGGTTTATACCTTGGGGTGCAGGGGGTAAGCTTCAAACTGGAAGTAGATTTTATTCGGTATATTCCAAAGTTCGGACAAAATTTTGGATAAAGGGATAACATGTCGAACAGGTGCAGATACTGCACTTAGGTACATTATATCGCTTATTAAAATGAAAAGATGAAAGTTCTTGTTTATTTGTTATTGATTTGTATTAAATATCCATAATCATAAAACACTGGTGTCATTTATAATACCAGAGGCACCTTGAGGTAATCCCATGTGCCACTGAAATATTATATGGATCAATTAAATGCAGTCAGGTTTAAATTAAAAAGCTGAAGCCGGCAATATGCCGCTGATATAATCTTGAACGACGAATATAAAAATAACATTTTATTATTACGAGGTGCGATTTTGTGTCATCAAGGTGGAAAAGTTGCTGCGTACCTGATAACATCAGAATGAAATAACATTCCCAAAGCTGTGGATCTAAATGTGAAGTCTTCAAGTAACTACGAGAAATCCGAAACTTTATGACTGGTAGGAATTGGGTGCATTGTTGTCAATATGGAAGTTTGGCATTTCTATGCTGATTAGAAGGTAAGACCCGCCACCCACAGCGAGGCGCTCCTCGCGGCACCGCAGGCGAGTCTGCGTCGAGACGTCTCGAGTGTCGGCGCTACCTGTGTTGCTGCTATGCACTTGATGTTCCAGTCATTAGGAGATACCTCATGAACGATGTTGTCTTTGATCACTTCTGTATTAAACCGTGCTGCTTGTAATTATAGTCCACAATCTACAATAAGCAAATTATTAATACTCTTTTCGAGTTACAAAAGGAAGTCGGTTTGTCTTCTATCGTTGTTAATTGTGGTAACGAAGACGAGACAGTCAAATTATTACGTGATAGTTTTTTTAGGGTAGGTTGTTTATTTACAAAGAAACGTCAATTGGTGCACCTTGTGCACATATTAACACACATGACACGTCCACGAGCATTTCACTGTACGTAATTAAGGTGAAGAGAGAGACAAAGAACTCAAAAAATTGGTGGATTGTGTACCTGATATCTGTCAGTCACCAAGTAGGATAGAAGTAAATTTATTTCTGTACAGCAATTGTAACATATCGTTTAATTATTATACAGTAGGATACGATTTGTAAAACGAAAATACAACTCTGGTTTTGTATGAATTTGAATAAAAGACTTCAAGGGCATATTGACGGCCGCTGAGATGAGAACCCGGTTACTTTCCTCCTATCACTGCAAATTGAATTGTCGTTTTCGTGGACTTAAATAAGGGTAATAGATCATATCAGCTGTTTGGAAGGTTCGAAATTGGACATGAATTTGACGCAGACATGGACGAACTAACGAGAACAGATCTTGCAAGATTTCAGCAGTTAAACATTTCGCGAATTACAATCAGATTTTGTAAAAATTGCAGTTATAGTGTAAGAACTTGCAAGTTCCAGACAGCGACTGTAAAAACTGCCAGCCAATCTCGCATTGCGAATGCTATCCGGCGAGCTCGTCAAGACATAGGGGCAAGCGATAAAAACGATCGCAGCGCGCATGCGAATATCGCGTTACGTATACGACGTGTCCATAATAATGGCGGACATAGGTACACTTGGGTAAGTACCATAACACTTATTCTGAAAACAATATGGAACTCTACGATTAAGTTTATATGCAATTCGACCCAAGACCTCACCGCCACTACTTATAGTAAAACAGAATAACTGTTTGTTTGGATACACTTTATGGTAAGATATAAATGATGAAAACCTACAACAGGAACTGTTTTTATTGACATAATACAACAAATACAACATCATAACCACCAATGTAGGTTACTTAGTTGTTTATGATAAGAATGAAGCGACTTAAGCTGCCAAGAGATTTCGCATTATTTAGCCAGACAATCGTAAAGAAACACGTCATGTGACGTAGACTAGGCCGATTCAAAGTTCGATGCTGTATCAAAAACGATAACCATAATTATGTTAATAGCTGACGCAAATGCCGGACAAACTATAAATATAAGAAAGAAATCCCGAGTGGCATTGACACGTACGCCGAAAACATTACATAAGGCTCGTACGATCGCCGAGGTCAATGTCGCACGGAACAAAGATCGGGAAAGTGGTCCAGCGAACGTTACGTAGGCAGCTCTCGGCTCGCACGGATAATTGCAATGTAATCGCCGTAATCCATCCACGAGTGCGGCTGGTTTCCTTTTACGGAGCGCAGCTTGCGGCCGCATAGAAGAAACAGCTGACCGACGGCACGCGCCTCGAATGCATATTTAATGTCGCACCCGCGGCAAAAACACGAATAAGATCGACGCTGCTATGAAATACTGAACCTGTTTGAAGTGCAGGCGCCTCAATTACGCAATGGTCGTATGTGTAGAACATTATAAATCTTCTGCCACAGCTTGGCTTTAATAGTCTTGCAACACGGCAAGCTGCAAATCCATCGACTTTCAATTGCATCGCAAAATATACTGGTATCCATCATATTATACTTTGTACCTTTTCGAATGTTTATCAATATAATTTCAATTACATTTGTACACATAGTTTTATCACTTTATTTATTTGTTGACTGGATCAAAGCAACCTATTATTTGTATTGTCTAACAACACAGCAGTACCCCCTCTGTCAAAAGACCGAGACGGGCAAAATAATACAATGAGTTCATCGGAGGGAACTCATTGTCCTCAGTTGCGAGTGTGACCGTGAGTCGTGACATTTCTCCCCCGCGGCGACGCATCTGCCCCCACATTACTATTGAAAACTACAAAAACTGCGACATTAATTAAACATAACATTGATAATAAACTGAGCCATTTTAACAAGCAATTATACGAAATGTAGCATCGATATCAGTTTCACCTCGCTTTTTATATTAACTTTATCGTATAAGTGGATGACTTGATAATAGCTACTGATTCCTTTTTTATCGAAAACAATTCATAATTTTCAAACATTATCAAGATCAAGATCAAATTTATTACAATCGACACGTGATAAATACAGCAGCTGCTCTCAGCATCTATATCGCTAATGGACATTAACTTAATGCTCCGACGATATCCTCCATACTCCAACGTTATTAATATTCATTGCATTTATTTTAACATAATCATAATTATGAAGCTTACTTATTTCATTAGCAAAACTCTACAAATCTGTTGACCGAGGCCCGCAAACACATCACGCTTTAACACTTATTCATATAGGTGTTAAAACGCCTTACCCCAAGTTCATTTAACTCTGTCCTTCATCTTCCTCTTTTTTGAATGAAATAAGAAGCTGTTTGATGGTATGCAGCAGGTGTATCAGTTCGATGACGTTAGACCTTTCTATGTTCTGTCGCGTGCCATCACAATTTGCACATGTTGTTTGTTATTAATGTTACATGTAGGCGACCGGTGTAACCAACCACATATTGCCTGTCATCAGGAAGGTTTTTATGGGCTGATATGAACGCTTTGTAATCCGGTCTTAGACTAAATGTCTTCTGATTAACAACTATAATGACTTCACATCAATAAGAATAAACGCTTATCATCGATCAAGGAAATAATTTACTATCGGCATTATTTCGCAGCCGTTTCTATAGTGAATTTATAGTAAGAGAAATTGTTGATTTATTGATTGGTGGCAATTTTATGTTTTTACTTAAACATAATGTCAAAGTAGTCATTAAATTTTACTGCACCTCGATAATGACATCGACATCACTGAGCACTTAACTGCACCCTTCCTAATAAAAAATAACTTTGATAAATGCAGCACGCTTACTGTAACAATTTTCGTATTATTTTAGCACGTACTTTTTTCAATTATAGGACTCTTTAGCAGTTACGAGGCGAAATTGGCTATTATCTGGCTACAACAATCCAAAGTAGGTACCCTGAGCAACTCCCTCTTCAGAAAGACGGTTTAAATGTTAAACGACTGTAGTTCGCGATCGGTACGGTCTATGGGCTATGTTTATGGGCTTCGATGGCAAGGGGGTCATTAGCGGAACAGGTCTCGTAACTTTCCTCGTTTATTGGGGACGCTGCTTCCTAAACCGGCTGCAGCACCTGCCTGGAGAATGCCGAGGGGACTGGAATTCGTTGCTGAGGGTGAGCTTACATTTTGGACGAAATGTAAAGCTGATGAAAACCGGTGTAGCAGAAAAGGAAATGCTATGCGTGATAATGGAAACATGACAAAGGAATTCACGTGTTTTGGGATCTTGATGCAGTCAGTATAGAACTCATTAGCATCGAGGCAAGCTGTGTGAAAGAACTAAATTATAGAGTGGAGACCTTTGGACTTTAGGCAAATGATTTTTGGTGGGAATTCGAAGATTTGGGTTTTGGTCTGTTGGTAATAAATGAAGAATATAAATCAATGATTACGTGCACGGGTAAAGTGTAAATAGAAGTGCGTGACTAGAGACTCAGCGTTCGTGTTCCCACCTCATTTCACATCGGCAGATAATAACATGTCGCCACAAAAATAAACGGTTGCTATTAGTAAGAATGTCTTTCGTTTCTTGAATTGAAGATTTTCTTTGAGAGCAACATCTAGGGTCGCAAAAGGTGACTAAGGGACTTTAAAAACATAGACTTGCACTTTTTAACGGCGCTGGGCTCAACAAACTTGGTCATGGCGATATTGTATCAAGGTTTGTACTTATAACGTATTTCTCTGTCTGACACCCCTTTGGGATAAAGGTGACGTTATGTATGCAAGTGAAATAGGCAGTAATAATTTTAATAAAAAAAAGAGTTGAACATGGCAAGAAATACTGCTTGCAACGTTATCTCGCGTAAACAGATTTCAAGATAATTTCGCATCCGACATTATTCTTATACCAACGCATGAATCTGTTCAGTACGAGTGTTGCATTTATCCACGTTAGGGTTACCATTACCAGACGATCGGAATTTTCTTGACATGTCCGCATTATTGGCCTCCTGTTGGGAAACAGCGGAATTTGAATTAGATATTTTGTAAGTAAAGATGCAAGTAATGAACAGCAGTATCAATCGCTTGCCCAGAGCGTGGTCATTAGGGCAAATCCTCCCATGGAAAGTGATACAGATCGTGCCATTGGAGAGGCGTATGTTCAGTTTGTCAACCATGAATTTACGTGGACGATTAAAGGTCTTAGCATACGTGACGTGTTTATTCTCGTGCCGGACGGAACGGGACGATTTTTTGACATCCTTGCATTTAAAAACATAGCAATAAAATACACGTGGCGAGAAACACGGGCGGAACGGGACGGCAATAGAAAAAACATCGTTATGGCATCTTCTTCATCTAATGCTACGGCAACCATTGCTAGTTCTTCAAAAGTAAAATCGAACATTTTGTGCTGAAATATGGTTGCAGCACTAGCACGACTATCGTTGAACACCGTCACTGTGCGTATGTTTTAAAACCACTTTCACGTTAGGAACTATACCCTTCCCGTCTCCGTTCCGTCCGAGAAATTACCCGTCACGTATGCTAAGACCTTAACTCGAACTCTGTCGGTAATGCTGCTTGTTGCCGACGCGAAGTGACTTGTGATAGAACTATAGTTTACTTTTACGAGAGTAGCTTGCGTGAACACATGGTAGCCCCATAGACTTTCATAGCTAATTGATGTGATGTAACATTATCCTTGTGGAAGAATAGCCATTTGAACTGTAACCAACCTTAAACACCGCTTAGAACGTTGAAATTTGTTTGAAAAATGTCAAGAAATTTACAGAAAAATCGTGGAACCCTACCCACATGCAGTGTTACGTACAGTCGCACATAAATACCGGAGGGGACGGGACGCTCGTAATTATAAACTGAGCGAGGTGCGTCGAGGTGTCGAGATATCCCGATAATATCGCAACGTATTCGTTTAACCACACCGGCGGTGTTTAATCGCAGAATTTAATAAAATGGTCAAACGTACGTAGCCGACTGTTCTGACGGGCGATTGATTTATTATCGTCCATTTGTCGTTGTTTGTACGCGATCATCGATTGGGAAGTGAATAATTTTAAGGGTACCTTTAAAATTTTGATGGAACGGCCTTTATATGATACAAGACTGGTTGATTGTGTATTGCAAATTGGGTGACAAAGTATGCTTTATGCAGCACCGTTCACAAGTTTGGTACGTCTATAATAATATAATATTAACTTTCATTTGCGATACTGTCAAACTTCTTCGAAATTAGTGCTGATCTGCTAGTGTTATTTTAATTTACACAATCTTGTAATATCACTAGACGCTAATTCGAGACACAGGGAATCCAAAAGTCAGAATTTTCGTATTTGGTTTCTATTTATGATTTAATGTCACTTTCGCAATAAAACATAAGCGAATAAAAGGATTTTTAACATCTAACTTGTAACTATCTAATATTAAAAATATAGAAGTTTGGATGTTTGTTTGTTGCTCAATCACGGCGAAACGGATGAACATATTTGGATGAAATATGGTATATAGGTAGAACATACCCTGGATTTAAACAGGATATTTTTATCCCGATAAAGTGAGTGGTTCACGTGGTATAAAAAAATAAACATATCCGAGATAAAGTTATTGCACGCAGGCGAAGCCGCGGGCGAAAACCTAGTATTAAAATACAAAGTGTCTGGCCCTTGATACAGTCCTCAAATTAAATAAAGATTATGCTAAATACCCACGGCTACTAAAACTCTTGAACGGTTGCAGATGAGGCCGAAAGAGACAAGAGCATTATCGACAATATATGAAGAAAATATAAATTTTCATGCAAAAACCAGAATAAAACAATGCTTAGTCACTACAAAACTGACATTTAATGTTCCACTACCAACCGAACCAAACGTGTACCGACCTCAGATTTACAACAGTGACGAACAAGCCAAACAACAATTTGCTAACAGACAGTCACCTATTTCACCGAAACCGACAACATATCAAGACAAAGCCACACGTCACATAATCCAACATAGGTATGAAGTCAGTACAGACGAGACAGGCACACTTGACAAGAGCGACAGATTACCATCCCATTTCGGTGGCCCGCGCCTCCCGAATTGGGTTTCAGGAGGCCATGAAATATTGATGCGTGGTTTATAGGCGGCGTTCGGCTGCTTGAAAGCTAATGTCATGTAATAAAGTTTAGTATTCGTTGGCGGCTGTATACAAACGTAGGTGAGGGAGTAGGTAGATTGGTAAGTATCGCAAGGGAATAAATATTTCTGAAGATACGATGGAAAAGGAATTTCGTGCACTTGAACCTTTCGAAGTTGTATGAAGATAAAGGTATTTTTTAGATCACTTCAAATATTTCCTAACGAGCGGTTGGTGTAGTGGATTTAGTCAGCGAAACCAACGGTTGCGGATTCGAATCCCGCGATGAGTAAATGTTTGTGTGATGAATACGAACATTTTGCTTGCAAAGCTTTGCATAGTTTGGATTAGATGATCGATTTTAAAAAGTAAGAAAGCGACATAATCCAATATAGGGAACTTTATAAATTTTCATACTGTTTCGGTTAAAACGTAATACAATAGCACGTAATATAGTTACAACTAAAAATTGTGTAACTTTAGATTTCTTTTCAGTTCAGGTTGGTGGTAGGGCATTTTAAATGTCCGCCTGGCTAGACAAACATCTTATCTAAGTCTGCCGCCAAACAGCAATGTTAATAGCATTGTTGTGTTCCGGTTGTCAAGAGACAAGATAGCCAGTTCTCCAAGTAAGATAGGGTTTCCAGGTCAGAGGGCGGAGTGTGAGTTTTGTTTCGATTTAACTTTACTACCGCGTTCACGTTTACGTGGCGATTTGTATGGAGAAATGTGCAGCGCCTCTAGCGGATAGTTTGCAAAACGATTTTTTTCATAGGGACTTTTTTCGTAAACGCGAACGCGATGGTAAAGTTAGAAAGGAGACAAAACTCGCACTTCGCACACAGTACGCTTCCACCTTCGGCCTCATCTTCACTTAACATCGAGTGTGATTGTGGTCCGGTGTTAATCCGTTGTGCATAAAAAAAGGGTCTGTAAATTAAAAGAACATTTTGTAAATTTTTTTTTTAATTGTTATAAAACTGCCATAGTTAACGTAAAAACTGCTTACAATGTTACTCATATTCACGGTATTTTACAGAGCACAAGCCTTAATGTGGTGTGGGGCGACCGCGAATATCCACCCGCATTCGTGGACTTTTTGTGGCATTGATTGTTTTGGGGGAACAAGGAACTGACCGAATAGCTTTGATTGAAACGACAGGTGTAGGCGATAATAATCGTAGCGCGAACGTATAAATGTCAAAGAAAAACGAATGTGCATGTTTACGAAATGGAAAATTTCGAAAAAAAAATACAAGTATATACAAGTATATACAGTGGACACGAAATTCACGTTTTAGAGGACTTTTGACAAATGTGGCAATTTTATTTAGATTTTGAGGTTAGACGGTGGCGCTGGTAACAATAATAAATATTTCGGACAGTCCAATCATCTAGTACCAAACTAAGCAAAACTACTATGGTTACTGGATAACAGATACATAAATATTTATATAAACATACATGACTCGAGAATTAATACCCGAAACATTAACAAGTAAAAAAGCACGTGTATAAATAGAGCACAAAGAATCCAAAAAAATTTGCTTCAGTTATTATTGTATAAAAGAGCCGAATTATTTTTGGAATATCAGCGTTCTTTCCATAGCAAAAGTCGTTCGGAATAACAGCCGGAGTCCATGGTGTTCGAGTCTACCAACGAAAATTCACGGAGTAAATACGTACGATTTAGTATATACGCTTTATATAAATAAACTGAGCGAACGTTTGACGCTGACATTATTTATTGACACTTTGAAGACAGGAGCACGATACGTCTCTTCAGCTCGTGAATTTTAACCTCGAAGATTGTTCGAGAGCTCTGCAGGACTATTTTAAATGTGTGTATGAATAGATCTTCGGAAACTGATAGGTTTATTGCTTTTAGACAATGCCTGATGCAAAATAGGGGTGTTAGAAGTTTGAAACGTGTGACTGGTAGCATTGTAGAATCATAAGGCTGAGAGATTTGTAAACGATTTTCTTTTTTTTAATTAAATTCTAAACTTGAGATCTAGTCAATTGACTTTAAAGTTTTAACTAGAATATAATGTTTCATTATTAATTTAGGATTCTGTGGTACTTCGAAAAGATTATACCTACTTATTTATAAGCTACCATCAAGTAGGTACCTATATATTTTTGAATTTGTCTTTTGGTTACCCGCGCTCTTTTGGAACAATAAATTTGAAATAAATAAGAGTACTTTGCGTAGCCACAAGTTTTAAAATGTTAAATTCTGTTAATTACTTACCATGTGGGGTTCCGTACGTCGTAGTCTGGCTTTAATGACATTAGAAATTAGGTTGGCAGTAATTACGAAATACCTTTAGTAGCAACCTTAATGAAAAGGGGAGGGCAAGTTTGATAGCAATCGTAAAGTTCGGTAACTTAGCTAACTTGCAACCTTTCCAGAGAGGCCAAAATGGCCCGTTCCAAACCGAACTCGATGAAAGAAAATCAATATAGGCGACTTATTTTTATGTATGACGCTATGATGATACATTTGATTGAAAAATTCTTCTTCTTAGTAGATGGATTCCAGCGTAAAATGCTAAAATATTTTATTGATCTGTTGCTGTTTTCTTTGTTTATTAATTCGATCGTTAATTACTTTATTGTAAAACTATAATATCGTGCTTTTGGATATGTTGTTAAACGAAATGAGTATATAATTGACGTGTATATTGTAACAATAATAAAGCTTTATTCAGATATAAAAATCCATATTAGGTATACAAAAACCGCTAAAAACAACTGTCAAAAATAAAACAAAATATAATCTAATACATGTTACAATTTACCTAGTAGGTAATAAAGTGGCTCAACAAAAAACATTTCACGTAATTTTATAACGTTGTTAGACCTGTGAACTCTGTTCATAAATGACGTTATTCTTAGTCTCTCGATATAATTACTTAGTGTACCTAATATTTTTTATGTACACTATTGGTGATTTAAGAAATAACACGACCTCTATCCTAAATATATCCCCAGTCTAATGATTGAAATAACATTCACGATTCACCTTTCAAAATATACAGAGATGCTCATATGACATGGGGTGGGGCCAGCCCCAGTTGAAACGTGCAAGTCTATTGATGTTTTTGGCGTAAAATACCCTTAGTCCCTTTTGAACAACATTCACGGGAAGGCGTTCAATTCTTTTCACGTGTCAGAAAACGACACAGCAAAACTACTTGTTAAATTTTGTATGATAGTGGCAAAAGCTACACATACAAAAGCGTACGATACCACTATTAGGGTATACAGCTTCCTCGCAAAAGCAACGAACGATCCAAATGGAAGAGTGCATCTAATATTCTTCGTTTTCAAGCAATATTGTAGAACTTGTATCTGTCTACAGAAGCAAGATGCTAAATAGAGAAAAAAATCCAGATTTAAAATATTTCAACAAAGTCAAAGTGTTCTTAGCATTCTTCCAGTAATAACCCCTTTTAGGAGGCACCTTAAATCTGCCACATTTTAGAAGCGTTGAGTACAGAGTACACTTTAAAACTTCACGAAAGGAACTGTCAAGTCAGCCGAACAAATGACAACGAGCGTGAAGAAGCAAAATTAAACAATATTCCAGACAAACAAGGGTCTTTGGAAAAAAAAACTAAAACCATTAAGCATCAGAGGGGACTTATGGGGGTGACTAAAGTTACAAGTATACAACGCGTGTGGTTAACATTATGAATTATCGTTCGAAAATCAGAGAGGTAAATTTCGTTTCATCTACTATCACCACTTCAAAAATCTGTCATTATTGATTCTAAAAGAACTCACTTAGAGATAAATGTAAACAGTATTTAAAGAATACCTTCTACACTCTTCATCACAGTACATTTTTGAAAATCTAATATATGTCAAAATAAACATAGCATCGTTTAGGAAAAATAGTGATAAACATGTAAATATAAGAAAGGTTAAAACTTGTAGGTCACGTAGGTAAGCGGACTCCGCAAAATCAGTAATCCATTCAGAGGGCTAGTGCACCTACCCTATACTATAAAACAAAAACTTATCAACACTTTCACGGACAGTGGATCAGACACAATAGTTTTATTATTATAACGTTATGTTCATAACAATCCAGTTCGTTCGCAAGTCAAGTCAACCTATGTCACAATTAATAATGAAATAAATTGTTCGTTTTTGTAATATAAAACCTATTTTTTGAAAAGAATCTTATTTTCTTTTTTTGCAGACCGTCAAACGAACAACGCACTGATCCTGAATCCTTCTTTTATCCTTTTGACTACCCTAAAAATTTCAAGTTGCCTATTTTTTCAGAGTCCACCTACCTAATGAAGACTATTTTAACTTGCTGTTTTCCCTCAAGTTACACAAATCATAGACGTTAAAAACCTTATTACCTTCAGGGCAACTTTAAGTGTGTATCGACCTGTTTGGTGTAGTGGTTAGAAATTCTGACTCGGTAGAAATGGTCGCGGGTTTGAATCCCGCTAGGGGCATATGTTTGTGTGATGAATACAGACGTGTTGCCGAGTTATGTATGTTTTTTATTTATACATATGTATTTATTTACAAAAAAAAATGTATTTGTGTAGTTATCAATCATCTGGTATCCATTGCGCAAGCCTAGATGCTTACTGTGAACCTAGATGGCGCAGTGTGTATGTGCAAAGATATTTATTTAAGTATTGTGCGTGTGTGTAATTTCGGACAAACCAAGTAAATATGTAACACGTCAATATATATCGAGTGTCGCAGGCATTCTCCATCGCGCTCGTCCGTGGTCGTGTCATTGACTTCGCACATAATATATAACGTTACGACACATCGGACGTAATCACAACATCACGTGAGATAACATGCGAGAAGTTGTCGTGGATACGCGTGAGTTGCTATGTCTATTTTATGTATGAATACGAAATATCTATTCGTGGGCTAGTAAGAGGTGTAAGTTGACGGTCACATTTAATAGATGACCGGTCACTTTTGTCGGAAACGGTCACTTTCGTTACTTGCATTTAACCTTATTTAAACGCATTTAGCATTAGTTTAGTAAAGCTTCCCAACCCAAAGGTTGCCTGGAAGAGATCGCTTATAGTGATAAGGCCGCCAAATTGTACTATCCCCTTTTTCTTATTTATCATTCAAAGTCAAAGTCAAAAAATATTTATTTCGTAGGATAAAGATTATCACTTGAAAACGTCACATTTTTATCTTAATATTAAAATTATTGACATTATTGCTCATTCGCAAAGCAGATTCCCCAGAGAAGAACGAGCAAGAAACTCAAGGGTTGCTCTTTTAAATAACGAATACAATAACGAGTAAAATAAAGAATATTTTGTTTGTTTGTTAACCCAATTTGTTGAATTTTTTTTAAACAGGAGGACTTGTATGAATAAATAATAGGCAGATAGCAAGTTAATAACCAATATAATACTAAAAATAAACCCAAAAAAATACACCTTTCAGCTAGATAGAGAAACACACAGTTCCAGAAACATAGTATCAAAACTGAAAACTAAAGCTGTCAGGTCTGATTGCAAGTACCAAACACTAACCGTTTCATTCATAAAAGTTTACAATTTATAAGCTTGTTTTAGTTTATAAATTTATAATAAGTATTTATTTACAAAAAAAAAATGTATTTATGTAGTACATCAACCATCTGGTATCTACAACACAAGCCTATAGTTGCTTACTGTGGAACTAGATGGCGCTGTGTGTGTCTAAGGATTTATTATTATTATTATTTCTATTTCCAATTTCTTTTTCTCAACATATCATTTACGGGCATTAACCAAGTAAATGGTATATTGGTTTATTTTAATATTATTAGTTAAAGTATGTTTTGTCACTTTCTTTCATTACAACATTTCCTTATGAGCGACATAGACAAAATACACTTTAACTAAAACAGGCGCATAAAGCGTTTGTAAATTTTTATGAATAAGACGGTTACTGTATTTCTATGTTTAGACAATAATACAACAAATAACGATAATTTGTGTGTGAAAGAACCTTACTAGTCTTGTGTATAAGTACGCGACTGGGGTGTAGATGTAAAGCCAGTTGAAATAGTTTTTCAACCAAGCGTATAAAAACCTGACAACCATTTTTCGCTATTAATTAATAAATAACACTAAAAAAATATGATTACTACATAATTCATTTTAACATGTTTGATGGCAGTAGGTATACATAGGATATCTCATTCGGTAGCTCAATTATTACGCATTACTTAAAAAAAAAAAAATTAATGACACAAAATTAAAAAGTGCGAATGTGACCGTCGAATCTCATACACACACAATTGTGACGTCATGTTTGTTTCGTAATTTTCGTCAACTAACATCTCTAGGATAGATTAAGTCATCTTTAAATGACGTCAACTTGGGTAGATAATAAATAAGCAAACGGGAACATACTGTCCAAGGTCAGTAGGGTAGCCAGCCCCATAGTCTCTATAATGACACGAGAAAGAAGCTTTGCGTATACGTACGTATATATATAAAGTATGAATGTGACAGCAGCCATCTGTCTCATGTCGTCGTGGAGACAAACTATCTTATTTGAAATGTTGCAAATATACCTATGCCATTTTGAACACGATACAAATGTACCGAGGGAGGTGTCCTCCTCCCTCGGTACATTTGTATCGTGTTCAACATGGCATAGTTTAGGCAGTAGGCATTAGTTAGGCATAGGTTTAGTAGTCAGTGAAAGGTCCAATTACCCACCGGTAATGGAAGCCTTCACTGACTACTAAACACATCGAGTACCTTCTACTTCATTATGCAGTCTTTCGTTTTTAAAATTACAATTATTTTAGTGAAAACCGTTAATACATTTAAGCACAACAGCCTGCGTAACATGACATCGTTTGTTGTGCGCGACGTAGGAGTGAGAGTGGGATAGTTGTATATTTCGTCCAAGCGAATGAGCAGGACAATAATTATCTCGCGCGACATTAACGTTTATCACGCCTGTCATGCTACGGAGGCTGGTTAGCGCTTATCCTCAATAAGTCCTTTTGTTAAGTGAAGATAAAGTCGACGGTGTAAACGCTGTACCCGGAAACTGCAACTTCTTTTAGATAGACATCTCAAATAGCCGAAACACAACAAAGCTATTGCTTGTTGGCTGCAGGATTAGATCATTAATGCTAAGTGGACCAAATGCGAAATAGACGTGTTTTTGTCGAGCAGACCAAATGCGAAGTGCATGAAATGCGACTTAACTGAATACTATTAAGATGATAAAATGTATCCTTTGACACTCCAGGAATCAAGACGAAACTAACGACACCATGCACTTCAGGCTACAGGAGGTAACATATAGAACTACATACATACATTCGAAAAACATTACCACCACCAATAAGATGCAAATCAACACTTTACAGTACAATAGCCGCACTCTGCATCCTGTGCACAGCAAAAATTTATTAGTTTGTAAATCATGTAACTACAAGTATCATAAAGTACCATTTTTGAATGCCTTTACTGGAATAAGCTTGTTGATATTCCAAGTAGCTGTATACGCACGAATCATATGGATTTTCGAAGCGAGAGTACGGTCAAAGGTGTAAATTGCGCAATGCAAGCCGCCTCAACAGTATTCCTCGCCACCTTGAGGATGCCACGAGCACTATCTAGATATTATAAAAGTTTCTAGCTTAAACACCTCTAAGGGAATGCTAAGAGATTGCCTTGTCAAGCAGTCGATCTACAATTTGTGAACTTTAATAATTTCCGTCACAGATGCCATGTGTGCAACCAGCCTTTTTGCATCTGGTATAAACGACCGAGCGATGGGATCGATTTCATTACCTTCGGAAATGACAAAGTTCGTCTTTGTGACTGCCAGCAGACGAGTTTGCGGTGAGTATACCTACGGGCACTACACTGGAACAGATTTAATATAGTATTTTGGTTTGATTCAAAGTTCATAACTTAGAATTGAAAAGAAATTACGTTATTGTAATCAGATATTTCAATTCTTAACCGCTTTTAATTATTGTAAAGTAAATTATATTATTAATATTAGCCATACATTCCTAAACAGCAATTTGACTTGTAACGATTAATTATCAATATATTATGTCTATGGAATTAATTTCATGCGTTAGTGGAGGGACAAATCAACTGATGCGTCTTTTTACAAAACTAATCCTTTAGCTTTACCGTAGGTATTCGGGTAGAAAGAGATACATAAAATGTAGATAACAAAAATAAATTACCTCCCATACAAGTCCACACGGTGTTCATTTCGATCGATTTCTGACAAACAATGAGTTAAAAGAAAAATATTGGCCTTGGTGACGTCCATTGAAAAGCACCCTCGGTACACGCCCTCATGCCCGATCACATCGGAAGCAGTAGAAATGCAGTGGGATTATGCAGCAATCTGCCATTCAAGGCGATGCCCTCCCCGCTACGTATCGTGTTGCCAGGATTAATTGGTGTTTACCCCAAGCCTCGGGGGCGAAGTCTCGAATCATATCACGCGAAATTAGCGATCGTTGTAATGCCAAATTAATAATGGCTCGCTACGGTGAGGTATACAATTTGTGGTTGATTTAAGGGCGCCGAGAAATTAATACTAACGATCCGAAGTCTTGTTGCAAAGGATTCGGAAAATAACTTGTGATTTAATGATACCGGATAGGAAATTAAATGAATCTTTACCCTTTGAGGGAGTGCAAGTTCTTCCTGTATGTATTCAAGGAAATAGTATTTCGAATTCAAGCTCTCAAAAACGGCTTAAGGGAGTTTATCGCACACGGCATTCCATACAAACTTTCCAGTCCAAATTTTTCGAAATGAATAGACCGACTATATGAAACTTCATACGTATAAGCAGGATACATAAATCTAAAAAATGAGTAGAAACCATTTTCCAAATATCGAATATCGCATTTTTTCTGTTGTTATGGAAACATTAAAATCACTCTAAATTTGTAGTTCTACTCTTTTAAGAAAATATCCTCTACTTACTTTATAGATCTATGGATACTGCTTATATCTATAAAGTTTCATTAGAAAATTTGCATGGAATGCGGTGTGGGACAAACCCTCTTAAGTTTTCTTTCTTTAGAATACTTCGAAAATTGTACGATTGTTGTAATTAGTTTTTTTTTTAATGCACAATGGGTGTGTGAAGATGAAACCGAAGGTGGAAGCGAGCTCAAGCGTATTTAACTCCCAAATTATTTGGCGGCATTAATTCCTACATTGCTGTTTGGCGGCAGACATTTAAAATCTAGAATCGAACTCGCGACCTCAGTTCTGTAAATCTTATGTAATTAATATTGAGCCACTCGTTTCAAAATGATCAAAGTGTAACTTTGAGAATCATTTTCCGCACATCACGAGCGAAATATACGAATTTCAACTCAAAAATCGATTCCACGATCAGGTTTCCATCTTACAAATAAATTCCCACCCACCATAGGTCGACATCGATCTCATATTGAGCAAGTCAGTGACCGCTCGTTCGTTATTAAATTCCTCTCCTTCAAACTTTTTTTCGCGGCACTAAAATAAGTTACGGACCGCGGGATGACCAGTCTTATTGGTACAATCGGCAACGAGACTGCGAATTTTAGATCCTATTGCAATACGATAGAACTCGTCGGTGTTGAACGACTTTTGCTACGGCCCCGTACCTACATCCGATTTGAATCATCGACGTTTTAATAAATAATTGAGACCAGGTATTTGGTCGGTGTTGAGACTCTGTGGGATATCATGCCACAAAAAAGGTCTAACCAAATAATATCGTGAGTTTCTAAAAGGCTCAGAATTCAAGGTCAGAGATTTCAGTAAATTGAAAATAACCCTCGATAAAACAAGCATAGGTACCTATATCTTAACCGATTATCATCAAACATGGCTAAGTGTCAGTTTAATCTTTAATATAAAAAAAACTTAACTCAAATCCGACCACGCATGACTGAGACACGGGACACACACGCATACCCAAAATAACACCGTCAAACACATAACCCATCGTTTTTCGTCGGGGGTTAAAAAGGAATTAAGGATTCCAACCCTGCATAAAAATTACTGACGGTATAGTATAAGATACTAAGAAGTAAGTAATAATTACATAAACCTCAAAAATATGAATAGAGTTACCTATTGTTCAATATTAACCTCTATAATGCTATCTGATTTGATATTTCACCTCAACATTGTAAAGCTATTTTCTTATAAAGATATAATTACAAATTCTCTGAATTTAATTTACGATTTTTACCTCCGAGCAACACCAATTCATACATGGAATCTGCGGTCGAAATTCTGAGCAGAATTCATCCTAAAGAGGATTTATCGTTCCTTAAAGAAATTATAGATGTCATAATCGTACGACATAAATCTGTCCACCTTGTACTCGAATTAGTTCTACATTAGAAATTCTAACCAAATTGACCTCAACCCGTACTATATTAATTCTGTGCTCAAACTAAGAACAGTGACTACCCACTTTAACGTGATTAAAATACAATTTCTTTAAATTTTAAACAGATTAATAAAGCGGACGGCTGAATCGCTCACTAAATTCCATTCGGCCGTCCCTATACAAGGAATGCAATTGGACAATGCGACGACGTCCGTCTTGATAGATGGGGTCCAATAAATTGTTGCCTTAGCTACCTATGTAGGGCTGATGCATGCCTACACGCAATGATCGCCAACAGAACGACCTGTTTAGTGTAGTGGTTAGAAATTATACCAAAAGGTCGCGGGTTCGAATCCTGCTAGGGGCATATGTTTGTATGATGAAACGGACATGCGTACCCGAGTTATGGATGTTTTCATTTACAATAAGTATTTATTTACAGAAAAAATAAATAATAATAATAATAATACCATCTGGAATCCACAACACAAGCCTTATAGTTGCTTAGTGTGGAACTAGATGGCATTGTGTGTATGTCCAAGGATATTTATTATTATTTATAATCATAAACAATAAAGTTAGTACAATGGGGAAATTTTATCGATGTGACACGAGTGAACCAAATCTGAGATCGTTGGCGTCAATTTTTTAAATATGTATTCACAGTGACAACAAATTTAATTATAATTACTTGTAATAAACATAGCTACATACATAATATCAAACATTCATCCCCATTGTGGTGTTCAGAGATATTTTAAACATAATTGTTTGGGTGGTGCAAACATTGAGATATTAATGCTTGAAACAACATCCACAGTTACCTTACGAAATATACACGATACGATTTTAGTCGCCTTTTACGACACCCACGGGAAGAGACGTGTTGGTTCTATTCTATTTACGTGCCGAAACCAGCACACTTGTAATAAAGATAATAAATATTTAGTGGCTAGCCCTCAAGATGCATATCACACGCAGGTGCATTAAATCTAACGGTGTGTAGACTTAGTACACCTAGGTGATTTACCAGAGTCTAACGATAGACTTTATTCACCTAGGTGATACACAGGTATATTCAATCTAACGATAAGTAGACTTAGTTCACCCAGGTGTTTTACTTTGGGTGCATTAAGCCAAATAAATAAGTACCTTGTAAGGTTACATTACAATCGTATACTTACGAATGGTATGATATTGTTTCAATTAGAACATTTTCGTAAATAGATGTAAACTCCAATATAAGACAATCGAACATAATATCAGTTTTTTTTTTTTTTTTTTTTTTTATTTTATTGAAGAGGCGGGCAAACGAGCAAGAGGCGCACCTGATGGTAAGTGTCACTTCTGCCCATAACCATCTACGGAAACGGAAGATCCGCAGTTTTTAAATCTATTGGATATTATTAATATTAGGGCTGGTGCAAAGTTCTGTGTCAGTCAATATTACGTTCAAATTACCAACGCATCGGAGAAACAGCACAAGTGTTAAGTTTATATTCTTTAGGCATAAACTAGATATATCTAAAACAACTCTCTTGATATTTATATACTCTACCGTGTGTCTATGTCTTGCTTGTCATGGTATCGAAAATTTCTTACAAATTAATAAAACTATTATATGTGCAATACGCTGCATTTATTATTCAAAGCTAGTCTTTCTTCGACCTCGCTACAACAAGTAACCCTCGTTGTTCTTTCTGTTCTTTTCCTTAATAAGAAATACAATTAATATAGTTTAACAGTTTTTGGCAGCTGATAAGTAGGTATTTACACTTTCTTTTAATAATATGTTTGGTTTTCGCATTCAATTTAAATACATTATACTACAAAAATGAAGTCGGCTAATTATAGGCATTTCAGCAAATTTCAATCATTTAACAACCATTACGCGTTCGGAATAGAATGGAGATTGTCTATACCTAAGCATCAGGTGAACTCTCCTAATACCGGAGCCCGGAATGGTGGAGAAGACGGCATTGTCAAATTGCAATTTCCGGACAGGATGCCCGAATGGCATTCGGAGGATGTTTGTCTCGTCTGTATTGGAACTACGAGTAACCACAATAGGTACAACTATATGAATCTATATTAAATTGGTATGGTTTAAGCAAACTAGAAATAATGTGATTTTCAAACAGCAATTGTAAGTAAAAAGAATAGCTTTCCGCCCGCGTCTTCGTCCGCGTGGATCTCGAAATAAAATATAAACTACCACTTATATAATACATATAAAGCTTCCGAAAGATTCTCTTAATGATAGCGAAAACCTCCTTTGCATAGTTTAGAACAACTAAGAGCACAAACAGACGGACGCCGATAGCGATTTAGTTTTATATTGGGTCTTTACCTATGAAATTGGAGTTTTTTTTCTTCGTTAATCATAATGTATCAATTCCTGCGATTTTCAAAGCTATATCCAAATTAGTTTTTTATTTGGAAAATGGAATATTATTTCAAGGTTTCACATGAAATATTTTTTATTTCTGGCCTAAATCACAAAATAAAAAAAATCAGAGCTCTTTTCATGTGCTTCCCATAATAATTTCTTAGATTCACTGAAACTTTTATAAAGCGGTTACTTTTAAAAATTAACGCTGCCTATACTTAACTTAATGTCATCCGATAATACACACAAAGTTTAGCTAAAGTTGGATTTGCCGTTCCCAAAAAAAAAAACAAAAATGTCTGTATGGAGAAAACAGTCTTAATGAAATTCTTCAGACAAAACGCCAATTTCATAGGAAAGGACCTAATATATAATTTTCTCCAAATATTACTCAAGATTCGTCTAACAAGGTAACTTCAACACGATGGTAGCGTCCTTGCTCGACCTCATAGAATGTGATAAAAACGCAAAGTTCGCTGTGACCCCGCTGACGTCATCGAGTACGACGCGGGGAATTTTATTTGCTCCGTGCTATAGCTCGAATCAACTGTAATTTGCTTAATTATTGAGGGACAGAGACGTTGACGCAACATCGTTGATGTGTTATAAAACCTACGAGTTCACAGTTTATAAATCAATCTAAATATGAAAACTTCTCCCTAAAAATATGAAGAAACGTCGATAGATTCCTGTAATGCCGTGTTCGTGAGGCATTTCATTCAAAGCAAAGCTTTCGATTTGATTAAGTAAGCGTAATAAACAATACGTTTATCATCTTTGAGCATCACTCACAAAACTGATTTTTTTGACAAGAAAAGAAGGTTTTTGAGAAGAAGGTGTCAAGAATTTGATAAAGAACCGATTTCCCATCCTATAGTAATCAGTGGTCACGTGTTTCTCAAGTATCAGTAAATTATATAGATAATATAGCTCAGCTTCATCAAACTGAATTCTAATCCTCTAAGGACTTATACATTATAGAACCTAAAACTTGTAGTCTTTAAATAAATATCTTTGCACATGCACACAGCGCCATCTAGTTCCACACTACGTAACTAGGCTTGTATTATGGATACCAGATGGTTGCGATATATTATACAAATACTTCCTTTTTGTATATAAATGAAAAATATCCATAACTGGCGTACACATGTCCGTATTCATCATACAAACATATGCCCTTTGCAGGATTCGAATCCGCAACCTTTTGGTATAGTGGTCAGGGTTGCTAACCTAACTTAACCACTACAGTTCTTATCGCTTGCAGTCAGTTTTTCTAACCACTACATCAAATAATATAAAGCCGCGTCCTACATCCCATTATAGCGCAAGAATTTAGCATTAAAATAATTTATAAAAATAAAAATTCGCTAACCATTAGAATGTGACATAAAATACGGTTAAATGTCAAATGTGAGAGATTCAGATAATCTATAAGGCAGGTGGGTTTGCATGTCCACGACATGACACCTGCGCCTGCGCATCCCATGCCCCATTCGACACATTCCACGGAAAAATAAGCCTATTGGAATTACTATTGCGAATTCAACCATAATAAAGTTATGGAGCATCGCGAAATAGAGAGAATTAATTGATTTTAACCTCAAAATTACCGGAGAACAAAGGATGAGATTCTGAGAATGCTCACAAATTGCTCTTTATGGGTTGAATGATAAAAAAAAACAATATCGATATAACGCGTCCGTTGCGATTCGACGGCCTAGAATTAAATTGTTTAGCAACCAGATCTAATGTGAATAATAGACGCAGAGCCAGACATTGGGACGAAAGAAAATTGGTCCATAATATCCTTGACTTCGCCTCATCATCATTAGCAGATAGCCACATCGACAGTAGTAATGAAAGTAGGTACTACCTATGTAAAAATTCAATTTCAACTTTTTCCCGCAAAATCAGGATTCATGAGGCGTTTTTTTGTGGTTCGACAACAGAATACTAGATGGCGCAGTAATCAATGATATTTAACTGTCAAACAATGAGTGTGGTCACATTCTCGACTCCTCATTTTTTGGGAGACGTTTGTTAATCGATAATTAACATCATGGCCGTAATAATTTGAAAGGTGTGATAACACTTTCAACAAATATGCTTTTAGGTATTCGGTAGGTATAGAAACTTAATATTTTCTTGGTAGTAGCAGAGTACTACTAGAGTGCTGTCAATCAAATTAATTTATGTTATTTATTAGTATGTTCATTTAATGCAATTTAAATAGATAGTCTCATTTCTTAGCACTACAAACAAGGCAAAGGGACTGAGGTAAACAGCCAACTTCTGACAGACCGTTATTTTGTTAATTTTGTGTTCACAAAACCGTCTCATTATTTTGAACATCTGCCACCACGAAATAATGCTGCAGCTTCTATTAATGATTTTATTGAAATATGCTGCTATCAATCAACATTATCTCAGATTGGTTTAGGTATCTGTGGCAGCAGCAATTCGTTCAGTCCCCGTTCCAGTGTTCCTACTCGGCACTCCGCCCGTCTGCCGACCGATAATTACATTAGCGAGACGAAAACCCGTTTGTTAGTTTGTACCTAGCCCTTTGACTGCACTGATTCCTGCTGACGAGCAACACGGCGCGGTGTGAAACAGATAGTGGTATTGAACCTTTGACGTCTCTTTATTTAACGGTGCATCAGCTTTGTTAAAGATTTTTTGGGTGTTGATAGGAAAGTAGACGCAAAGTAGTTTAGATGTAGGAATAGTACTGTTTTTTATCTACAATACACCTATTACTTCAAACCATAGAGCTCACTTCCAGTAAACTAGATCATGTAGTAGGTATAAGAGTACTGTCTGAAAATTAGTTTTAGCGTATCTAGCAAATATTGCTTTTCATTTTGATTCTTCTTGTTCTTCAATTTAAGAGCTATGCTCTTGTCGGTGGAGTAATGACCACGTCTCTCTAATTTCCGCCCTCGATTTAACCTCTTGGTACAACACGACATTCACCTTTTCTTTCACTTGGTCAAAGTAATTGCGCTTAGTTTCCTTCAATCTTTCCCTCAATTACGTTCTTCAAAAAAATATCGTGTCGTATCAAGTGACCTATCATCTTTCCTCTTCGGTTCTCAACTGTGGCTAACAGGCATCTCTTCTCCTTTACCATCATTAACACTCTGTCCAGCTTATTGCCTCTATTCGTCTCCAGCACCACATCTCGAATGCCTCTAACCTTTCCCTATCCCTTTTTGCTAATTTCCATGTCTCACAGCCGTATAGAGCTATACTCCATACATAGCATTTTATTAGCCGCTTTCTGGCTTTTTTGCTTTTTTTTGGTTATTTTAGCTTTAAATAGATGTTTCTTTATTAAAAGCCCTTTTTGCATCGCTATCCTTCTGACTACGTCTGAGGTACACCTCGAGTCACTTGTGATCAAACTTCCTAGATATTTAAACGAGTTGACCTGTTCTATTGTCTTGTTGTTAATATTTATAGGACTATGTGCTGGTTTTGACTTTAAAGTTACGAGTGTTTTCGTTTTTGTAATATTGATTTTGAGTCCTGTTTCCTTGAATATATTATCCATTTCTTGAATTAGTTCCTGTAATTGATGTGAGTTTCAGCTAGAGCTGCTATATCATCTGCAAACCTGATAAATTGTATCTTTTCACCGTTAATTTTTGTAAATTATTTTGCGCAATAAAGAGTACTTATTTTTATTGTATTGTATTTTATTTATAATTATTCATTTTGATTACCTTAGTGAGGATTACACTCGTCCACTCAAGAGGCCCGCCGTACTTAAGTCACTTTTACAATAATGACCCATTTTAATAGCAATCGTTCACCGCCTGTACGCATAAGTATATAGTACATTATACATTCAGAGTAGGTACTTAAATTAGCCGGGAATCGAAGCACATGCATGTGGCAGGAAAAGGAAGGAAGTGGTTTGGCCTCCGATAACAATTAATATGGCATTAAATTAATATTATCAAATTACTAGAGGGTTTAATGAATCGCAAGAGATTAGGAAATTCATACAAAACATCGAAAGCAAAAAAAAATCAGACAAATTATAGTAATTCAAATCATATTTCGAACAGTGTGTATTAAGTCTCAGGTAAGGTACATATGTGTTTAGATTGGTTTTGATTTTTACGAAAATTTGCATGAACAAATGACATCCACCTTTAGACAATTATGTCATAGCTACATTAAAAGTAAACAAATTATAATGTTGTTATCTTTAATGACAGAAAGTACAATTATTTCACGCATGTAATATTTTCAATTATAGCCCAGGTGATTGTCTCGAGTGTACTTACAAGTAGATGCATAGTATAGCATCCAAGGCTGTTCACATTCCAAGCTCAACTAGCCTATAGACTTGCGTGACCCACCGGTCGCACCATTATACCAGAACTGAAGGAAATATAGCGATTAAAGTACCGGTAACTAAAATGGGAACGATTGCTTTATCGCTAAACCCGTATTTCCACTAAATCGTGATAATCTAAGCATCGGTCTGTGCCTTACATCGACACACTGTCCATGGAGTCCTAATGACAGAAGAAGTGGACATCTGTCAACAAATCAGAACAGATATCAAAAGGCTTTTTGGCGGGAACTCGGCGAGTGAAGTTGCATTTTTCTTTATAATTCTAATAATTTGTGCATTCTAACTTTTGAAGCTTAATAATGGCAGAATATTGTGTAGCAAACGTTAGTGATGGTGTACAAGTGAAGGGAAGTGTAAATTAAAGTGCGTAACGGAGCTTTCGGGTTCCCACAAGAAGCCGCCAAAATCTTTTGTAAAGCATTCTGCCACTTTACTGAAGAATGACTTGACCATGACTAGACTCTGTATACGCCAAGTATACGACGAATTATTTGTTTTGACTGAGACTGACTTACAAACTGAAGAAATAAGAGAAATAAGACATGGCTGTTATGGGCAAGATCCCTTTGCCTTCTCCTAGAGGAGAGAATAAAACGAAAAAAAAAAAAACAGATGTCAAAAACTTCGAATTAGTTCCGGGACTCAATGTAAACAACATAAGGCTTGCGAATCGGAGGTCGCAGGTTTGAAGCCCAGCGGGGTACATGTTTAGTTTGGTTGGCGGTAGGGTACTTTAAATCTCCGTCTGGCTGGCTACCACCATCTTGTCTAAGTCTACGACCAAACAGCAATGTTAAGAGCATTGCTGTGTTCCGGTTGTCAGAGATAAGATAGCCAGTTCCCCAAATAAGATGTGGTTTTCGGGTCAGTAGGTTTCCACCTTCCAAGTGCTAACCCGTAGTGCATAAAAATAAGTTATTATTAATTAGTTATGTCAGATTATTACTCTCGAATTAACTCCTAATGACACGTATATAATAACCTCAGTAGAGTCAATCGGATTGCAGCACCTCGCCTTCCTTATGAGTAACCTGAGGTATGCCTCACCTAGTTGACAGAATTCATTCGATTCATTAAATCACACATTATGCGTCTAGTTCTGTGTGTTCGGTGCCTTACAAGTGTCGTAATAACGCTTTCTATATTCTATGCACAACTCACTACGGCAATAAATTACACTCTCACGATAACCTTTATCGGGGTTGTAACAAACTTATCATAATAAATGTATGACTTATCGAATTTAGAGAAGATACCGATTTGGCGAAAACGATAACATTTATCGACATTGCAATCGATTTGTAGATTATAAGTATTTTGTAGGCACGCACGTACGCACATTTACACCAAAAAAAAAAATAACACTGGTGTTCCAACATCGCCATACCTGCTTATTATATCTACGCCTACATTTAAATACTCGTCAGTCCTTCACTTACAAATTATACCATACTTATAGAAAACTGTTCATTTTAACTCCATTTCAAACTCAAGAGTCATTTCAAAGACTCGGAATCATCTGTAGTTCCTAGTTCAGCGCTTTGTTCGAAACAGATTCTTTAGGCTTCGCTCAGCCGGTCGACACTTTACACTGTGTGTGAGCGTCAAGGTTCTGACAATAAAAATATAAATAAACAAATGAAGTTGAATGACCACGCACGTGACTCAGAGTCAGATCCTACCTGACTGTACCAGTGTAGTGCCCGTATACGCACCGCAATCTCGTCTGCTGGCCGTCACAAAGACGAACTTTGTTATCTCCGGAGGTAATGAAATCGATCCCATCGTTCCGTCGTTTATACCAGATGCAAAAAGGCGAGTTGTACACATGGCATTGTAATTTACTAGTCTTTGATTTCTATTACAAGACTACTTCCAAAATTCTAGATAATCTCTCAGACCATTTGCACTAAGTAACAGCATATGGATAGAAAACCAGGAACAATACTCATAAATCTGCTTATTAGCATACTCCATCATTCCTTCTGAAGTTAGGTATGGATGTACCGGCCAAACAATCATATCCAGCGTGTCCCGGGCTCATAAATGCGTGTATAAAGGCAGAGGCATATGTCATAAACAGACAAGCAGGAACTCAACTTCGTACACAACAAGAGTAGCTTGTGATATTTATATAACAATTTAGGACAAGTGGGTGCTGTCTTTTTCGCAGAACTGCTCCATATCTCACGGTACAGTGCACTTGTGTGCTCGTACGTACTGATAGTCAAAATGTTCGATACTGAACATGTATGTTTCCCTCGTTTTTAGCAAGTACAACAGATCCCTCCTCGCTTCTCCCTCCTATAAGCTAGAATCGACAGTGGTCTCGACAAGGCGTCTACTGAAGGTAGAAGATGCCCTACGTGACACCATCGCTACCTTATGGACCCCAGACTGATTCAAGAAAGAGAATAACAAGCGGTCGTGTGTGAAATAATGGACATTTACATTTTGTCATATTTTTAAGAAACCAAGATAATTCCTTAATGAAATTACCTATGTTTAATTATTGTGTGACCCTACGGACCCAGAGTCGAATCAAATATACCGCAACTTCAGGTCAGGTCAACTTCATTATATAGGTACTTCAAGCTATAGGACAACCGTGCTTTGTAAGTCCGGTTAATTAATTTCCAATAGGCCAACTGTTTGTAGGGAATCGTATTACTGATTAATGTATGTGGCCTGTGGCCGAGGGCCAATGCGCCGGCGCGAGCGCACGCTTCTAATGACAGCGGTGAGCGCAGGGGGAGGGCAACCGGTCGCACGGGTGTGGCGAGGTAAGTAACCTGGACCTTTTTTTACTAATGAGTACAATTTACATTCTTATAGCAGGTGAAATATAGAAGCTTTATAAAGGAGGGGGACGCTGTAAATATTAAAAATTCGCTTTGGGAGTAATCCATGCCCAGCAGAATCTCGTGGCCTTGAAATTCCTACTTTGTACATTGAAGTAACATTTAAGTACTTAATAAATAAAACTAACGTGTCAGCAGATTGGAGTGTGATGATGGTGAAATATAAAGTTATATGTTTAGAGTTGTATGATGGATGACTAAATCAGACATCAAAATATTTCGATTTGTATTATATTTCTATAAAATATCTACAAAATAATGGCGCCTAATTGATATTAATATTCAATTGAAACTGATAGGAGTTAGGTGGAGGGTGTTCAAGATCGATAGGTTGATTCTCTTCTGATCCTACTAATTGAAAATGTTTTTATAGGCGACGGTCAACCAACACTCACCAGCAGGCGTAACTTCGTAATCTAGTAGTGCTCCGTACTGCCATCATTTTGTACTAAAATACTTTTGGACCAAATAAACAATTCAAAGCCTCGATTCGACAGCGCCCATACAATTAAACTTCTAGCCGTGGTTTCGGCACATAAAAAAGAATAGTCTAGCCCGGCTCTTCCCGTCTCGTAAAGGGATCTTACAAAAACATAAGACATGCACGTCTCAACCCCTGTCGCGTGTGCATTTCTGTTTCAAGTGTAGATGTGAATAGTGGATGTTGTTTCAAACACCACTGATATTTGGGTCATCTCTGACCACGCCATTTAGGATAAAGGCCGTGACTTTATGTATAAAATCGAGAGAAATTGATAGACAAAAAGCTGGTTTCCCTCGGCACCGGCGAGCGGCTACCTACCACACCGCAGCCGGGAACCCGTTCGGTGTCCCCGGCGCGCCCGGTTAGAAGTCCTAACTTTTTATTTTACTGGCTCACCCTCCATGGGTTAGGTTCGCGTGAACGCCCTACCTACTGCCTACCTACAGACCGGGCTGCACTCCTGCTCGTTTTGTAACTACAAAAGTCAGTTGTTACTTCGCGCCAGTTTTAGACTGGTGCCATGTAAAAGGAAGAAATTAAAGTATACGGTAATGTGTCTAAGTATGTACCTATTTGGGTGTAGAAATTTCGCCTTCACTCCGTATTTAAAGTTATCTTTGGTCTGATTATGTGAATTGGGAGCCTCCCTAATACACCCACGCCGACATTGTTAAAAATATCTTCTTAGCTGTTTTTAAATACAAAATAGGTACTTATTGCATTAAATATACTTATCATCACATATTATTCTAGTTTTTTTTTTTTTTTTTTTTTTATTTAGAATGGGATCGCTCTTGACCTTAATCTGGACTAATGTCGAGATTCGAATCGAATAGTACTCACAAAGACGAATATGTAATGTAATATCAACACAAATTTAACACTTGTACCTACGTATGCCGTTGCTGATTTGTCACAGATCTTAACTTATAAAAAGCTAATTGTATTCAGCCTGCAAATAGACTTGCAAATATTAGTCAGCGGCTCTATATTGAGAAAACTTTTAGAAAAATTCAAACAAAATCAAAAGCGTATGTGCTAATTCGATTAGGGAACTGATAATAATAATGTACAAGACAAATAGAACGAGCTTAAACTCAATGTGGTTGCGTTTAATTTCATTGGAGTTACTGTGGCCACCTTTCATGATCTGACTAGCTCAATGACACCACGGCATTCAGAGTCATCTGAATTTTCAACCGCTTCTAACTCAGCCGAGAATCATTCCATCGCTTTGAATGTCAACAACATGACTAGGAGCTTTTAAAGTTACGAAGCGTTGAACATAGGGAAGTGGGTCAAAACTTGTAACATATGATTATTACCTACACCGGGACAGTTGAAGCTAAATAAAAGCTTTGTAAATAGAAAAATGGTCTTGTTTCCTTTAAGTACCTATTTGCTATTTTCAATAACTATACGGTATATTTTTCCATGACGTCCCTTTCATTCTTTTCATCCCGTATCAAAAGTACAACTGCCGCAATGCTTTTAGTATCATAGCTGGAAGTACATATATTCGCGGAATTTCGGCATGAAACCATTTTGCTGTGGAATAAATCCATTTACGTGAATACACGAATAACGTGATCGCACTTCTCTTATCCATTTCTACTACATACTACACCGTAAAATACAACTGTATTCATCATATGGAATTCCAAAACAAGCTTTTTTGCACGGTCAAGGTGGCTTGCACTGAACAAAATCCAATAATAAAAAATGTTGTGAACATTTCCAGAAATTTTGTCATTATCATTAGTCATTTCGCATATTGCAAACATTAGGTAACGTTTTATAATGATAACAATACGCGAGTTACGTGACGATAAGCGTCGCCGTCAAACAGTTCAAGTGGATCGTTATCAACCATATCAATTTGTTGTACTAAACCCCATAGATAGATATAGCTAACGCCTATCGGTAATTCCGAGGAAAAGGGGGTATACAATAATGTTAGTAGAATGTAGGATTGTAGATAACAATCAGAACATAGGCGATAACCTAAGTGATGTTGCATCATAAACGTCATCCAGCTAAGGACGTTAATCCCAAATAGGTCAGAATTATCCCAAACACAAACGTTTGGGTTATCCAAAAATTAAAAGTTTAATGCTTGAAACAACATCCACGGTTCACCTTATAAAATATACAGAAATGCACATGTGATAGGGAGTGAGCCAATACAATACAATAGGTACAAACCATCTTCATTGCGCAAAATAATTTACAATAATTTTTGATGATAACATTAGAACACAATTAGGCGGTCTTATCACTAAAAGCGATCTCTTCCAGACAACCCACAGCCATGGGACATTGGTAGGTAGAAAAACAGGTAGGGTGCACGATACTACCAACTAAAGAAATAATTATAAGACTATCGCCGTTGAATCTGTCTAGATGTTTTTGGTGTAGCTTTTTATGACACCTACGGGAACAAAGGGGATTATTCTTTTTACATGCCGGAAACCTCACCTAAGGAGGTGCAAAGCAGTTTGGCAGTGATACGTGTGACTTCGTCGCTATATACACGACTCAAGCACGCCGCACTTTCAGTGTGACGAAGAAAATCGAATCTGAAAGCTAAAGTCACGTTGATCCTTTGAGATCGGTCATATGGAGAATATTGATACCGTGAGAGCTAGAGAAACTTGTTCTAAAATAGGTATATGGAATCGATTTTAGAGCCTTCATGAGTGTTCACGGGACCCAGTCGCGGTCCTCTAAAAAATATCACATGTTGTTTTATCGCGGTAATGAATACCGTAGGTTGTAGACTTGCTATGGTACCTTTTGCCTACAATATAAATCGATCTCAATGAAAACCTTGAGACATGTATACATACACCATTAGTTATGGGTTGCAAGCAATCAGTCATCATCTCAAGCTATCCTTTCTGCACATAAGCCTCCCTCAAAAACACCCGAAATGCACCTGGACTTCTTCCTTCGGTTTCCCGCAGCTTTTTTAAGAAGACAGGTCATCCAAGTAAGTACTTTCTGCGTATATGTATTATAAAACGATTTATAAGTACCGTGATTACACTTACTAAGTACCTATAAATAGTATAACTAAAATGTCACTTAAGTTATTAAATACCATAATTTTTAAATTACTCTGATGAAGAAATATTTCGAATAAAGTATACCACTTGTTGTTGCAAACTTGCCACCGTCCACCCCCATAAACATATACAACAAACAACCATGACTCGGAAATAAATGTTCGTATTCATCACACAACATTTACCCCTAGCGGGATTCGAACCCACAACAGTTGGTTTCGAAGGCAGCATCACTACACCAAACGCCTGTTTGTCTATATGTCCATTTCCATAAATAATTGCTTTTAAATATTAATGTTTGAAAACATATCTCGACTCTACAGTAGGTCCCTCACGTCGTTCAGTAACCCCAGATAATAGTATGTCAACAAATGGAGTGTATTTAATTAGCTAATGCACACTATACATGTACATTATATCTAAATGTAAGGACCTATGACACAGATGTTGCCTTTGGCATAATAGTAATGTGTTTTGTTGGAACGTTATGCTGAAATCTATATACCTAGGTAGGTTTTTTTTTTTGTTCTGTTCCTCATCGTGCGATCGGCTTCATAAGCCATTAGCAGATTTGCTCCGTGTATGCGGTGGCTTGAGAGGTCTGTCCTTCCAGCGAAGATTCTGCCTCGTTCACTCAGTCACGGAGATTACTCCCAGTCAGTTATCGTGTACATGGGTGTAGTCCCATACGTGTTTCCGTTTCAGTCTTCTATTATGTAGTGGCTCGCACAGGGCCGTAGCAAGGCTGTTAGTGTGCGAGTGCATACGCTGCTCATAGGCCTCTGCTCTGTGTGCGAAGTGCGAGTTTTGCCTCGTTTTTAACTTTACCATCGCGGTCGCGTTTACGCAAAAAGTATCTATGAAAGAAATCGTTTTGCAAACTATCCGCTAGAGGCGCTGCACATTTCTCCATACAAATCGTCACGTAAACGTGAACGCGGTAGTAAAGTTCAGTCGAAACAAAACTCACACTCCGACCTCGGTTCTCAATTTCTTGTTTCAGTGTTCTTATGTTGAGGTGCTCATGCAATTCCGATATTCTAGTAAACCAAGGGGCATTTGATACCTAGGTAGGTGATGCATGGAATATAATGTATTATTATTATTATTTTCTTTTTCTTTTTCTCAGCCTGAGCTGGTATTACCATACCATTTACGGGTAATAACCAAGTAAATGGTATATTGGCATAAGGGTTTATTTTAAAATCGTATGTCAGTTTGACCGTTCTCATCAATTTGGAGGAATTTTCTGACAATACGACAAGTATTTAAAATGGCGGCTTTTTGCATAGGTACGTACGTAGATGGTTTCAGATCAAGAAGTTTAAGGCTGTGGTGTAAATGTCTAGGTATGATTCCGGTAGTCGAAAGAACGATTGGGACGACGTATACTCTATCCTGCCTCCAGATCCTGGTGACTTCATCCTGTAGGTCCGTGTATTTATGAATTTTTTCAGTTATTATTATTATTATTAAATTATTTATTGCACAAAAAAATATGTATTTATGCATGACAGAAATCTTGTAGTGTAGTTGTGTTGATTCAATCGACACGTGTCTGTAATGGAGCTCATTTTAATGTGATTTTGTGGAATAATATGAAAGATCCACACCAAAATTAGTTTTAGTTTAGAAAAGTGATCGATTATTGTTTTTAATTGCTTACATAATACTGAAAATTCTCTGTAAACTTGGAGAGGACCTTTTAAACCTTGAATGAAATAAAGATCCGCACTAAGCGGTGAGACTTTTCATTCATAATGCGATCAGCCAAGGCATGGAACTCCCTTCCGGCGTCCGTCTTCCCTGAATCCTACAATCTTGGGAACTTCAAGAGCAGGGTGAATAGGCCATCTACTGAGATCGCGTGCTTCATCTTGGTCAAACGCGTATCCAGTTAACCATAAAAAAATAAAAAAAGAGAAATAAAATAATAAATTCTGTGGGGAATGCGTATACCGTGGGGTTGCGGCACGTGAAAACATTAGATCCAACCAATCTCATCCCGTTACACCAAAAAAACATCTAGACTTGGGTTCACCCCCGGTCACGTGTACATTTCTGTAATACTATTTCGAAAGGAGAACCGTGGATGTTGTTTCAAGCATTGAACTTTTAAAACACCCAAGCGCTTATGTTTGGGATACCTGGTTACTGACATTTGCATGCCTTTTTTACTGACATTTTAATGAATTGTTATTTTATTTTATTCGTTGTTTAAATTATCTTTCTGATCTGTAAGATGACAGATTCTGACATTACATTTTTCCAATTTATTGATTTTTAATGCATGATCTGTCTTCACATATTACAATTTTTTTTTTTTTTAGGCAATATTTTGCACGCTGCTTAAAGCAGAGTATGTCTTGGAAAGTAATTTATTAAGTTCTTATTGTACCATATTCTTGCAAATAAATAATTTTATTTAAAAAAAAAATTACCTCTGACCACCCTAATTGGTATAAAGGTTGTGACTTCATGTATGGATTTGTAGTATGTGACACCCCGACTAGAAGGCTGGAACCGCCCCTGATAAATAGTGGCTTACGAAAACTATTACACTTGAGAGTTTGAGTTGAGACATTAAAAGCAACAAAAATAAAGGACGTCACTTTATCTAGCCTATTAACCACACATCAATCTAGCTAAGCTACTTCCATCTAGGTCATTCATAACATCTGACACTCAGCGTCGCATTTACACCAACTTTAAAGTACATCTTCATAGTCGTGTGAAGTGGATATGCATATTTGACTAATACAGATGATAAACTAAGATTAACGAATACTGGCGCACCCTGTACCGCACCTAGTGTTGGACATAACGACACGCACCATGTTATCAGGCAATAATAGGTGACCCACATAGGCCACTTAACAGGCATTATCTGAGAGTGGTATCAACGAGTATGGAACCACTGCCCGCGTTCCAATTTACTTTACTGTGTAAGCCATGTACATCTTTTCTAACTGAGAAATTGATTGAAGATCTATTATTATTAGGAGCCCATACTGTCTCAATGCTGGGCAAAGGTAATTCTGATAAATGTAATGCATATTATATTCTTCCAACTACACTGTAACTTCCTTCTAACATTTCAATATAGCGATCAGAATTTTTTGACCATCCATTACCCACTGAGTGAACCAACGAAGCCAGTTCAAAAAGTCTCACTAGAAATCTTTTAGGCACTCGTCTGAAGTCATTCAAAGAACAATCCTAGTTGGCAGCTTATTTTCTCGGCTTGTTCTATTATTGAATTTAAAATAAAATTACCGCGGTCCATGAAGGAATTCAGTGAAAAGTTACTGTGAGTGACAATAATTGATTTATATTATTTGATTCATTTCCACCAATCCGCACTGCGCTTGCGTAATAGATTAAGGCACTAACCTCTGCTAATGAGATGAGGCAGTGGGCCACACGCGTCCAGTGCGTATTTATTCCATATTTTCCCGACATTTCTTATTATATCTAGGACATAATAATAATATCTTTGCACATACACACAGCGCCATCTAGTTCCACACTAAGCAACTAGGCTTGTATTATGGATACCAGATGGTTGATAAACTACACAAATACTTTTTTTTTATAAATAATACATAAATGAAAGAAAAACATCCATAACTCGGGAACACATGTCTGTATTCATCATACAAACATACAAATACATAAGTTTTAGTTACCACGAAACCCGGATTTATTTTGTAGCCGCCAAGCAACTGTGGTGATACTTAGTCGGATTTCTCATAGTCCACGCCAGGCAACAGTTTCACCAACTGTACATAACTGGAGTAAATATCCAAGTGATGCCCATCATAAGTCCGCTTTCAAGAACTTTATAAAATTAGAGCCAATGACCATAGTGAACGGATTTGGGCGTCATGGGGGGCATCACCCCCTAAGACCCTAGGTCAACCACTGATAATTTTTCAAATTTTTCTGCTTAATTTATCAAAAAAAAATATTTCCACTGAAAACTTAATTACGCTAGATGAAAAATTCATCTCCTTATATGATAGCTGGCAAACATATACCCCTCCTAAGTCTTAGGCTGGAAATTTTTAACCTTCTTCCAAAAAGGATGAGGTTGTATGTTCATCTGTATGTATTTTTAATGTATGTTCACCCAAATTTTCCAATTTTAGTGATTAGATTTTGTTTGACAGTTTACCGCCATGGTGGTTCATTTTGGTTAAGATCTGATGTTTACTATGGAGATAAATGATCTGAGTTTGAGATAGATCAAAATAGTAATTAGTTGTATACTTTGACGGCATAATGATCGTATTTTGGCAGGTCAATTATCATAATCCGTTTAGAAATAATTGACTACAAATAGTTGACATAATTAATGTACATTTATAGTCAATGAAAAACAAAACGAAAAAAACGTAATTTCCGAAACAGAAATAGAACTGGCCTTACGTTGAGCTGTTTTGTATACAACAACAAAAGGTCACCGGCCCAAATACCTACATGTGGATGTAATAGACATAATAGATACAATGTATTTACATAGTGACTTGTATAATGAATGATTCAACTGTTACAGGTATGATGGTAGGTTACCATAGAGTATAGCTGTTATTACCGGCACTTATCTGTTAACTGTGTATGTATGTGGGGCCCATAGATATAGGTCACATATGTATGAATTAATGTAGCTAAGACAGTAACTGTGTTTGAAATCATTGCCAAGTTTAAAACATTGAGTTATACTGTGTAAACTGATAATGTGAGTTCGAACCATAGGGGTAAATTATATGCAGCCCGATGGCTAAAAGTTGTAGCAGGTTATCCCCTGTTTGTATGTTTTTAAACCATATTTGAAGTTGCAATAATTTAGGTTATGCGCAAAAAATTAAGCATGTGCTAATCTAGTACAAGGAGAACCCTCATCAAACTAATTACAAAACAGTACTAATTTCTTTCATTGTATTTAATTAATGCAGTACCAATTAATGTAGTAGGCAGGTATAGATTATAGGAATTTGGTAGGTCTCTGAATTTGGTAAATGGCCTACCATAATAATGTAATTATTAATGTATTTTGTGCTACAAAGTTGATAATAAAGATATTAAATAAATATCTACATAGGCATATCAATTATCATTATCAGAACAGTACCTACTTAAGTAACATTCACAACTATTAAATAATCTCCCTAAATAGTAAAAGAGACAAAGAGATTATTTTTATCACATTAAACGGTTACGTCATACGTAACATTTGATAATAATGACCAATTAAAAATCAAGCCAAGTTCATTACCTATTAATACAAAATATATATGTAAAATAGATTGGGTGTTTTTGCAACAACTAGAGAGATAAATTATACAAATGTTTTCTTCTATAGTTTTGTAGAACATTTTTTACAGTTTGGTATTGAAAAGGAGTCATTGAAGATAAGCAGTTTGAGTACCTATATGTGGACTGAGAAGAAACTGTTAATTAGGCTCCAATTTGGAAGCTCACTCTGTTCCACCTGTAGATTTGAGAGGAGTGAAAAATATTCACACACACAGAGCCACCTGTAGAGCCAAACTGTGGATCCTAGTGGAGAGTTTAATTACATTCAATAATAGTGTAAGTTTTCAAATATATATTCTTTACAGTACCAAACAATTACAAACAACCAAACAATAGGTCATGTACAAAGGTGGACTTATCTCTTTAAGAGATCTCTTCCACACGTCTTCTGAGCATTGAAGTAGAAAACAGAGTAAATTTGGGATTTAGCAGCAAATTGTGTGCAATATCCCTCCACTGTTACCTCTGCTATCAAAGAAGTCTATACTTGTGACCCTTTGAACTAATATTACAGATCTTTCAATTTAATTAAAGGGTAACTTAAACCCTGTGTAAACCAAATACGGGTCTGAATATTTGTACTAAACTATACAAATCAAGGTTTGTGCATGAAATCATATCAAATGTCCCCATTGTCTTTGTCTAGTTATTAAATAATTAACTTTCAAGTCAGCATAGACTAACTGTACAAACATGACCTGTAATTTACTAAATAAGGTATGGCTATAATAGATAATGGCAGTGCATCCTAAATCCATTCCTAGAATGACTGGATTTTAGTAATTGAACATAGGAGCCAGACAATAGACTTGATTTAGTAGTAGTTGACTATAGTCACAAATTACTAGTGGTAAGTCCAATCATTCAGTGATTATAATGATTAAGACCACAGCATCACAACCTTTAACCCAAATGGGGTGGTCAGTGACATCCTAAATATAAGCATTTGGAAGTTCCAAAGTTTAATGATTGAAACAATATCCACGGTTCACTTTTCCCAATAAATTGAAATGCACACATGACGGGGGGTGAGCCAATCACGTTAGAACTTTACAAATTTATTAAATGTTTTCGGTGTAAAGTCCCCTTTTAGGGCTGTCATCTGTCCGGGTTTCTTAAATATGTTCTAGTTTAGAAAGCATCCAGGGAATGTCCAGGCGGTTTTTGGAAATGGTCCAGGTTTCTCCCAAAAATTTTCAATGCCTAGTCATAGTATACTAAATAAGGTTAGTATTTAGTATACTATGACTAGGCATTGAAAATTACCATTACTTATTCACAATTTCACGGATCTATTCTATCTGGTAGGTACGTACTTTGATTAGGTAAATTCTTATTCGGATATGATTTTTTAGATGCCTGACAAAACAGACAATAAACATGAACTAACTAAACTTGAATTTTCTAGCTAAAAAAGTTCAATGTTTTATGGCGAAAATCCAGGGCTAAGCTTCTTTGCCCCAATGTTCTGATTTAACAGATGGCAACCCTAGCTTTTACGACACCCACGAGAAGAGACGGGTTGGCTCATCTTTTTACATCACGGATACTAAACGGCACTTGGCAACAATGTGAATGAAAAATAAAGATAGGTATTCATTGTCAAGGTCCCCAGCAGTCTGGCTGGCCGCCCCAGTAGGTAAACAACCTCCTACGCAATGTGGTGTATGTCATGTCATTCACTTTGCTCAGCCACAAGCTAATAGCTATTAGTTACTGAAATTGGAAAGTTTGAGAAAGTCACTAATGAGGTTTGCAACAGATAAGATGCAAGCTTTGGATGCTTACTATAATATAGGCCTACACACACGACTCGATCATAGTAAATATCGCGGCGTATAGTAAATATAACGGCGAAACAACTGTGGTTGAAACAGCTTCGAAATTTTGATAGTGAACCTGTCGCAATCTGTTTCTATTACAGCATCATTAGTTAACGCAAGGCAGCCCGCGTCCGCCGCGGCCCATCACACTATTTAGAGGGCATTCAACCGGACTCAGCCTAGCAACACTGTGTTCTTCACAATGGCCATGACATCGAAATCGGAACAACAGCCTTCGGTCACTGGAGCACTGACTCCACGAATATCATTCATATCACGAAATATATAACTGAAAACTACATCGACTGACCTGTCAGAAGACTCGGAACTGTCGTATCTGTCGAAACATCGCTTCTTCCTGTCCACGCCATCCTCGACGCGCGGCTGCTTACAAGATTTTCGGGAGTTCGCGGCGGCGACCGACGTGCGATCAGTGGCCACGCCGCGCGAAACACTTTTTTTACACGATACACTCGTTTCCAGTTCGGTGTAGAACGACAACTTCACTCTATCGCCTTCAAATGTATCTCCACTACACTTTTTTGTGTCACCATGTTCATTATCGGGCGCGGAAAAAGTTAAATCGTTCATTTGTTGCGAGCCGGTGCCGTCTTCGGGCGACCCATCCGCCATCTTTGACCGCGCGAGTGTTTTGTCGCGAGTTTCCACGCGACGCCGTATGCGGGTCGGGC
This sequence comes from Oegoconia quadripuncta, assembly GCA_949316235.1. Taxonomy (NCBI): domain Eukaryota; kingdom Metazoa; phylum Arthropoda; class Insecta; order Lepidoptera; family Autostichidae; genus Oegoconia; species Oegoconia quadripuncta. The sequence continues at coordinate 34,422,394 of OX438746.1, forward strand.
GCTGTTGTAGCATAGCGGGCGCGGGGCGGGTAGCGGGGTGTGACGTCACAGCGGCTGCGCGGCCAGGCGGGGGCATGGCACGATGACGTAACAGCTCCGCCCCTTGCATGTGCAGGGGCGCTGTCATTGGCCGCGGGTTACGCAACGCGCGGGCCTATTCAAATACGGTGCGAGAAGGGAGAGTGTAGGACTCGGTGCGGGCGATAGGGACTGGCCCTGGCCCATCCCAGTCGTACCTACAAATAATGCTGCAGCCAGGCAAGCCACACACGCACTCTTTCTTCGCAACCGCGGACGGAACAGGTGCCTGCCTGTGGCCTTCTTTCTTAGTGATATGAAGTCTCTCCTTTTTAAAATTTTAAAGTCAAGGGTTCTGGCTCACTCTTTGGGTTGAGATAGGATACAACCATTACGTTTACGTGTTTTAACCGTTGTTAAAAATCTTTGATGTCGGTGATTTGAATTCACAGCATAGTTCGAAAGATTACGATTCTCATGCCAGAAAGTTTCTGAACTAAACTAAAAAAAAAAAAACTTTTTTTACACTAAAGCAGAATCGAACGACAAATTTAGTAATTTTGACTTTTTAACCGACTTCAAAAAAGAAGGAGGTTCTCATTTTGGCTGTATGATGTTATTCAAAACAATCGACAACAACAATTGCGTTCTCTATCTGCGGAGTGCATCATCAGCTCATATTTTAAATGGTTCGTCAATCGATATTCCAGCAGTATCGGAAAGTTTTAAATTTGGAATGCTTCTCGAAACCATTTAGAATATGTGGGTTGAACCTACCTATAAGGGACCATACTGGCACTAAACTCTAGCAAACAAAAAAATCATCAAAATCGATTAGATAACAATTGACGAAGGTATAGCGTACTATAAGATGCCTATTACCCCAAAAAAAATACAGTCGAATTGAGAACTTCCTTCTTTTTGAAGTCTGTGAAAAATTTCGAAATTGCAAAAAAAAATATTTAGTTTCTGTGTGTGTTACTTTTACGATAACTTTTTTAACGATACGAATGCCAAGTTATTGTTTTACCAAAAACAATTTAGACGTTCGATTCAGCCCGAGATCGAATATATCGAGGTAAGTATCGATATTGATCGAGTTCCCTTGAAATCTGTCCGATATCGGACCGACTTGAACCACTGTACAATATAAAACTAACGAATGTTCTTTACAAGGGCTTTACACCACCACATCCATGATTTACTTATGTAGGTAGGTACCTACATACATTATACAGCTCAAATTCTTAAAAAACATAGTAGGCCTTACTGGTAGGTCTGAAAAATAGATAACACACCGAATCCGAATCCGAATCCGAATCAGTCCGAATCGACACCATTGTCATTTATCAAAAAAAAGGTTTATGAGTAAGGGGGAGAATTAGCCATATGTTTCACGTACCCCACTCAGTCTTCAGAGTGATTTTTATCAAAGAAAAACTTAATTATTTCTAACTAATATTTTAGTTAGAAATAACTGTCGGAGAATAAAATCTACACTCGTAGTACACACTCAAACCAAGGATGATAGAGAGCTCCGTAACCGTAACAGAAACTATCGGATATCTGAAATAAAAATCTATCCGTAACAGAATCCGTTAAAAGTTTCGAATAATTTCGGATAGTAGCTGAGTCTAAATTTTTTTTTATTATAATTTTATTCTTCTTACCACTTTTCTGTAACTGTATTTTCTTTTCTGTTGTGCAAGAAAGTGTATTTGTAGTCTATTGTATTTTTAAGTAGGTAGATAACAATTTAAACTTAGCAGTTATAATAATTATATGACTAAATATACATATACCAAAATATAAAAAACTAGAAAAAGAGTAAAATCATTTGGAATTATACTAGACTAATATGGAATTATCCGAAATAAAATATTTGAATTTGAATTGAATTTACCTAAATGTATTTTACTTTTTCGATTCCTTAAAAAACTAATATCCGTAACGGAATCTATCTGAGATTAACGGATAATCCGAAATAATTTCATATCGTACCTAGCCCTATCTGAAACCGGTATAATATCCGTATCCAGATCCGAAATTTCATAACCATAACATTCCTCATTCAAATCACCTACTAAAATTAAATTAAAAATTATTTATTTGCAAGAATATGGTACAATAAGATCTTAATAAATTACTTGAGACAAGAGGGCTAAAATTAGGGTTGCCAGATAGGAACTTATCAAATCCGGGACAGTTCTAAAAAAAAAAAAACAATGTCGGGTCGTGGCCATAATAGAAAATATCATATATTTTTTTTATTTTCAAAGGATTCATATTTATATTTAAAAGATGAAATGCCATTTTTTCAAAAAACATACTTTTATTAGCTCTAGGTATATAATTAGCTTAAATTGGTAAATTAAAACTTTGGTAGACAATTACTAAATTACAAATTAAATAGTAATAAACTGAAGAAAACAAAACAATAATAATAAGATACTATGTACCTTAAATAAATCTTATATCAATAAATTCCTAACTTAAAAAACAATCGGTACCTTGCTTTTTGGTACATAATGTTTTGTTATTAAGCTTTGGTAGGAAATCAGTACAAACAAATTATGTATCTTCTAATAAAAATAAAACTTCTCCTGATAGAACGTAAATAATAATGTTAAATAAAACGGCGATCAAATCATTTTTTGAAATATTTTTCACTGGATTTTGCCATTTTTATTAGTTTTTGAAGCGAGTGAAGTAAAACTATTGCACGCACTCCCGTCCCGCGCGCCTCCCGCACTCGCTCACCGGCAGCCATGTCATTCCATTCGTTGCTAGTTTATTTTGTTAAAAAATAATAACTTTTCAAAATCCGGGACAATGAGCGCTAATTCCTGGACACGGGACAAGAGGCAAGATTCCGGGACAATCCCGGATTTCCCGGCGGTCTGGCAAGCCTAGCTAAAATGTTGCGTATCTCGTCCATCCACTCACGCTTTGTATTTTAAAATTTGTCAGATTTCTAGGGTCTCATCATCGAGGTACCAAACGGTCTAGTGGAGTGATAACAGATGGACGGCTAAATAAACAACAATCGAGGGGTTGAAATCTCGAAAAATAATTTATACAGAAATGAGTAACGGGGAGAAAATGCTCAATTTGTGATTTTGACTATTTTCACCTTTCGGCCACATCGCCACTTTCTATCAGGGCCTTGTTTCATAAAAGTGACAATTCTGAATTACTAAGAACTACTAAGATTAGGCGATTTGTAAACTAATTTATGTTACAATACTTTATCCCCGTTTTCTTTACATATTTTAATGTTATAATAATAACAAAAAAGTTTTATGACCAAGGGGGATAAGTGGGCCATAAGTTTCACTTATCCCAGCCCGACCTCATCGTCACTTTCCATCAGGTGAGATTGTGGTCATCCGCGTATCCAGTTAATTATAAAAAAAAATCTTTAAACCTTAGTGTGACAGGCGCGATAAACGTTTGTCGCGCGAGATAATTGTGTCCTGCTCAATCACTTGGACGAAATATACAACTATCCCACTCTCACTCCTACGTAGGGCAAACGATGCTACTGGGGAAGCAATGGACGACGAATTGTCATGGTGAATTACTGAAACGGGGCCTTGATGGAAAATGACGATGTAGCCGAAGATGAACGCGATCTCGTAGAAATTCACCCTGCTCTTGAAGTAGGTACTTATATAGTATAAAAATTATTAACGAATCAGTAAAAGAAATCATTATAGATAGGTAGGTATATCTGTGATTTTAAGATGTTTTTTTTTTAGTTAGGTATGTTTGCTCAGATTTTTTGCAATAAATCGTGTAATAAAGGGCTTTACGCAATACAAACAAGAAAAGAATAGATAAGTGTCAGGTTTCCCAGATAATTATACTGTTGGTGCCACGAATAAGATATAACATTTTTTTTTAATAAACACATTGGAAACTTGTTTTTGAATTCTTTTCATCACTTATCAACAGATTTAGGTACACATCCCCACTGTTGGGGCATGGCCTCCCCTCACTGGGAGAGGATATGAACACCACGCGGGCGCTTGCGAGTTGGTGGATTTGTGTCAGATTATACATACTCATCTATGTGTCAGTCTAGTGGCCATCTGACAGTCAGTGTTTTTAATCCGCTCCTGTATGCCACTGACTGACTAACTGCCTTCAATTGAGAACAACCAGGACCGACTATGTCACGTGCCCGCCGAAGCACAGAAACAGTCATAAAACGCCACTAGTGGTGACCCATCCAAGGACAGATCGCGCCAGACTTGCTTAACTTCGCTAATCGAAAACGTACTGCGACTGCGCCACGAGTGCTTCAAATTGTTTTAATTAGTTATTATGTACAGCAGTGGACATCCTGTGGCTGATATGATGATTATTAAATATCTATTAAAGTCGTTTCCGCTTTTCATACTTTGCGGTAGAACGTAGTTAGACCACTAACCAAACCAAAATTAGTAAGGTCTGCACAACCATATTTTGATCGTACCACTAAGATCGAATCACGGAAGCTCGAATCCCGGTAGCGCGACAACTGAATTGCGATTATCTGAAGATCGACTTAACGTAAGATCGAATATTCGAAGTGCGACCCAAGTTCGAATCACGGAAGTTCGACACAATGAACGTGCGACGTTGTGGAAATGCGACACAATAAAAGTCCGACAAAATGAAATGCGACATTCAATACAGCAAAAATACGTTTGTGGTGTAACTTATAGTTCCTGGTTTTTTGTACAAGAATAGAGTACCCATCAGTAATCAAATAAATTTTATTTTCTAACAATTCTATAGCTTGCTTTAGGATGGCTACTTTATATTTACCCTCGCTGAAATTTTTCATAATTGTAAAGAAGTTGATGATCGATTTTTTTGAAAATAATTACAACGGTTCTAAATATATTCTTCGACGCAATGAAATTCACAGTGGTAATTTTAACCACATGTCTATGTTTTATTACTATATATCTATCTATATTATATCTAAAGCAAGTTGCCGATTTATTAGATTTTTTTTATTCTATCACTGAAAGGTACTCTATACATGTGCAAAAAATCAGGGCCTTTAAAATTATAGGAAGTTAAAAGTGTATCCTTACACTACTTAAAAATTCTATGGAAATGTGAATGAGTGCGTGAGTTTTCATCCACAGCATCTAAGTCCACAGCACTGTCGACAGCGCCATCTATGTAATTTTTGTGAAAGCTATCCTTGGAAAGTATTTTTTGCTGGCAACATTACCACAGTTGCCATGTTAACTTTGTAAGTGTTATTTTGTCAAATACAGAATTGTTATCAACCTCAGAATAATAACCGGAACTTATTTGTTGGCAGGGTCGCATCTAGGAAATCTTTGAGATCTTTCATATAGAGCTCAGACAAACAAAAGATAAAACAAGAGTGTGTCAGCGACAGACACCAATATACCCCCATGGACTTATTATTCAAACAGGACTGAGTACTCGCCGCTGAAAAACGAGCCGAGCAGGATGTGTAACGTAGAGGCCGTTTGTCTCTGTCTAACAGGGTGACCACAATATATTTGTTACTTGGGACAAATGTTGTAATAAAATATTTGTCAAAAAACTTTGGCGTTTTGACATTAGCCGGCGTGAGCCATTTATTTCGCATTTCTTCATTTTTTGGGAAACTGCAATAATAGTACAACAGTCAGGACCCTAATCAATCACACATATTTCACATATTTTGACTCATTTCAAGAATTCATGGGCATCCTACTTCTTTGATTTACAAAAATATTATTTTTAGCTTACCTGTGGAAAGATATGTTGCAACCACCATAGGATTCACTTGGGCAAGTATAAACGCAACACTTTTTCACCATTTTACTCCTTTTACTTGTTATAATATAACAAATACTTTAAAAAACTTTTAATGCAAAGAAAATTCAAAATCACACCGAACCGCCATGACATGACATGCTTTTCAGGGTTACCATAAAAATAACAAAATCGAAATAAAAATGTATGTTTTCTGTTTGATCTAAGAATATATGAAAAGAAATTAATGCGAATGTTATTTGTTTATTTATAATTGTTAAAATAACATAAAAATATAAGTGTTTCAATGGAATTTTTGAGTAGCCAAAACTGTTGATCATAATCATTTTTTTTGCTGGCAAGATGGAAGAACGAGACACACGGCCTCCGTTATTTCTATCTCTCTCGGCTCGGATTTGCCTTTGTGTATGGTGCATCCAATTTAATACCTTATTGCGTTGACATAGTGATCATTTTCCTAAATGATTCTTTTGATAGTTATCAGTCCTGTTTAAATAATAAGTCCATGTATACCCCTAAGTTTCTTGCTCGGTCTTCTCTGGGGAGACGACTTTGTGATAATCGAGCGATAATTGTATGTCATGATGACGATTTCAAATGTTATTCTTATAACTTACAAAATAAAACTAGGTCGGGCCCAAATTCTAAATGGTCCGATATTTATACCTTGTATTGGTAAATTTGTAATTTCGAATAACCGATGCCTACCTAATATCGATTGTCGACCCATTTAGGATAAGGGGTCAGTACAGCAGAGGAGATTTTACTGTGTTAGGCACATGTTGGTGTTAGAACTAATATCTCATGTCTTTTTTGTGTATATTTGTAATCAAATAAACTAAATGATTACTTTAGACTGGTTTCGTAGGCCAACCGAATCGACACCGACACACAATCGTTGGTATATTATGTTAGTTCACAGACTTAAATTAAATAATACCTAGCATTAATTTTTACAGGTGCTATGGCGACGCTTAGGCCAGGTGGGTAGGTATGCTGCGTATACGCTCTTTTATATAAATATTGCTTGTTTTCAAATAAAATATGAGGAATTAGATTAGGTATAAACAAATGGGTAATCTTGACAATAATACCTATCCAATTTCTAGATGTTACCTGGTAGGTGAAAGTCCGGTTGGTACCACCGTAGGGCATTTTATTAAATGTCAGCCTGGCTGGGTAGCACCATCTTATCTAAGGCCCGTATTAATAAACCAAGATTGAGAACAGTCTTGTGACCGATCTCAAGTAAACGTGTTGATTAATAAACCTAACTTGAGACCTGACAAGCAAGTGCATACACAAGCAGTACTCACTTCAGAGGTGCGCCGAGTTTCACGTATTAATAAACGAAACTCAAGACTATCATTCATTCGCCGCTGAGGCGAATATTTGAGAAGTGATCTCAGCTGAGTAGACCTCAAGATTGGTTTATAAATTAGTACGGAGCTTGAGATAGTGTCAACTGCTTAAGACGCATCACGGGTGATACAGCCTCAAGACTTGTATTGGGATTGATTTATTAATACGGGCTTTAGTCTGCCGAGAAACAGCAATGTTAATAGCATTGTAGTGTTCCGGTTGTCTGAGATAAGATAGCCAGTCCCCGAAATTAGTAAGCTTCCACCTTCGGCCTCATCTTCACTTAATCAGGTGTGTTCCATTTTAGATTTGAGTGGCCCAAAAATGCAGAACCAACAGAAAATAAAGTCGCAGGTATTAATTCCGATCTGTTTTGGTGAAAGATCGAAAATCGCTCCTGGAGTGGAGACCATGTCTTGGCAAACGTAGTATAGGACGCCTAGGTAGTATGTGCTAGATGATGGAACGATTTGCTCAGACAGAAGAACCAAAAATCGGCTTTAGGGCACGTTCTGGAGAGGCCTAATGCCCAGCAGTTAAGTAGGATCCAGTAGGATAGATTGATAGGATGACTGAGTCAAACAAATGTCAAATCGTGAGAATAATTGACAGTTGTGGCCTCAGATCAATACTGAATAAAAATTTCGATTATAAAACGAACATACACTGGGCCGCAAAAATAACGGGTCACTTAGAAAAACCGCGATATCTCCCAAAGTTATGCACATAGATCCCTCGTATAAATAATATGTTATAGGCAGATAAGTGGCACTTATTATACATTTCAAAAAAGGTTTCATTTGAACAAGCTATAGCTTAAAAAAAAAAATTCGGAATTTTGAAAATTATCAAATTTCGAATTTTTTATAAAAGAATATTTTTAGCTTATGTTTCAAACCAAGCTATCATTATAAACAGCTTTTTGGTCTGGTCTCAGTATCTTGTGCATCAACATGTCATTATCTCCTGAAGAATGTACACGAATTATCACCATGGTACAAGAAGGAAGGAGTCAGCGGAGTACTGCTAGAACAGTAGGTGTATCTTTATCCAGGGTCCAAAGAGTACTCCAGCGATTTCAAGAGACCGGCATGAACATCAGAAAACCAGGGAATGGCAGGCCAAGGTGCACAACTGTACGAGAAGACCGATTCATCGTGAGCACTATGTTAAGAAATCGACATCTCACGGCTGTTCAGGTCCGAAATGCCTTCAAGAAGTTCACCACAACAATCTGAGCTCTGACACGATCCTGCGGCGACTTGGTGAAGCTGATATAAAGCCTTATAGGCCAGCAAATGACCCTAAACTGCTCAGAGAACATCGAATTGCCAGGTTGCGATTTGCTCGAGAACACATCCGATGGACAGATGAAGATTGGTCCAGGGTTATGTTTTCCGATGAGTCTAGATTTTGTTTATTCACACACGATGGGAGACGAAGAGTATATAGCCGACCAGGTGAACGTTATCGTCAAGCGTGTTTTGAAGAAAAGGTGCCATTCGGTGGAGGGTCAATAATGGTATGGGCTGGGATATCTTCAGAGAGTCGTACGGAGTTAGTGATTATAGAAAACGGTTCTTTGACGCCTCTCAGATACGTAGAGGAGATTTTAAATGAGCATGTTGATCCTTTCCTGGTGAATATAGGCGCAAATTCCATTGTTATGCACGATAATGCGCGACCACATAGTGCATATTTGGTTAACGCGTATATTCAAGACGTCGGTATCACCCGCATGGAATGGCCAGCTCGCAGCCCGGACTTAAATCCCATAGAGCATTTATGGGACGAGCTCGCGAGATGCGCTAAACAACGCTCTCCAGCTGCAGCTACCTTACGTGAGTTAAGGAGTGCGCTAGTGGAAGAATGGTCAAACATAGACCAAAACCGTATTAGAAATTTGGTTTACAGCATGCCACATCGTCTTGATGAAGTGATACGGGCTTGTGGAGGAAATACAAGCTGTTAAAATGTCAGAAAAGCTTTCTTTTTGCAGATTAACTGTGTTGTTTATTTTTGTTGTCAAAAGTTAGAAGTTGTTTTTTTTTCATTTTTTTAGTTTTCAAATAAAATTATTGAGTTTACAAACATGTTATGTATTTTATTTTATGTATAAGTCAGTCATCTATAACATACTACAGTTTCACGGATTAGTGTTGTGTATTTAGGAAACTATCACACTTTTTATAAGCGACCCGGAATTTTTGCGGCCCAGTGTAGTATATATTATTTAACCATTGTAACACTGACGACTGCACAAATACTACATTATTATGTATATACGCATAAGGCACAGCAACAGAGAAAGTGTAAGTTGATTTTGATGATTATTTTTTTGTGGAAAGGGTACACCTCCAGCGTGGTCCCATATAAATCTGTTCACGCACGCCGGCGATATAGAAAAGGACCTTAGTGAAGTCGATTGATTTGCCAATTGTCGGCGGTTGAATTTAAAAAAATCACAAATAATAATATGGCCTGCCCGCTCCAAACGCTACGCCTCGGTCACTAGTATTAGTCCCCTAAAGTCACGTGACGTCCCATTCTGGCAACGGTCCTCCTCAAAAAACCTTATAAATTAGGCCCGGTATTAGTGCCGGCATATTTTACTCTGTTGCTGTGCTTACATAGATTCGAAATCGAATATTAGTTCTCTTATAATCATAAATACCATGTTAACATTTAATACAATTCTGAAATTAATATAATATTAATTCGTAAACAAAAATTGTGTAAATAATCTTTTTTTTTAATAATAGCAAAAATAATACTCTTAACAATTAAATTAAATTTACGGTAAACAAATGTGTGTAGTTGAGGTAATTATTACATTGGAATGATATTACAGGTGGTAAGACTTATTTAATTGATCCATCTCGTTTATACTGAAAAATTCTATCCCAACTAATATTATAAATGCGAAATTTGTGTGTGTGTATGTTTGTTACCTCTTCACGCCTAAACGGCTGGACGGATTTGGATGAAATTTGGTTGGTAGACAGATTAGGACCTGTATTAACATATAGGCACATTTTTTTGCTGAACCGATTTTGATGAAATCTTCCCGCGGACGAAATCGCGGGCGGCAAGCTAGTCATACTATAAAGGGGCTTGGGTATTTCACTACTGTTTAACAAGACATACAAACACACCTCTAAACCCAAATGCATATACCTTTTCCATTAAATTGGGCATAAAAAAGAACTTCGACGGGTTAAGATTAAAACAGTACTATTATAAGACTTGGCAGTAGACTCCCAAGAGTAGTCATCAATATGTGATGCTGGCCAACAAAATATGAATAAAAATATATAAGTTCCTTAAATTTTAAACGTGCCACTGTTGATATACTTTGTGATATTTACATTAGGGATTATAGTCACTTTCAAGCCTTCATGATAATTAATAGCTACATTATGAATCATAGCAATGGAAGTAATAAATATACTATAGTAATAGCTAAAGGCTCTTATTCTCTTACTACACGTGGCCTAAGACTACGTCATTCACTATGACGCGGTTGTCGAAGCAGACACAACATGTTTTTTTTTAATAAATCGACATATTCGGTACTTTTAAATTTATTAAAAACTAGCGATGCATCTCAACTTGCAACAGGTGCAATAACTTTTTTGAATGTAATATGCACGTATTTCTGGAAGAAATATTCTAAATAATAGTGAAAACCGTATAAACAGACACGATGCGCATAGGATTTTGATTTATACTACACTGGTCATCAAAAAAAATCGAATCACCAAGTAAATTTCTATCATCTTCCTGCATTTTTGGGTTTAGAAAATAGTTAACATTTGACATTTTCACTTTTCAAATGTCTTTTGTATGAATAATTATTGGCAGAAACGAGATTCAATCTCATTTCATACATTTAAAACTTTAATAAACCCAGAAATGTACGAATTTATACAGATATTTACTTGGTGATTAGATTTTTTGATGACTAGTGTATATTTAGATGCTAGAGATGGCAATCAATATGGTAACAAATACACTACAGCACCTGGTTTTACGTGACGTAGTCTTTACCAGGCGTTCATTACACCATGCACTTTATGAGAGCTGAATACTATAATTCCTTATGATTTAGTATGGTATTCACAAAGTAGTTTACTTTAAAAGTTTTAGAGCTTTTATAGACGAACGGCACTGTATTGTCGCCGTCATCGACGAGCTATTAACATTAGAGATAATTCTTTCTAAAAAACTAAACCTAATTTGATAAACATTATTTAATATAAGCATTTTAATTGCCGATTGATTGTTAATAATTCTTACACTATGCTTTGGATCAAGTTAGGTACCTGAACATTACAAAATCTCTCGTTTAAAATCTTATTATACGTGTTAAGGTTTCACATTAATAAATTCAATATTAAATTATCAAAAATCATTATGCCTTATGATTACATTATTATAATAAAAATGCTCAAAAAATATAGTTAAGTTTGTTCAGAAAGTCTTATGTTATGTTTAAAAATAAAACTTAACCTAATTTAGAAATAATAATTATTAAATCTGCCCCTAGATAAAGAAACAATATAATCTCAATTGTAGCACCTAAATATATTATGGAGAAATTTCTTAGCATTAAATGACAGTAAAATATTAAAAACATTACTCTCCTTCTTGGACAGTTGAGTAAAAACAGTACCTACATGTGATCTGCATGTTGGTGCGAACAAGCACGGATATAGGCTGCTCGGCGATATGCAGTCTAATTAAACAATATAATATAACGGATGAGTTTTTTTACTGCAAGGAAAAGTCAGGGCATATAAGGTAAGCGCCTAGGTAGTTTTTTTTTTTCAAAATCCATAATCGAATAAAGCCTTGTGTCACATGACGCTCGCTTTTGTAGCCTATTCCACATAATTACATCATTAAATTAAATAAGAAAAAAACTTGGAGAATATAGGGGGTACCAAATAAACTTCACATGATACGAACACTACGAATCTCGCCAGTCGCATATCAATCTTCCGCCTGAGCGGGCGTGGTGATTGTTTGAAAAATAAAATAAAAAACGTACTACCTATGCCAATAACTTCTATTTCACTTAACTAATATGCCTCTGAAAACCAGCGCTGTAACAATTGCTACAGCATATGCTGAGATATGAAGTCCATTTTTGACATCACACTGCACTCACCGCATTTCAAAGTCTGTTTCTGTATATTGTGGAGTTTTTCTTGTTTTTATTAATATTGTTGTTGCTATAGTGCGGTGTCAAATAAATATATGTCTATGTCTATTTTTCCTCACGATAAAAAAACTCACCGGTATATTTTTCCTTCTTCGGTCGAATTACAAATTGTAACACAAAACCTACTTAAAAAGAGCAATCCTTAAGTTTATTGGTAGTCATTTACGGGGGCTTTGTGAATGAGCTGTAATTTTAATATTAAGCTGAAAAATCTACGTTTTCAAGTGATATTTATGTCCTACGAAATAAAATCAATTGACTAATAATAGTTCGAAGCACCATTAAATATGAATTGTGAATACACAGACCATTAAAGTCTTTCAAACGTCTAACTAATGACATAATGAATTTTTCAAAATGAACGGGTTCGATTCCTGGCTAGGAATATTAATTTTCCAAAAATCCAATGATGCGTTTTAGTTTTCATCAAAATCGGGCTCGAGACGCCTTTGAGTACTTTTCGCTATTCCTTATAGTTTAGGATTTGGCCATCCACGTACACTTGAAAAATTCACCTGTATATAGCGAAATAAATTAGGTAGAATAAAGTTTTACACTAAGAGACTATATTTAATATTACTATATAACACAATTCAGATAGAATACACCATAAATTACAAAATAAGAATAAATAAGAAAAATAGACAATTCATTGCTCCACAAAATTACAAAAACGCTAAAGGCGCATGCGTGCGTCGTACATAAATAGTAAATTATTTGCACCAGTATAGTTAGGAAACTATCATCATAAAATGTGCAAGAGTGCTGCTTTGTCCTTAAATAAATAAAATCTAAAAGGAGCAATGAAATGACGGAGTATTTGAACAAAGGTAATTAAAGGAATGGAGGGTAACAGCCTGCTTTTGCGAACAGAGGTAGTTGAAGGAATCAAAAGTAATAAAGTTTTTTTTCGAACGGAGGTACAGAGTTGACGAAGAGTGACAGAGTCCTTTTTTGTTTTTTTTTCGAACGGAAGGTAATTGGAGGAATGAAGAGTGACAGAGTTCTTTTTCGAACAGATGTAATTGAAGGAATGAGGAGTGACAGAGTTCTTTTTCGTATTTTTTTCGAACACGGAAGGTAATTGGAGGCAGGAAGAGTGTCAGAGTTCTTTTTCGAACAGAGGTAATTGAAGGAATGAAGAGTGACAGAGTTCTTTCGTATTTTTTTCGAACGGAAGGTATTTGGAGGAATGAAGAGTGTCAGAGTTCTTTTTCGAATAGAGGTAATTGAAGGAATGAAGAGTGACAGAGTTCTTTTTCGAACAGAAGGTTATTGAAGGAATAAAGAGTGACAGAGTTCTTTTTCGTTATTTTTCGAACGGAAGGTAATTGAAGGAATGAAGAGTGACATAGTTCTTTTTCAAACGGAGGTAATTGAAGGAATCAAGAGTGACAGAGTTCTTTTTCGAACAGAAGGTTATTGAAGGAATAAAGAGTGACAGAGTTCTTTTTCGTTATTTTTCGAACGGAAGGTAATTGAAGGAATGAAGAGTGACATAGTTCTTTTTCAAACGGAGGTAATTGAAGGAATGAAGAGTGACAGAGTTCTTTTTTGAACGGAGGTAATTGAAGGAATGAAGAGTAACATGGTGCTTTTTTGAACACAGAAATTCCTTCGAATTAAGAGTAACAGTCTTTACGGAAGTAATTAAAGGAATGAAGAATAACAAGCACCTTTTTGGAACGGAAATAACTGAAGGAATCAGAAGCAGTAGGTTACTATTTCTATCAATAAAAATAGAGGAATCCACCGAATTTCTTATTTCGAGCTCGTTATCCATCAAACTCCAAATATATATCAACTTTACAGTAATGCACCAGGTTCCTATTTGTGTCATCGTGAATAGATTTTAAGTCCATAATGCGGTAGGCATCATTCCCTCCATGGAAACACCCTTGGGCGTCAGCACCTCGTTGCAAAGGAAATCCAGCGGCATATCTACCAGGTACCCTTGGATAAGGTCGATTTTCCTATTCGCTAACGCAGGGTCCTTGTGCCAGAGGGTCGTGCAGTTCTCTTCTTGATACCTCTTCAGTTCAGCAAAACTGTGCACTTTGTCTGTTGGTATTGTGTGGAACACCTGAAATAATAACAAAGTTTTGTGGTTAGGAACACGGATACAATGTCGGACGGATTACTAATTTTTGGGCAAAAAACGTTTCCCGAAGTATCACATGCCAAAGTATGTTTTCCAAATTTTCATTTGGCAAAACAACTTTTCGCAATTTTACAGTTAGCAATACTATTTTCGGCAATTTATTGTTTAACAAATAATTACATGGCAATGATTCATTTTACCAAGTATTATGTAGTCAAATATGGTTTGGCATAACATGCTCAGCCCAAAATATTGCATTTCATATGATTTACTTAAAAGTTTTAAGAAATTCACTGCATTAAATGTTTGTTTCATCTTGGACAAATAATTTACGGGTAAGAACTTCTATAATAATTATATTGTTATTATACAAATCACAGTTCTAACCTAACCCACTTTTCTAACAGTTCTAATCTGGCAAACGTATAACCTATATGAAATATTTTTGGAATATAATTACAAACACAAAGTAAAGCATTTGCTTAATGTATATTTGACTTAATAAAACTTGAGCAAGTAAAAAGCTGCCAAAATTAATATTTCACCAAGTGATTAACATGCGAAATATAAATTTGCTTAAGATTCTTTTGGGAAATGAAACTATTGCGATATAGTATATTTCAATACAAGTGCGGAAAGCCTGTCATTACAAAGAGTTCCGACAAATGTCACCCGAGCCGAGGCGCAGCCGAAGGTGAGGGTTGACAGTCGGAACGAGTTGCAATGACGGTTCCGCACGTGTACTGAACGACTATTTTTAATACAGTTGCGAAAAAATTAAGCAATTTAATAAAATAATAAAAACACAATAAACTCAACTAACTAATCATTTATTTCTTACAAAAGTTATAATTCACATATACATTGAAATTGGTACAGTTTTTTATAGTAACTGGGGAAGTTTTAGGTTGCATATTTACTGTTTGAGACAAACTATTAAAATTGGAAAATGGCGCCAACCGTAAAAGTATAAAAAACTGTACCAATTTCAATGTATATGTGAATTATAACTTTTGTAAGAAATAAATGATTAGTTAGTTGAGTTTATTGTGTTTTTATTATTTTATTAAATTGCTTAATTTTTTCGCAACTGTATTAAAAATAGTCGTTCAGTACACGTGCGGAACCGTCATTGCAACTCGTTCCGACTATCAACCCTCACCTTCGGCTGCGCCTCGGCTCGGGTGACATTTGTCGGAACTCTTCGCAATGACAGGCTGTCCGCACTTGAAGTAAAACTTGACGAAAAATATTTTGCCAAACGGAAGGATACCCTGTCCGACATCTGTTCACTGTAGTAGCATTATTATAATTTTATTAATTTATTTCA
Source organism: Oegoconia quadripuncta (assembly GCA_949316235.1). NCBI lineage: Eukaryota > Metazoa > Arthropoda > Insecta > Lepidoptera > Autostichidae > Oegoconia > Oegoconia quadripuncta. The sequence continues at coordinate 34,438,225 of OX438746.1, forward strand.
TATGGATCATGTCGCTAGAAGTTAAACACCATAAAAAATTGATGAGCAGTAGGATTATTAGTGAAGATTTGAGATTCTACGATCGCCTCCGCTTATTGGGGCCAGTCTCTTAATAAGAGAAGGTATGGGGCATACATAATCCATTAAATATCACGCTAGGTGTCAGTCATAGTCAGTGTTTGCAAGCCGCCGACTTGACTTATGCCCTCACATGGAAACACTTGAATATGAAAATGCAAACAATGATCACTCATCCAAAGATTGAGCGCGTCAGACGTTGCTTAATTTAGTTAATCGAAAACTCACAGCGAATGCTACATAGTAACGATTAGGGTAAATCTTTCTACGACGTAATCACGCCTTGCGAGGGGCTCAGGTCTAGTGGTGGAGTACTTACATCTTCATACACATCAGTGTTAGTCTTTGATATGGTCCTCCACAGATTCCTATAGAAGTGGTCGCTGACCGGGTCGTCCAGGTTTATGCCCAGCCGTTGCAGGTCTACCTCCATATAGCCCATGTGTTCACGGAAGAGACGCTTGCGAAGAGCTCCAGCAACTCGTCCACAAGGAAACGCTTGTCCGTTCATTGTGCCTTCGACGAATTGTTCATCCTGGAATAACAATTTTATTAATATAAGTATTTCTGTCATTTGCACCCAAATTGTCTGGGCCATTGTTTTTTAACCTGGGGGTTAATTCCTACAGATAACACCTGTTAGAAAAATACTTCTTTGTCACATAAGTCATGTAAAATTTTATAAATGCTAAACATTGTAGTAAGAAGTTTCTAGGTTTCATATTTATTTATTTAACACTTTATTGTATGTAAGCATACACGTCAAACAAAACAAAAAAACAGGAGAATATTAAAATATAAAAAAGGCGAGCTTATCTCTATAAGAGATCTCTTCCAGCAAACCTCAGTAAGGAGACAAATAGATGAGGTAACGTAAAAGTAGACAGCGAGTACACTTACAAAAACAGTAGTTATAAACAAACATACAACTAATAAATAGAGAAAATAACAACCATGTTGATGACATACATACTTAAATTATGGTGTTGTTATAATATAAATAAATATAATTAAATATATAATCTAATATGATAAAAATAAATACAAAACCTATAAATAAATATTACATATACTTAAACAAATGTACACAAATAATAATAATAATAATCTATTGAGACAGTTTAAGGTAATGCTCCTTCAGTCGCGATTTGAAGATGGTCTTACTCCGTTTTATGAAGATTTTATGGGCTTTGTGGTTTCGGCATTATTTATGATACAATGATACCATAGTATAATAGTATCAATATAGATATAGATTAGATTAGATTTATTTAGTTCACTTTTACAATATTAAGTCACACATACAGTTCCGTAAATTTATGATTTTTAAAGTAAAAGTGATTGTCAAACATAAAACAATAAAACAATAACTATACACATACATTACATTACTAGATTATTTGTTAAGTCACAAAATGAACAAAATAAGATAGAAATTTAGCATCTACATATTATTATATGTAACTATGTCAAAATTAATTAATAAAGTATAAGTATGTAACCATTGTTACGTCAACGTCATACTATTTTTGAATAATGAAATAAAACAAAACTAAAATAAAATAAAAACAAATAGTGAAATAAAATAAACTAAAATAATCATGATGAAATAAAACAAAACAAAATAAAATATAACCCATGTCATGAGATTATTGATATGCCATAATCACCTTTGTCAAATAATAGTTTAATACAAGTTAAAGTAAATATATTAAAATAGAAAGCATGTCAGGAGGTTATGAAAATGTCATATCCATATACTCTTTAATAGAATAAAATTCATTTTCCAACAAAAAGTTTCTCAGTTGGCGATTGAATGCGTCGTCATTTGTTTCGTCACGTAAATCTGCAGGTAGATGCTCATAGTACGTAGGTCCGATCACACGGGGGTTTTTTGTCTTTTTTGTTCACATCACACGGGGGTTTTGTTTGGGGGGGGGGGTATATAGAATCAATAAGGGATTTTCCACAAAAACATCTAAAGATTAGCACGTTTTAACGGCGATGGGCTCATCCCATATCACATGTGCATTTCTGTATATTTCATAAGGTGGACCGTGGATGCTGTCTCAATAATTAATCTAAAACGGTAAAGTTTGGGATATCTCTGACCACCACATTTGGGATAAAGGTCGTGACTTTATGTATGTATTTAGAGGATACGACACTAAAAACGTCGCTAAACAACATTGAGCAACCAATAATCCTCGGTAGTATCCAAAGGAACCTAACCGACCTCCTCTGAGCAGTAAAATTTTCTATAAATGATCGCCATACATAACGATCTGCCTAGGCATTCAATAGAATGGCTAATTCAACGATCTGCTTATGACACATCAATCATATCAGCCGAAAGTCGTCCACTGCTGGACAAAGGCTTTATGACACATTTAAACCCAAATGGTGTGGCCAGAAATAGCCCAAACGAAATGTTTGGGTATTTTAAACACATAAGAATTTAATGTTTGAAACAACATCCACCTTTCCAAATATGCAGAAATTAACACATAATATATTTTGCCATTCCTACGCCTTTTACGACACCCAACGGTAAGAGATTAGATTGGTTTTATTCTTACTTCTTGTTACGAAAACACTTGCCTGGTAATTGGCCTTATAAGAAAGGCATTTCACTACGAGATCGAATTAGGGGTGAGAAAATCCGAAGAAGAACGGAAGTCGCTAACATAGCCAGCGTATTAGTAAGTAGAAGTAAAAGTGGGCAAGGGCACATAGTTCGACGAACTGATGGCCCTTGGGACATTATGTTTCTGGAATGGAGGCCTAGATCCAGCAGTGGATGTCCTGTGGCTGATATGATGGTGTCCTTTACACGCGTAGCTTCATCAAACACTAACCTGAAACAGAACAGCAATCTCCGAATCCCTCTTCCCGATCATAGACCTGTCGTTGATGTTCGCGCTGCCGCATATGATGGTCTTATCATCAGCAATCAGGAGCTTCGAGTGGACGTAGACCAGCTCGGTGATGGGCTCCCCTTCGAGTACCGAGTGGGTTCGTAGTCCGTGGAATGTTATGTATTCAGAAGGGTCGCTGACGCCGGCCTCGTAGAGACGTGTGAGTATTGCTTCGCGACTCCTGGAAAGGAAGGTTTTATATTGGTGTTTACCGCGCTAATCTCGCTTACCGAGTTCTTGTTGTGCCTCTAAGTAACTTAAAGATCTGCCAAGATTTCACTCACATCGGTCTGCGCGTTTGGAGAGTGCTCTAATAGTTCAATCCTATTTAAAAAAAGCAACCTTTGGGTTTCTTTCTCATTCATTTCTAAGAAGAATGATCAGATAAATATACCGCTTTTAAGTGTTACATCTTTTTTTTATTATTTATATCTACATCAAATGAAATCGTGCCAAAACACTTATAGGTGAATGCTAAATTGCATAGCCTCGAACCAAGTCTTTTACGAGATGCATTTCATAATCGAACTAAGCGGTTCGCTGTGCATTCATAATGCGAACAGCCAAGAGATGGAACCCCTTCCGGCGTCAGTCTTTTCTGAAACCTACAACCTTGGGATTTTCAAGAGCAGGGTGAATCGGCATGTACTGAGATCGCGTGCTTTATCTTGGGCCATTTGCATCAGGTCAAACGCGTATTCAATTAATTACTTTGTTGACTTTGACTTGATAGTGTTAATACCTGCTAATGCTCTGGTAGTTCCAATGCGTAACTGCATGCAGAGAGGTCCCGGAGGGCGCGCCCACTTCACCCTCGAATCCGGGCAGCAGGGGCATCACTACAAACACTCGGAACGTTTCCTTCGCCCGGTGGGCACGCATTATCCTGTTGAACAACGCTTCGCCTATCTGGGGAAAACAAATTGATATTATTTATTAACCTACTAGCTGTACAGCCCGGAATTCTGATCCTCAGAATGAGGAATGGGGGCATACCCTTCTCTCACAGTGAAGGCTACTATACTGAGAAAAGCGGTGGACGGACTGTAGTTGCATGCATAGCAAAGGTCCAACAGTAGAAGGCAGGATGATGATGATGACCTGTGTTACGCTTGACTGTACCTGATTCCTGACAGTGAGGTTGGACCTCGAGAGCGTGATGTAGAACTGGTTCTCCAGATACACGTAGTGCTGCGCCCTGGTGATGGTATCAACGTAGGCCTCGTGAATGCTCTGCTCCACCGTATCGGGGTCAAGGAAGCCGCAAGACCAGCTCGATGCACTGCGGAGGACCTATGGAGTAAACCGGAACGTTTATCGAATTTGTATATTTTCCAGAAAACCAATTTTAAAACGTTAGCAATCACCAACCTGACACGACACGTTCTTGATGTCCACCTCAAGGTGCTTATCGAAATCTTGCAATGGCTTGATATCGGTGTACGTCTTCGGTAACAGGTACGGGTAATTTGTGTTTTGTCTGGAACAAAAGGGTCGATAATAACAGCTAAAGTATGCCTTGAATCTAAACTATTAGCCATAAAACGACATTTAGCGATTGTCTTTTTGTGAGTTTGAAGTTTGATTTTCTACGTGTTTTGACTTTATGAATACGCATCCAAAGTATACACAAATTAATAATATTGAAATATGCGGGATGCACAGATATCGTTTAGAATGATCAGGTCAAATTTCGGACTTCTACTTCTTAGCGAGTCGATGACAAACAAATCGGACATATCGCCCTTCTTTGACGATTTTTGTGTTTGTTGATGGCGTATATTTTTTTTACCCACATGGGGTTAGCACTTGACCTCACTCACACCTGACGTTAAGAGAAGATGAGGTCTAAGGTGGAAGCGTACTGACCCGGAAATCCCATCTTATTTGGGGGACTGGCTATCTTATTTCTGACAAGCGGAATACAACAACGCTCTTAACATTGCTGCTTGACGGCATATTTAGATAAGATGGCGGTAGCTAGCCAGGTGGACATTTGAAATGTCCTAACACTAACCAAACCGAGTACCAAACATGCTGGGATCCGAACACCCGACCTCCGATTCGTAAAACCTATATTGTTTACATTAAACCACGAAGACAATTAAAAAAATAAAGTTAAATACAGCTGAAAGGCAGTTAAATACGCAAATCGTATTACCTACTCCGCTCTATGGTTACATACCATCCCACAAAGGGTTAATTGATCACTTTTTGGACCTAATTACAATTCAGTAGAGTTCAAAACTAGCCAGCACTGGTAGCATGACAGGCGCGATAAACAATGTCGCGCGAGATAATGTTGGTCCTGCTCATTTGTTGGGACGAAATATACAACTATCCCACTCTCCCGTCGCACCGCGCATGACACACGATGTCATGCTACGGGGGCAGATGCGACTTAGTTCAATAGCACAATGAAACGTGTCAAGCAATTGTACCTTGTACACCATCAATTACCTTGCCTTCTCTAACTTGATAGCGTTCCAGCGCTGTATGAAGTGTCGCGCGACGTCGCGTGCCGCCGCACCCTGTATAACGACGCTGACGTCATGCCAGGGCATCCTGGGCGTTGTGTTACGGTCCACTAAGTCTGAAGCAATTTGAAATTGACATATATTTTAGATAAATTCTTAAACAATTTGTAGGTATAAGTAGAGAATAATAGAGACATCTAAAAGATTATATAATATTTCATCTAAAGAGATCGGTTGGTCTCGCGTAGAAATTGACTTAAGCTTTTACTGAAAGAAGAGATTATATATCCCCTTCGGATATATAATCTTAAAATAAAGACAGGGACAAGTATAAAATAAATCTTCGCTGTTTGTGATAAAACAATCTTTAACGTTAACACAATACGTGTACAGCCTTGTTACCATTTAGCAAGAACCGACTTGTCTTGTGCCTATTATTGCGAATTCAATGTAACGTAACGTACGAAAAAAAAAACTTCACTTACCTACAAATGGCAGATCTAAATTATTGAAGTCCTTAACGATAAAATTAGTATAATCCTTCCCTATCCATAACTTTGAGTTTCCTTCGATACCCTCCAATGCGTCCTTTGTACTTTCCGTAATCACTCTCCCTTCGACCACCTGAGCGAGGGGAGTGGGCTGGCTTACAATCCTACTTGCTTTAACCGGGTCTATTCCTAACGCATCGGTTAATAACACTTGGTCAGTAGACAAAGCGTATTTCTCAGCCTTTTTTCGCTCGGAATCGTCAAACTTCTGTTCATACCGTTCTTCCTCGTAAGATGGGTAAATAATACTAATAATATCCTTTCCTCTGGTGGTTATTTTGTTTAGAACGTTTCGTCTCTGCACTTCGGGTGAGTCGGGAGAGTTAGGGCCGTGCGTGTTACATGACATGAGTAGCTGATCGCCAGGCTCTAATACTGGCAGGTTTGGTTTTGGAACATTCTCTTCTTCTGTCTCTGGTGGGGGTTCGTCTTCAGCATCTTTTGTGTCTTCAATTTGTATGGAGCTGAAACAGAAATGAAATATAAGTACATTACAAATTTATGGAATAAAATAGAATCCCATAAATCATTTTCATTTCCACAAATAGCTATAAAACCTATAAATATAGCATGAGTTTATTACTGTTTGAAAGAAAATGCTAAGTACACAAATCGAGTCTATCGCGGAGACCACTTTTAAATTTGACACTATTGTTGTCATTACTTAATTTAAATTTCTTCCTTTGGTATTCATGTAACTCCATCGGTATCGATAAGGTTCACCAATGAGGCACCGTTAAATTGCCGAGCGAACGATGAACCAACCAATCACATGTCAGAACTTAACCGATGACGTTATGGATGAAATTATGTAATAGAACCCCAGGTGTGACTAAGGTTAAGCGCTAACCAGTTTTGCATAAAAATCATATACAGGGCTCGAAAAATTTACAAATTTTATTTTAATTAATTGATCCCAAGAGACAATAAAAGCGATTATTGGTAGACCTTATTAAAACAATGAAGATTCTTTAACCAACCCAATGTCCACTGTGATTAGATTATAAATAATAATAAATAAATAAATGTCTTTGCACAAACACACAGCGCCATTTAGGTCGACAGTAAGCATCTAGGCTTGTGTTATGGATACCAGATGGTTGATAATCCACACGAATACATTTTTTTTTGTAAATAATTACATATATAAATGAAAAACATCCACAACTCGGGAACACATGTCTGTATTCATCATACAAACATATGCCCCTAGCGGGATTCGAACCCGCGACCATTTGGTATAGTAGCAGAGTTTCTAACCACTACACCAAACAGATTATACCATCTAACATGCCTTAGACAGTATAAAATATCATTATTTATGATACTTGGCTTAAGGGAAAATAGCTGTGGGCATCTGATACGCTGGGACGACAAAAGATGAACCCAAGCAGCTATTGATTATTGGCCGAGAGAAAGAAGACGATCAGTGAGCAGAAACCATTACATGATATTGGCAAGGGTCTGGGGGTCTACTCTCTAACGAAAATATTCGGACGGGCGTAACTGCGGACTTTTTCTTTTGCAGTTTGCTGCGTCAATTATAAACCAATTGTCATTATCTTACTTTTGTTGTATATAGTTGGACATCACAAGTTAGTACGGGATGCAAGGAACGTCTGAAGTTATGCAAATGAAGGATTCTTAGCAGAAGAAAAAGTCTGAAGTGAGAGCCGTTCGAAGTTGTTTTCGTTAGAGAGTAGACCCCCTCGAACGGACGCGTAGTATAATGTACAAGATACACTCACTCATTCAAAGTGATGACGAGATCCTTAGAGCTTTTAGCCAGTTCCAGCGCCGCCTCCAGTCCGTTCGCGTAAGGCAGGTACAGACCGCCACCGGGAGAACTGGACGTTTTCTTCTTCGTCTTTATTGACGTCGACGGTTGGGCTATGTTGCCTAGGTCTGTCAACCTGTGGAATAAAAGTAATATTTTAAGTGTATTTTCCCTACTACCTTAGAAGTAGTTTTGTACTTTTATACAGGGTGTAACGGTTAAGTGTAGTCATATTTTAAGGGCTTGTTCTACCCATCAATACGAACAACTTTTACTATGGGGGCAACTTCGAAATCGCGAAAAAAAAATCAGCTGTTTCATACATTGCATCGGGAGGTTATTGAAATTTTCTATGGAACAGCTCATTTTTTTTTCGCGATTTCGAAGTTGCCCCCATAGTAAAAGTTGTTCGTATTGATGGGTAGAACAAGCCCTTAAAATATGACTACACTTAACCGTTACAGGGTGTATATTCTGTTTTTATTGCCATGTTTTGTAAAATGCTCTCTACATATTTAAACTTACGGGCTTCCTTAGCAAAAGTGCCCACTTCGTACATACTAAGGTTAAGCTACCTTTATCTGGTTTTTATTACTGTACTGTAGTCTAAATTATGTGTACTACTTTTGAATTAATTACTTATAAATATTATTTAATCTATGTGTGTGGCTGGAGAAAGAAATAAACGTTTATCTATCTATCTATCTAAGTTATGTTTTCGGTTGTATGTGTGTCCGTTCCTTTGGAGCATCCTATCGCCTGAACAGCTTGATGGATTTCGATAAATAAATTTAACTTTGAAAATAAGAAACCGTTTTCAAATCGTTTGAGCCGTTTTGACAATGCAACAGGCAGACACAATGATACACACACATAGGATACAAACTATTTTTTGCGTCAGGATTTAACAAAATAAGTGACGGGTAAGGCAAGATTTGTTATGTTTCAAATGTTTAGTCTACATACACACAACAGAATGTTAGACTTTAGAGCTTGTTTTTAGTTTATGGGCATATTTAAATATCATTAAAGTTCCACGTGTAATATTTCCAGGTACCGTCCAATCTTTGAAAAAAAAAAACAAAGTTGTCGTAAAAGACGTCTATGAAACTTTACACAAAATAACATTGCACTTATTTCAACTGAGATGAGCTCATCCCTTGCCACGTGTGCATTTCTGTATATTTCGAAAAGTGAACCGTGGATGTTCTTTCAAGCATTAAACTTTTCACGTTTGCAACACCCAAACGATCTGGCTGGGATATCTCTGACCTGCCAATTTGGGATAAAGGTCATGACTATTTTTTTATATAATTTAGGAGTTATAAGTACCACTCAGTTAGGTAGTAGGTACTCAGTGTTCTTGAGTATTAAGGCTTACCTATGCCTGTGATCGTCCCAGCGACCATAGCAGAGATCGATGCCGCCGACAAAAGCGACCGTCTGGTCGACGCACACGATCTTCTCATGGTGAGCCCAGAACAGGACGCCGGCCTTCGCGTGGTCTGGGTGACGGAAAACCTAAGTTACGGAAGTTGTATTACGGTATAGTGAAATTCGCTAGTCCAGGCAACGTTTGTATGGTAGTGGAGACTCCGTTTTCTTTGTAGAAATTGCATTAGCAATTGAAGAGACGAAACGAAGAGGGGCCCATTTTCAGAAAAATATTTTTTTACAGGAGACACAATAAACTGTTTATTTTGTTATATTTAGGTCTTTCATCAACTCACTAAATAATCAAATGTCTTTTTAATCTGTGATACAGTGTTAAAATTGGTCCGTTTTTAATACGACCGACGAAATATAAATTAAAAAAAAAAAAAGTTTTTTTACTAATTTAACTACTAAAAACGCGATATTGTCTGCTACTCTAGCTAGACTCCCCCGCTCCCCATCCTCACCTCGATGGTAAGACAAATACGCATTGTTACATACAGCAGCGACCTTATGGTCTAACTTTAATGTGCAATTAATTCACTGCCATCTCTTTCGGCATTCGTCAAATTTTATATTTGAAGCCCTACTATTGAGTTAGACAACAAAGGAACAGGTCCCACGTAGTACAGGAGGCAGAACTGCATACTTTAGTCCAAAGAATTATCCCATTATCAATAGATGTCACTCAGAAAAACATTGCATTATCTGAACGATATGAAATGACGATACGATAGTTGTTTTCGTGCATGTATACATGTCAGAAAATGAAAAATACTAACAAATCGAAAAGTACTTTCGAAACTGATTAGATCTCGCACACTCCATGCCCCATCTCGTGACGTCATTACCTAGTTGCGTTGTGGATATCTCCATTCTATTCCGTACTCCGTAGTAAAACCGCACACATTTCGTTGGACACTTAATTTTTGAATCTCGAAATCATTTATCAAAAAAATAAGATTAGTTTCGGTATGATTGCGGGTTTCACTACGTACAAACGGGGGCAGAACTTGTGAATTGGACTATACACGACAGACTGTGATGACATCATCAGTCGACCAACATGACAACCGATTGGTGTAGTGGATAGTGACCCTGTAAGGCAAACCAACGGTTGCGAGTTCGAATCCCGCGAGGGGTAAATGTTTGTGTGATGAATGCAAACATTTATTCCCGAGTCAAGAATGTTTATATAAATATTTATGTATGTTTATCCGTTATCTAGTATCCATAGTATAAGCTTTGCTTAGTTTAGGACCAGTTGATTGGTGTAACTGTCCGAAATATTTATTATTATTATCGCATTCCGTAACAATGGGAAACTAACGCATTATGCGTTAGTTTACAAGAAGCGTCATACGTGGCTTAATGCGCGGTATATACAGCATTGTCATGTAGTTTTTTTAAGGATTTATCAGGTTGCGTATAAGGAAAGCCGCAACTATATACAACTAACGTCTCTGTCATACCCCGACGCTTCTCGCCTCTGTATATCATACCAATATACCAAGGACACCGAACATAAATGACCGAAAAAGCAATATTGCAAAAAGCGTGCATTACGTTTTAAAAAGATTCATAATAAATTTACATCCCAATTTTATTTCGAAAAAAATGTTGAATGTGGCTAGTTTACAATTCAAATCCAGAAATTATTTAAAATATTATTTGTTATTAACTTCATACACGGTATACGACGTCACGAATGTTTACTTACGAAGTGCAGTACTTGTACGTCACGTGAAGCATGCGAGAGAGACTCATCAAGATTTTTCATTTTTATATCAAGCATTGTGAGTCGCTTTTAGCGTCATGATGTAAATTTATTATGAATCTTTTTAAAAGGTAATGCATGCCGCTTTTTGCAAAATTACCTATTTTTCATTTTTATATCAAGCATTGTGAGTCGCTTTCAGCGTCATGATGTAAATTTATTATGAATCTTTTTAAAACGTAATGCATGCCGCTTTTTGCAAAATTACCTATTTTTCATTTTTATGTCAAGCATTGTGAGTCGCTTTCAGCGTCATGATGTAAATTTATTATGAATCTTTTTAAAACGTAATGCATGCCGCTTTTTGCAAAATTACCTATTTTTCATTTTTATATCAAGCATTGTGAGTCGCTTTCAACGTCATGATGTAAATTTATTATGAATCTTTTTAAAACGTAATGCATGACGCTTTTTGCAAAATTACCTATTTTTCATTTTTATATCAAGCATTGTGAGTCGCTTTCAGCGTCATGATGTAAATTTATTATGAATCTTTTTAAAACGTAATGCATGCCGCTTTTTGCAAAATTACCCATTTTTTTGGCAAAAAGTTAATAGGCAAATTTTGCCCCATTCATGAAAAAAAAAGGAGAAAAAACAAACACTTATAAAGCAGTACGGAGTTACGTCTAAGTAAAGAATTCTGTAACAGCAAGGAACAGGTACAAAACATGAAGAAATTATGTATTAAGTAAATAATAAGACCTTCAGCACTGGATGTCCTGTGGTAGATATGATGGTGAAGTAAATAATTTATGTAACAGTAGAGTATGAGTAGTGATTTGCTTCTCACCTTAATATTCTCGCCGACTAATTTACTCTTACTGTAGAAGCTGTTGATACCGAGAGCCATTTCTACTTCTTTGTACAGCATTATGAATACCTTCACACCTTCCGCCTGGAACAAGGGAAGGGTAGAGTCGACAAACCGACAAAATTTTTCTTAAGATTTCTCCTGCCTTTTCGATCATTTACATTATTAAAAGCCTTATCGTTTAACAGTTACTATCATTTCGGAACAAAAAAAAGCAAGGCAATCTAAAACTAATTATAATCATTTAAGTACGTATACATTTATTTTTTTTGGAAAGAAAGAAATAGTTTATTCACTACATAACACATAACAATGGGTATAAAAAATTGTACAATGTTTTTATTTATAGAAACTTAATTAGGGGAACTCTGACTCCTTAACTAGGATGCCCCGTATTAAAGGAGTCAGCGCTCTTCACAATTTAGGAATATAGGTTAGGTAATGTAATAAGCTGATTACAAAGTAAACAGGACCTTATTGTGTTACTCTAAAAACTAAATTATGCATATAAATGCACACTATCACATTAAGAATACAACATGTATATACACCGGATGAGTTTTTTTACAGTAAGGAAAAAAATAGGGTATATTAGGTAAGTGAAATAGAAGGTATTGGCATAGGTAGTTTAATTTTTATTTTCAAAACACTCATCGAATACAGCGTATATATTAATTGCGTCATTTGACGGTCGCGTTTGTAGCCAATTCCACATAATATATCATTAAATTATATAAATAAAGGAAACTTGGCGAAAATAAGTTGGATTTCGCTTGATAAGAACCCTGCGATTCCAGCCAATAGCATATCAAATACTGTCGGCTTTTTGGCGGGAACTCGCCGAGTGAAGTTGCATTTTTCTTTATAATTCTTATAATTTGTGCATTCTAACTTTTGAAGTTTAATAATGGCAGAATATTGTGCAGCAAACGTTAGTGATGGTGTACAAGTGAAGGGAAGTGTAAATTAAAGTGCGTAACGGAGCTTTCGGGTTCCCACAAGAAGACGCCAAAATCTAAAGCATTCTGCCACTTTACTGAAGAATGACTTGACCGTGACTAGACTCTGTATACGCCAAGTATACGACGAATTACTTGTTTTGACTGAGACTGGCTTACAAACTGAAGAAATAAGAGAAATAAGACATGGCTGTTATGGGCTTGATCCCTTTGCCTTCTCCTAGAGAGAATAAAAAGAAAAAAAAATCAAATACTATCCATCCTTGTCATTATGTTATGACAGTAGTTTGAGCAAGTGTGTTTTAAGCATTGGACGACTACTACCTCTCTCTCTTCAATTTAAGAGCTGTGCTCTTGTCGGTAGAGTAATGACCACGTCTCTCTACTTTCCGCCCTCGTTTTAACCTCTTGGTACGACACGACATTCACCTTTTCTTTCACTTGGTCAAAGTAATTATGCCTAGGTCTTCCCCTTCCTCTCTTTCCTACCAGACAAACATTAAGTATTATAATAGTAGTTACTTATTGAACCAACCAGACTGTTCCCATAGAAGAGAGAAAGACTATGGTGTCGTATAGACTCGCACGGTTCAACGGTGATATGGGTTCACCCTTTGTCACGTATCTATTTCTTTATAATTCAAGCACTTAACTTTTAATGTTTCGAACACCCAAAGGCCCAAGTTTGGTATATCTCTGACTACCCCATTGGGAATCAAGGTCGTGACGTTACGTATATATGTATTAGTTACATGCACACTTACAGCTTTCCTCTTCAAAAGCGTGTCCAATCTCCAATAGTTTCCGTTCAACGCAGGTCTCTTCAGGTATATCTCTGGGCTGAGCCACCAGTCGGCTATGAAGATCTCCTCTTTGGCCAGCTCCATGGCGTCCGCGACAGCCGACAGATAGGCGGAGCCGTCCACGAGGGTGCCAACGGGGGTAGCGGGCCGAGGGGGGGCGAAGGAATGATGGACGTTCGGGAATGTGAAGTCACGGGCTGGGGAGAATTAACGAAGATAATGTTTGTATGTTTTATAAGAGATAGCATCAATTCAAAAAATAAAAATTTTGTAGGATAAAATTATCACTTGCAAACGTCACATTTTTTAACTTAATATTAAAATTATTGACATTATTGCTTATTCACAAAGAGCATGAAACTCAAGGATAGCTCTTTTTAAGTGGGATTTGGGTTACGCTGTGTAAACTTATATTGTACTAGCTTTCCGCCAGCGACTTTGTCCGCGTGGAAGATTTCAACAAAATCGGTTTAGCAAAAAAATTTGCCTGTATGTTAATCCAGGTTCTAATCTGTCTAGCAACTAAATTTCATCCAAATCCGTCCAGCCGTTTAGGGGTCTGTGGGATCAAATATACATACAAACTTTGATATTTATAATATTAGTTGGGAGCATATCTGTTAACCTAGGTTCTAAACTCTCTACCAACCAAATTTCATCCAAATCCGTCCAGCCGTTTACGCGTCAAGAGGTAACAAACATGGTTACATAGATGCACACAAAGTTTGGTATTTATAATATAGTTAGGATAATTAGACTGAATATCGCCGAGCGGTATGCCTATGCTTGCTTATCATCCAGATAGTCAGAAATTTTATAATAGCCTTTTGTAAAAAATTATGTTTTGAATTTATTTAAAGACCAATTTTGAATGTCAACTAGAACCTTATTATAAAAGCGTATACATTGTCCCTTAAATGATTTAGTGGCTTACCAGATTGATTGGCGACAGTTTTGAGGAACTGCATCCATTCCTTGCTTTTCCGTTTTGTCCAGCACTTGATGACCATCTGTCTGCTCTGATTTAGTATTTGCAGTCCGTGGTTCAATCCAGTGGAGTACATCCCGCTGGACACTTCGAACCTACAATGAGACAAAGGATAAACATAAGAACTATTCACCATTTCATTGATTGATTTAGAATAAAGATGATATTACATGATGATCGTTTGTGAGACATTGTAATGAAAGCTTTATGCTTCTCTATCAAAAGAATTTTGTATTATTGATTATTAATTATTGGATTATATCCGTAATTGTTTAACACAATATGGAAATGGGTTTTATCGTCACACCCTCCAATATTAGTAACCAGTTTATCTAAAAACACCCGATATTGTTACTGTTTTTAGCACAATTTGGTTCAAATTCTGTACTCGCAATATACTTACAAAATGCATTCCTTAAGCTGCATGTAACAAAATAAATACACATTACTCTTTTGTTAATAAATACAGTTTTAATTTCTAAAACAAATGTGTCCAAATTATTATTATGTATATTATTATATTTATTTTCTTTTTTTTTAATCTGACTTTACTTTGGGGTTCAGTTATTTTCTAAAATGAATATTTGTTTTTTTTTTATGCACAATGGGTTAGCACTTGACCTCAATCACACCTGATTTTAAGTGAAGATGAGGCCGAAGGCGTACTGACCCGGAAACCCCATCTTATTTGGGGAACTGGCTATCTTATCTTTGACAACCGGAACACAACAACGCTACATTGCTGTTTGTCGGCAGATTTAGATAAGATGGTGGTAGCTAGCCAGGCGGACATTTAAAATGCCCTACCACCAACCAAACCGAGTACTAGATATGTACCCCGCTGGGGATCGAACCCGCGACCTTCGAATCGTAAACCCAATGTTGTTTACATTGAGCCACGGAGGCGGTTGAATTTGTCAGCCTAGAGCAAGAGATATTTTCTATGAATACCATTTATATATTGTATATATCAATATACAACATATAAATCAATTTATAATTCAATATATAAATAAATGAAGATATTGTATCAATTTTCTATGAATACAAGAAGACGGACAAATACACATTATTATTAGATGCCCGTACTGTCTCACTGCTAGGCAAAGGCCCTCCTCTCTCTACACGTCTCTCTGTCCTGAGATTCCTCTGCCTAGTTGTTGAGGAATTTATCCAGCTCGTTCCGACATCCCCTTTTCGATAAGCCGCTCCAGGTGATGGTTTTTGTCTACTAGTTATCTGGTATGCGGCAGATATGACCACCCCAGTCCAATTTTACCTTGGCGGATGTTTTGGCCATAAATATATAAATAGCCACGATTCGGGAATAAAAGGGTTTACATAAATAAACATTTCAGACACTTGTACCAATTATCTAGTTCCAAACTAGGTAAATTCCTTACTTACATACGTAATAATGTTAAGGACATAGTCACACCAAATTATCACACCAGTGTTACAAACAGGATTCTTTTTCTTGTTAGTCACACTACTAATTTTTCCACACCATTTATACTATAATTGCTAGTGCTGTACCTGTTGAAAATTTAGGTTTAACAGGAACTAATATATAATAATGTCAACCTGACACGAAGGGTATGGCGGAAGCGAGCCGGGCGAGCAGAGCGAACCTAACCTATCCATGTCGGGGTGCCAAAAACTCCCGTGCTCGCTTCGCTCGCACTCGTCTGGCTCGCTTGCGCCCATTAAATATAGATGACATCCCAGATGACATTCCATTTTACAGGACAGGACAGGCTAGGACAGCACTAGTTAGGGAATAAATACAATAAATGGTGTGGAAAAATTAGTAGTGTGACTAACAAGAAAAATAATCCTGTTTGTAACACTGGTGTGATAACTTGGTGTGACTATGAGTCGGTAACTAATAATGTATACTACATAAAGAAGAATAAAGAAACATAATTCCCATTAACTGGTGACGCCACTCCTGATTACGAACAACTTTCCCTAAGGAACCATAGTTGAATCCGACCGAAAAATATTCGATTAACTAACCATACCAAGAAAATTATTCTGTAATCACCTGTAGTATTGAACTCCAATAATTTTCGGTTGAATTCGGCTATGGTTCCCAGTGGAAAGATGTCCGTAATCAGGAGTGGAGTCGCCAGAAAACAGAAATTACGCGAATAAAATTTTATCCTGCAAAACATCCATTTACCCCTAATAGGAATCGAACGTGAAACTTTCGAAGACTTACCCCTGATCAAACAACATGACACCTTTAACGATCCCGTCCCTCGGTCGGATGTAGCCGAAGAAGGTGTCCCTCACGAACATCCATCTCTCTTGCCATTTAGCGCACACCAGGCCCGTGCAGAAATAATTACACCTGGAAACAAAACCTGTGAATTAATCTACACCAGCAAGCATACTGGTAGGTAATATTTGGAAGAATCGATATATAACATGATTCCTAACAGGCTTCCTTTTATATATAGTATAGATCAACTGTATTAAGTTGTTGTATTCAATAAACGTGCCTGTGTTCATTGTTTTTTTTTTATGAACTACGGGTTCATACTTGACCTCAATCACACCTGATGTTAAGTGAAGATGAGGTCGAAGGTGAAAGCGCACTGATCCGGAAACCCCAACACAATTGGGGAACCGGCTATCTTACCTCTGACAACCGGAACACAACAATGCTATTAACATTGCTGCTTGGCGGCAGATTTAGATAAGATGGTGGGAGCTAGCCAGGAGGACATTTAAAATGCCCTACCACCAACCAAACCGAGTACTTAAACATGTACCCCGCTGGGGATCGAACCCGCGACCCGTAAACCCAATGTTGTTTACATTGAGCCAAGGAAGCGGTAAAAACTCAATTTTAACTCAATGCCTAACAATATTAATTAGCAAGAAGAAGCGGGTATTTATAGAATTCCTTCACCAAACCCAACTAAATTCTATACTAAGCATCTGTCTCTATCAGCCCCATAATAAATCGAAGTACATCAACTACTTATCCACTTTCGTTCTTTTACAGATTTCGTCATTTCTGATTCATCTGGTAGCGAAACCATGGCGTGACCTCGAGCTTAGTTATGAGACCTATGGGTATAATTTTTTACTATGGTAAAATACCACATTTCAGAGCCGTAAGTCAGCACAATGAATAAAGACTTTTGCCTTTACCATATCACTGAGGTATTTTGGACAATTCCAATTGTTTCAATTGTCTATCAAAAGAATTCGCTTTTGATCTGTTTAACACCAGTTATACGTCAGCTAGGCGTCAATTGTCGCAAAATTTCTTTTCACCTTAAATTGTTGTTTTTGTTTTGTTTTTGTTTTTTATTATTAATCACAAAGTACATAATACTAGATCAAGTAACGTTGTATATACCCTACACGTAAGTCACCATAGTGCTGTACTGGATATTATAATGCTAATTTGTTGTTATCAGTGAGGACCTGTAATTGGCTTACTGTTGTTACATACATGTCTAAGTTATTACAAATGCTGTTGGTCTTCCAAATAAATAAATAAAAATAAAATAAATAAAACAAGAAGTCTCAGAATGCTGCCAGTCCACGATGCTTTCGACTGCTTTCTATTAAAAATAATCGTGACCGATGACGTGTCATTTCATTATTCATAAGAAAATAACAGACATATAAATTCTAAAACAAGATAGCATTTATTTCTTACCGAACGCAGACCATAGCCCCAAGCAGTCCGAAACAGTTGCAGCCAGCTTGTCCCGGCTGCGTGGAACCGGTGCGCTTCAGTATCATTCCCTCCTTGCCCTTGGAGCCCAGCTCCGATACGAAAGACAGGTGAGACACTTCGAGGAATTTAACCTGGAAATATGTCGTGGTATGTGGTAATGAGGTCTAAAGATGATTAGGCTATCCTTATCCACGTACATCAACATTCTGTCTACAGTTGAACGACAGAGTAGATAATAATATTGTTAGTGAAGGACGTTGAATACTACTTCACCTTACCCTCTCGAACTTTAGAGCGCAATTATTTAATTGATGACCTGACATTAGCTAGGAATTGTGATGGTCTAGAAATGTCATCTTGCAGTAATGCGGCACACCTCTCAAACAACGATAGACGAACGCTAGTGAGAAATGACGACCGGTGGCCAGCGAAACCAACGGTTGCGGGTTCGAATATCCGCGAGGGGTGAATGTTTGTGTGATGAATACGAACATTTATTCCCGAGTCATGGATGTTTATATAAATATTTATCCGTTATCTAGTATCCATAGCACAACCTTTGCTTAGTTTGGGACTAGATGATTGGTGTAAGTGTCCGAAATATTTATTATTATTATACCTTTGTAGCGAACTTTGTAACTTACTGTTTCATAATGATTTCTGTATATAGAGATATTGAGTAGATTGAAAAGATACTCCTCGAGCTGCTTCATTCTTAGCTGGATGCCTTCATATGACACCATTACTTCCGGCTTCTTTGGGAACCTGTAATTGAAACAATAATATTTGTTATATTTGGATCATTTTGAAACATTCAATTGGTTCAGCAGTCACACTCTAGAACCGTTGAGGGTACCGTTTCTTTATGAAAGATTTGACACGCATTTGACCACAATCTTACCTGGTGCATGGTCTAATAAAATTACAGCACTGATAATAACCAATACTAGAAACTGCACCTCGAAAGATCTTAAAATCCACTTAAACAAGATGGCGTTGACTCATAGCCTGGTAATACAGTAAAATTACTATAGATTTCAATAAATACCTAAATTATAATATAAATCAATTATAATTTTAAATTGTCACGACTGTTTTGCGTATTTCTTTTTGTCTTTGCTGGTTATGAATCAGCGCCATCTAGTATATTTTAAATTTAGTTTCATGAATGACTGCTTACGCCAATTCAATTAAATTAATTAAACACTACTTCCTCTATGTATTTGTACTGAAAGTTTTGATGGATTCTGAGATCTTCTGAGGTACGTTTTCTAGTATGGCGATGGTCAGTTGTCATGTTTTATTGCTCGATGCGTGGTGGACGATTTAGCCGAAGATGAACCAGGTTTTACCAGTAAATGCGTATTAACCCTAGACTTGGAGATCCAAAGACTGTAAGATGGGACCATGTCGCTGCTAGCAGGAAATTCTATACATTAGCGCCCTTATTATGAAGGAAGAAACAAAATCGGACCTTGAATGTCGATTCTAATATAATGATATTTAGTGTCCGACCGAAACAGGATTTTCAACCGAAACCGAATCTTTGCATCGGTCTCCGTTTAGGCCGAAACCGACACTTATTTAGACAAGTTAAAATTTCAATTGTGTACTGATGAGTGTATTTATTTTTTACATATACAGACAGTAAAATTCGTGTTAAATTAAATTCATTCATTTGTGCGCGAGAAAAACACAAACTCACTCAACACAACACACCGCTGATGAACTCAAAGTTCGAACTTAGTCGAACGACGCGCGACATTTCACAAAAAGTAAATTGACATTCACATTATGTTTTAAAGTTCTGTCATAGTAGGAAACTCGATGTTACCTCGGGAGAGCTCCTTTCCTCTTCCTCGGCCTTCCATCCCTCCTTTTCGAGTTGCTTCTAGCTGCCGTCGCCTGCAGCGCCACTCGTTCCCTCTCCTCTGTGTCTACTGTGTTCTTGAAGCTGGCGCGTCGTGACTTGTGACTCTTGGTGGGGAATGGAATGTCAAGGGACGCCCGGTACACCGCTAGCTGCTGATGGAGGTACAATATGTGTTTGTAGCGCTTCTTGATTGTCCATGTGAAGTCACCGTGCTGGAGGAGGATTGTATATCTGGAATATAATACAAAATAACTCGAAGTTGACCGTCAACTTGGCTAACTGTAAATAAGGTTACAAAACGGTGATCGTGGGTCCGATTTGCAGGTATAAGTTTTGTAATCGGTTTGGTTATGGTACGGCATTTTTCCTGGTCAGCTACCATCTTATCTAAGTCTGCCGCCAAGCAGCATTGTAGACAATACTGTTGTGTTCAGTTTGAGACAAGGTAGCTAGTCCCTTAACAAGTTGGGGGTTCCAGGTGAGCGTGCTACCTCCTTTCTCATCTTCATTTAGCATCAGGTGTGATTGAGGTCAAGTGCTAAGCCGTTGTGCGTAAGATCTAAACAAATAAATTTTAGTTCTAATTAGCAGGAAGAACATTCGTAATTTTCTGTATTTAGTGTTCCATAGTTATAATTTCGTCATGTCCATCTGTCTGTCACTGCATATTAGAGCTAAGTTGAAATTTGGGGTGATGGTTTCATATTTAAATACCTACAAAACTGAAAAATAAAACTTTTTTAAATAAGTTTTTGTTCAGGGTATCAGATTCATGGAAAGTGGAGTTGATTTTTATTTTGTGAAGTTGGTATTCGCAATGCGAATTTAGCATATCACATTGTGTGGAATATCATTAAGTCATCATCATCAGCCCGTAAACATCCCACTGCAAGGATATAGGCCTTCCCTTGTATGTATGTATATTATGAGTGAGTAGGGGCCATAGTCCACCAAGCTGGCCCAATGCGTTCAATGGGCTCAGAGTATCATTGAGGAGATCTTTCAAAAATATCCGAGATAAAAAAATAATCTGCTATTTTTGATTTTTTTTATGCACGACGGGTTCGTACTTGACCTCAATCACACCTGATGTTAAGTGAAGATGAGGTCGAAGGTGGAAGCGTACTGAAAATCTTAATTTGTTAATAGTACTTCATCAACAGCCTTAAATTCCTGCTGTTGGGGCACAGCTTCTCACTAGAGTGTATGGGATTATATGGGTCTTAATCCACCACACGGGCCCAGTACGGATTGGTGGATCTGACAGTCAGTCTTATTAAGTTTTCAAGATGCCTCGGTAGGCCTCTAACTTGACTTAACCACTGCCTTCTCTTGAAAACAAACGAAATCGACTGTTTGGCGTTTTATAAAAATGCCATTAGTGGTCACCCATCTAAAAACTGACCGCGCCAGAAATTACTATCTATTATATTATCAACTTCAACTTTTTATTTTATGGCAATCGGTCGTCTATATTACGATCGACCATTACTGCCAGAGTCCGATTGTATGGCTAAAACGCTGAATAAGGTTGACCAGTATGAAGTCTGTGACAAACTATGGGTCTAGATCCTGTTTGAGCGATCTAAAACAGAAAGGAAGACAAACACGAACATATAATACAGGACAGCTCAGTGACAGATCACGAATAAGATATACTTAAATTTCATAATTTTATCTTACTTGCTTACTTGGATAAAATATTTACAAAAGGAGAATTTGTATAATAACTTCGTTAGTTGTAAAGAAATAGTGAAGTAGGCTCAGCCCCAGGAGATTTATGCCAAAGTTAAATTCAAAAATGTTTTATTTTGTAAATACACAGGGTGGGTACACTTAAAATAGTCAGATTTTACATATTTTAAGATACTGCTTGTGAGAACAGCAAGCAAGAAACTCGACATGTTGCTCTTTTAAAAACAGGTGTTTGGAAGATCTTTTAAAGGAAATAATTTGAAAATTCCAAATCCACTTGAATAGTCAAATGTTACTATTACTTACTTTAGTAACTTATTAGTAATCTGTGCTATTACACTAAAATTATGTACTGAGTTACCACATTCAGAATTGTAATGATTACGATCTACTTCATAAAAACGTAAGCGTACAGTGGACAGCGAATAAACGGAAGTCGTAACAAGGAAATCCGCACGACTAAGGTCGTTCTAGTCACTGTAGTATTGCACTCAACACTGACCAATCTGACCATTTAAATTGAGTTTTATTAGATGAGTACATACTCAGATAACCTTCAGTCCAAAAGGGGTGGTCAGAGATAATCCAAACATAAGCATTTTGTGTTCCAAAAGTTTAATGAGTAAAACACAACACACGGTCACTTCGAAATTACAGAAATGCATATCGCCGTTGAAACGTGTAAGTCTATGGATGGTACCTTTTACGACACCTAAGGGAAGAGACGGGTTGGTTCGATTCTTTTAGGTGCCGGATAACACATAGCGAAGGGAAAATATGGTTTGACCTCGGATAAACAAAAATATCCGCGATTTTCTTGAAACATTTAAGTGTTGTAAATGTAGTAGCAATTGCTAAAAATTAAACATTTGTAAGAAATGCAAGTACTAACTAAATAAAGTGGAAAAATGTGTTTCTTTAAAAAAAATCTACTTAACATTGTTTTTTTTTTTTAAATAACCGCTCGGTTTTTTTGGGCTTAATTATTCAAAATTACATCTCTAATATACCTCTATAAGATGGCTATTATATAAGTCAGTTCTGAATTATGTCTAGTTAAGCTAATTTTTTACCGTATTTTCCCTGGGCTAACAAGCAAAATACCAGTACTAAGCTAAGTGTATATGTGTAAGAAATAAATTCTTTATCTATCCATCCTCCTACTTCTGCGTTTATTTGATATAACATAATATGTCTGAACATTTAATAGTAGCACCGAGAAGAAAGTGTTACTTTTTGAGTGTTAATTGGAGCACGATCATGTATTAATTTAAATGTCTTTGGCTGAGTGCAAGTTTTAAATACCAAACTTATTGGATTCATGTAGTTGGTCAATTCGATTCCAATAAAAAAAAATACTATGCAACTATTAACTTTCAATTAGTGCTGCTTTGTGAGCGCCATATTGAACAGTTATGAAGGAATAAATGATCACCACGTTTACCTTTAAAAGGCCTCATGGCGCAATCACATTCGTTATGAATATCCGATTAGTGAAGCTCAGATCTGTGACTACTTTTTTAACCGATTGCTCCAAGAAAAGAGGGTAATGTTTTAGGAGCGTATGTACGTCTTGACCCCTAGAGTGCCATAGGATATATTTTATGGTAAAAATAAATACAAAATATGCTGTCGCAGTTTTTGGTTAAATACTCAGGCATACGAGTATTTCCGCGCTCCGAAGGGGACGTTAAATAGTCGGTCTGGGTTATTTTTAAGACAGGTCGTAAGCCCAATCTGTGGGCTGCAGGTGACGACTAGTTTGACACAAATACGCGAATCTGTTTTGGGCCTGCATGGTAGATTATGGCCTGCTTTAAGCATGAGGAGGCCGTGCCGCAGCGGTAGGGACTTAAGGCTATTGATGTGATGTGTAGCGAATAATAAGTACAATGATATGCCACAAAAACAAAAAATTTGATCCAAGTGCATGTCTCCCAAGGAAATGGGGGAAGGGTTTGAAGAGGTAACTCGTATGTTAGCCGTCTTACGCGTTGATACGAGTCTAGCAGTTGTAAGATGCTGAATGAGTGTCATAGTCTGATCGTCTAAGCTATTATACAGAGTTCACGTGAGGGCGTGGGAATGCTAGGGAAATGATGATAAATTCTATATGAATACAATTAATTAATGCTATGACGCATCGTGTCAATAACCCGCTTTTTAGGTCTAATCAAAATGTACGTGCATCGTACAGCTGTGCTAGCTTCTATTAGAAAATGAGCCATAAACTACCTGAGATATAAACTAGGCGATCAGTCTACGTGTCACCTACTCGTCACATGACGTCATCAAGCAGCATGATAAGTAGCAGTGGAGTGGTGATAACAAGTCTTGCTTGACGCCGTCCGTTATCTCTACGGAGTTACTCATAACTCCGTCATGGAATTGATGACCTAATGTGAAGGCAGTTAAGTACAAAGTAAAATTAAGATACACTTACAGATTGGGATTCAGCAGGTGTGTGGTGACACTTCTCTCATTCTCCACGAATCTGACCTTTATTTCAAGCCCCGGAACGAACACTTTGCGGTGCACCGAGTTGAATTTAACAGGCGTGTCATGTGTCGCTTTGAACGGGACGGAGGTCGGGTGGGGTGCTGAAAAATAGAAATACTCATGCTGACAAAACAAATATCTCTAAATTTATTCATACATTCACTAATGTTTCCTTAAGTTTTTGGATGTAATAAAATAAATAACAAATAATTAATGCAAGGTTACAATTACAATTATTGAAATGACAAGTAGTCGCCATGTTGTTCCCGTCAGAGTAAAAAGGAACTAACGTTGTGTTATAAAATAAATAAAAATAATTTATTTCAGGATTAGAACCATATTTTGGTTAGTAACAAGATACGAAAAACGAAAAACGTGTTTGCAAAAAAAAAATTTACATACAACCCGATCAATTAAGTGTTATGTATAAGTGTCGCTAAATGGATCAAATAAAGTTTTCTTATCCTTAACCCTCTCTTCCCGTGGGTGCAGTGATATAACAGCATAGACCAGTGATGGGCAACAGCATCGTTGGGCCGGAGCTCCCAGAGAAAATGTGCGATCGCCAACCCGCTTCTAGCTACCACCATCTTATCTAAATATGCCGCCAAGCAGCAATGTTAATAGCATTGTTGTGTTCCGGTTGTCAGAGATAATATAGCCAGTCCGCCAAATGTGTTGGGGTTTCCGGGTCAGTACGGTTCCACCTTCGACCTCATCTTCACTTAACATTAGGTGTGATTGAGGTCAAGTACGAACCCGTCGTGCATAAAAAAAAAAGAAAAATGTTTATTCAATGCCACAGACAACAATTACGTAAGACTTCAAACTAGCACCAAAACATGAAAGGAGTCCCAGCATAAAGTCGCGTTACATACAACCGCAACGCTGGTTACGTGAAGACCAAGAGTGGAGACCGCTACTAACAAATATCATGTATCATACCATTATACCAAAAACATAACTACTTTTATTTGTTTATTGTTTTAAATAATCCAAGATAACGAATCTCATTCTGTCGGGAAGTACCTAAATAATTAAATTGAACGATAAAATTACTATCGCAATAGATATATGAACGTAAGTACGAATTTCCTTTGACGTTTCCCAAGGATATTAAAAGTCTTGATAGCATTAAAATAATGATCACAAATTGTAAATTTTACGAGCATACATTAGTCTGCAATATCATGAATCTAATGTTTAGAAAAACTTAGAACAAAGTTGAATTGGATCAAAATTCCGTTTATTTATTAACCGACTTCAAAAAAGGAAGAGGTTCTGTATTCGGGGCGTATTTTAGTTTAGAATTGCTCAATACTTATGTGAATCATGGAGCACGAAAGTAACAATAAATTGATTGTGAGATAAAACTGGGAGTAGGCATGACTCACGTATGAAGTCTATAATTGCAGATAATCATGATGTGTTTTGTATTATTGATAAGTAGCACACGTACGTAAGATAGATTAAATTCTATTTACAACACAAACGTTCTATAATTAAATTGTCATTGAGCAGTTCAATCCTCGTATTCCTAGAATTATTTTGTTGAATACTCTAGCTATTAATATTTTGTGAGCCATTCTATGCATCTCACGTCGTTTGAACGTATGAATCGTTTTAAGTGAATATATTGGGTTTTGTAACGTGAATCAACATAAATTGTTTACCCATAGGTCAATACAGACCACAACCGATAGGAACAATGAAAAAGGAATATCTGAAAATTCCTAAGAAAATTGACCTCTGCATTTGAGCAGCTACATACAAATATTAAATCTTATTATCAGCCTATCCTAGTCCACCGCCGGACATAGACCTGTCACAAGGCTGTCCCACTGAACCCCATCTTCGGTTCTCCATTTCCCAATGGCATTGCTCAGATCGTCACACCACCTAGCCGGTCGGCATTACTTCGTTTGCCAAGACGTGATTTTCACTACAGATCTCATTTTCTTTTCCCAAACAGCCATCGGTTCTGCGATAGATGTGGCTATCCCATTGTAATTTCAGTTTACCAATTCCTTTAAAAAAAATTGGATCTGTTTCTATTGGTCAACCTTATCAGCATTTACCTTGCCCTTATGCCGCTTAACATAGGGTTGACACAACACGCTTTTGTTTTATTTTCCGCTATCAGCCATTATTCAGTACTGCTTTGGCACATTATGCACCCATGTCATCCTTCACGCAATCAAGTTTTTCTTTGTTCTACCTCTACTCCAAGATTAATATTTATCACTCCTCTCATTACGTGACATTCTTTTCTCCGCATGACACATCCATACATGCGCTAACATATTACGATTAAATTATATTCCGTAACTCTCACTACTTTTAGACTTTCTACGACGTACCATTTTTTTTCTAATCTTACCATTAGCTTCTCCACAACATGCACTCTTGTTTCTTCCATGTCATAGATAAATTTCAGTTAAACTTGAATAATAATTTATCTTTAGACTTTCTCCTACATATATTTATAAATAAGACTTGTTACCTTAATTGTGTTGCCGACTGTACCTGTGGCGCTGTAGCCATTTCGACCACTTGGATTTACAAGTATTCTATTCACTAGACAGATTAAAAAGAAATAACAATTACCTTCATTGGTCTCTTTGTTGTCAACCTTGTCCACCTCTATGACTGACAGCGACTCTGGCACCGCGAGGCTCTCGTCGAATTCAGAATCGAGGGTTGGGGTTAAGGAATCCAGGAGGTTCGGCCGCCAGTCTCCGGGGGCTGCGGAGGGGGTTGGCGTCTCCATAGCGTAGTTTGTGTACCCGTATAGTTCCTCATCTGTAAAAAAAACATATTAAGAAAAAAATCCGCCAAAGTCATGTCACATCTTATGACAATGGAGTTGGATGGCTAGGATTTGGAGGAGTTATTAAAAAATTATTATTTTTCATATAATTTTATAATAAGAACGCATGGTTCACTGTTAAATTTCATTATGTTACAATCTAAGCATATGGTGACGGTGTTAAAAGACTGAATTTATTATATCCATCCAGCCCATATACATATAAGATCTCCTACCGTTTACTTTTGGTACAAAGTCCAAAAACTATCAAAAGATGAGCTTTACTTATGAAGTTAGCAATCACGTCATTATTTTATCCGTACCTAGATGTAATTACAAATCATCACTTAATTAAATAAACATTACCGTCATCAAGAAAAAAAATTTGTTTGTAATCAATTTGCAGGTGGCGATTCACACCACCGGTGCGAAAGGGGCTCTTCAAAAATTGAATGGGTCGTTTCGCACCGCGGTGCGAACCGTTTGTGGTGTGAATCGCCACCCGACCCGGAAAAACTTAAGGTTTCATTTGTTAATTAGTTAAGCATGTACGTACAATCATCATGTTGGTGGATTGCAAAAACAAAACCAAGTCTATCAAAGTCAAGACATATGAAGGCATTGTCACCAGCTTTACACTTCCTCATTGTTGGGGCACAGCCTCCTCTCACTGGGAGACGGCATGGGCCATAATCCACTGCGCAGGCCCAGTGCAGTTTGGTGAATTTATGTCAGAATAGTGGCCACCTAACAGACAGTGTTTTTTAGACCACAGACTCACGGACCACGGAAACATTCGTATTAAAATGCCAATAGTGGGCACCCATCACTGACTGTTATATTAATTGCTCGCGTATATTGAATTAGTGACGATAATCAAATTCACTCATTATAATCCACACTAATCTAATTTAAATAAATTTATTAAAGTTACAACGGACCACATTGAAATTTGACAGAGAGGCAGC
Source organism: Oegoconia quadripuncta (assembly GCA_949316235.1). Classification (NCBI taxonomy): domain Eukaryota; kingdom Metazoa; phylum Arthropoda; class Insecta; order Lepidoptera; family Autostichidae; genus Oegoconia; species Oegoconia quadripuncta. The sequence continues at coordinate 34,466,348 of OX438746.1, forward strand.
TTGAGACCTAGAAAAGGACAATGGCATTGGTTTTGGGGATGGGATGTCTGGCTACGGATGGATGGTCAGTCCACTTGTGGGACTATTCCATCTTAGACAAGGACATAGGCTACTTTCACACAAAACAAAAGATAAGAGTCCGCAATAAAGTAGCCTTGCACCAATGATGCTAATGCTATATTCCATATTATTATGCACACAATAAATCTTTTAGTTGCCTTATCAGTTGATTCCTGGAACGGAAGAGTATAATCCCTTGTAAGGGGTCATAAATCTTTCTCAGACATATCATAATTAAAGTATTAAGTCAAATGATTAAGATTTGGTATAAACTATACCTTCAGGAAAATAAAACGTACATCAATTCATTCAACTATTGACTTGCAATTATATGAGATAAACAAAATATGATAATTGATAATCAATGATGACTAAAGCAAAATTTGTTTATTGAAACGGCTGCGTATGTAGAAGGGTGAAACTATGAGAGTTAGCATATTTTTGTGGTATATTATTGTTAACTATTTATGATAGTGGGGCAACACTGAAATGGATGATGGCGGAGAATGAAGATTCCCTACATTGATAAGGAATGCCATGTGGTCAAGGAATAAAGTATTGTTTATAAATTAAAAGAGTTATCATTATATCTTAGTAATATACTCAATTATTTTATCCTATGGAAACACATAGTTGATCATAGAAATAAATAAAAAAATAAAATTGCTTTTAAGGACTTAAAATGACTTAAGCTTAAAAGTAGTCTATTTGGGTGTCCGGGTCAGTATGCTTCGGCCTCATCTTCACTTAACATCAGGTGTGATTGAGGTCAAGTGCTAAACCGTTGTGCATAAAAAAAGTCTGCTTTAGCCAGAAATTTGATTGATATACAATTGATAACATTGCAAATTTTTATGATACCAAATCAATAAAAATCAAACTTCTGCAATAAATGTTGGGTTATAATTGTTCAAACTTAACAAAACTGTTCAAATGTGTTGATAAATGACAAAAAAAATATATTTATAAGACCTTGCAACCAAGTACTCCCAAAATATACAACATTACGGAAAGTAATAAAGAGAACTTTAATTACATTGAACCCGGAGCAATATAGTGCAGGTGAAAAACCGACCGACATCTATCTTCAAGTATTTGCCAAGTTGTTTGCAATAAACAACCAATAGTAATGATAAATGATTAGGGATATGTTTTTATTCAAAGTCGATGTACAGCAGTGGATGTCCAGTGGCTGATATAATGACGACAATGTTTTTATTTTCTTCTTTTACAAAATTCTGAATGATATACGTAACTTTATAGATGTAATTAAAATTATAAATGGAAAATATTTAAATTTATTAAAAGTGGGCAAAATATCCATCATAAGATGTTCGAAGATGTAAAATATGTGTTAAAATGTTTGTTCAAAATTGATGGCTCTAGAATTTGTAACAAATGAGGGTGACGGAAAAGATAACAATGATTGAGATCAAACTGTCTTGTCTCACATAGCATTTATCACTTTGAAATATTACAAAGGGCATTGTTAGATTCCATGTTTTCGTAATGGGCATAATTTTCATGCATAAAATTTAAGACCAGAAGTTTAATGAGTCCTACATAGATTTGAAATCTAACCACAACGTGTTAGAATAACTCTTCCAATAGCACCCAGTACTCAATAATAATAACTAGAACTCAGATTTAGATTATTGGGCATAATGATGATGAGCATGTTATGAAATAAAACATGAAATGTAATAATATTTCCCATTTGTAATTTTTTTCCATTTTATAAGAGTAACATTTTAATTAGGACATTGTATGACTATTAAATCTATTATTAGATCACACTTGTACATCTGTATTATACCCAATGAATACTACATCAGATTTGAGTTCTAATAATAACAATATTTAAATTTGTTTTATTTAGAGGCACAATTTTACACAGATTCTATTGTAACTGTCACATAAGCACACCATCACACACTATAAACGTTTACTACCTCGCTTGATTAAGTTGTGAAAACTTAGTGTTAGCTCCTTGCGTTCCATACGTCTGTATTGACAATTTTCACTCAAATTTTCTATCACATGGTACCCGCTTGGGTACTGGTACGTAATGTGTTGACCATTACACTGTATAAATTCGGCACTTGTACACATAATCTTTTGTGATAGATAAGATAATAACAGCAAATTGTATCAGTGTTCAGTAGGTCTACGTCGCTCCACGGAGTTACATGACAAAAATGCAAGAGGTTACCGACGTAAAATTTTACTTGAAGGCAACGAAACACGGTTGAATGAGCATGGTTCAAGGCTTTTTTTACTATTTTACAACAATTAGTGAAATCTACTTACCTACTAAACTAAGCTAATTTTGAGTTGCGGCTATCACTTATACGGTTCGTGCATGACTATTGATGGATCACGTTCCAAACAAAGGAGTAATATACCATGAGAAATACCTGATTCATTCAATTAGATAATGTTTAGGTTCAAGGTTTACAAGTACATAAGTTTTCCGATTTCATGAAAAAACAATATATTGTTGAACGTCATTGAGTTGAAACTTGAGACCTTGCGGTCCAAATCATGAATGTGAGCGTTGCGCGGAGTGTGAGCGCGCTTATGATGGCTCTATAGAAATAATTTTGATGGTGCTGTCACGGCTTTAATCACAGAGTACTTTTTTATATTAATGTTAGGTAACTCCTTTACATGACGTATTCGATTACTTTTATTTGATTTTAAAATTGCATATTCCGCGAGCATATAATATTTAATCGTTTAAGCTTCGTCTACTTAGTATCTATTCACGAATTGGAGCATGGATTGTACGAGCAGCGCAGCTGTCATCGATATTGAAATGTCAAAAGATCGTCTGTGTGACCATTGATCGGTGTGAACGATGGTTGCCCTGTGAGTTCATTTGGACCATAAGGAGAGTAGACTTGCGGTAGGTACTTGATTCTTGAATGATGACGTAATGACATTGGTCGCAAACATTTTTTTAATCTAACTAATATTATAAATTTTTAAGGTTTGGATGTTTATTTGTTTGTTTGTTGCTCAATCAAATGAACGGTTTTGGATGAAATTTGGTATATAGATAAGGTTTAAGTCAAAGGATATTTTTATCCCGATAAAGTAAGTAGTTCCCGCGGGATAAACAAATTTCCGCGATAAAGTTATTCCACGCAGGCGAAGCTGCCGGCAGAAAGCTAGTTATTAACCACTCAAACCCACAGAGTACTATGTATTATATATAGAAATTTACACCTGTAACCAAAAAAAGACCAGTCTACTGTCCACGGATGGTGTACAAGTAAAGGGAAGTATAAATTAAAGTGCGTAATGAAGCTTTCGGGTTCCCACAAGAAGCCGCCAAAATCTTTTGTGAAGCATTTTGCCACTTTACTGAAATATGGCTTGACCGTAACTAGACTCTGTATACGCCAAGTATTGGACGAATTACTTGTTTTGACTGAGACTGACTTATAAACTGAAGAAATAAGGGAAATAAGACATGGCTGTATGGGCTTAGATCCCTTCGCCTTCTCCGAAAGGAGTGAATAAAACGAAAAAAAATAAAACATATCAAAAAAGGTCCTGGTTCGATTCCCAGGCAGGCCCTATACCAATGAGTTTTTAAATTTAATTTAATTACTTATGTGCATTTATCCCACTGCTCTTAAACGATGAAGGAAAACATCGTGAGGAAACCTGCATGCCTGAGAAATAAAAATTCTAAGGCAGGTGAAATTCCCAACCCGCATTGGGCCAGCGTGGTGGACTATGGCCCATACTCCTTGATTAAACGAGAGAAAGCCTATATAAAAAAATAAAAATAATAAAAACAGAGCCAAACAGAGACAGCGCGGCGGCAGTGCGGGGCGGGCGGCACGGTGTATTTTTGTTGAGGTGTATTGCGATGAATATGGATGTCGATGGCTAGAAAGGAAGAGGAAGTCCACGGAAAAGATAGATGCATTGTGTGAAGGGTGATATGAACGAAAAGGGAGTGAATTATGAGGTAACGGCTGATAGAGGATCTCCTCAGTACGTCCTTCCAATCTTGGATGAAAAAGACGTATTGCGGCGACCCCAAATAAATTTTAACCAGGGCAAGAAGAAGATGACATCTCATATTGCAAATATTTTTAAAGTATAACGTTTATTCATAGCAAAATGTTCCAGACCCATGCCCATTAAAATGATTGACAGTCTATGAATTGACAGTATAAGGAACGTTCAAAAATAAATTGTTTATGTGCATGTGTACAGAAAATATGATAAAATTATATTTTATTTTGTAGTACCTATATACAAGTTTGTATGAAAATATTTGATGTACAAATAAGTTACATTTTTTCCCCATCTAATGAGTGCTCCTGCTGAAATATTAAAGCAATTATTCCTTTTGGATGTCTTTCGGCGTTCAACAGATTGTCGTGAGGGGTTTATCTTACGAGGCTTATTGCAGAACCTACGAGATAATTTCCATTCAATTCGTATTTTTTCTTGTAAGTACTTTTAAAATTTTCAATAATAGCGGCTTAACTAACATAAATCTTAGAAATTATTCATATTTTTTCAAAAAACTTTCATAGTCTTAACTTAAAATTGCAATTTTCTCGCTTTCTGCGACGCAAATAGATTTTTTTAATGCACAACGGGTTGGTACTTGACCTCAATCACACCTGATGTTAAGTGAAAATGATGTCGAAGGTGGATGCGTACTGACCCGGAAACCCCAAAACATTTGGAGGACGGTGGAGGATTGGGCGACGGTGGGAATTCATAAAAGTAGGCAAAAGTTATATGAGCTTTATGATGAAAGGACATATAATAAGAGCGAAAGTTTTATTGAATATGTTAGGCAATACTCGAAAATATTCAAGCGAGCTTCTGCCACAGCAAAATCAAATTTTATAAATAATAAAATAAAGAATAGCGCGGACATAGTAAAGACTACTTGGAAAGTTATAAATAGCGAAACTGGCAAATTTAAATTTCTTAACACTGATACGCGATTAAAAATTAATGATCGAATTCTAACTTCACAATTAGAAGTTGCAGAAGCTTTTGAAAAATTCTTTACTAATATTCCAATATTGACTACAAAATCTCTGAATTCATGCCGCCACACTCGCTGAATCGCTACCTAAACAAAATGTGGAGATTTGTGACTCCCATTTTAAATTTAATCATGTAGGTAAGTCCTATAGACATCTTAAAGCATTTCGATCTTTAGACAAGAAAAAACTGCCGACCAACAGTACCAATAACTTCTATTTCCTTACCTAATATGCCCTATGTTTTTCCTTACGGTAATAGTCCAGAAACCAAACTGTTCTGGTTAATTACATCACTAGGGAAAGGGCTCCTCACTAGTAATGTCGCGTTGGGCAGCCCGCGGTTTTTCCTGTCATGGTTGTGTACGGATTATTATTTTGGGTTTTCCTAATAAACTATTGGGTCTTTACCTATGAAATTGGAGTTTTTTTTCTTCGTTAATCATATGTACCAATTCCTGCGATTTTCAAAGCTATATCCAAATTTGTTTTTTATTTGGAAAATTGAATATATTATTAAGTACGTATAATGTTGTCAACCTGGATGGATGGTTACTATAATAATAATGCCGTGATCGAACACTGCTTCTTAAAATACAAGAGCAATCTTAGTTTAAGGAGCAGGGCTCATTAATTTTACTTAAGTGTATTTGTTATGTACCTCCTAATACTTTAATTCGCTGATTGTAACTTAGCCTAAGTTTGAGTCAATAAACTTTTTTATTTATTTATTTATTTAATATTATTTCCAGGTTTCACATGAAATATATTATAATTTCTGGGCTAAATCACATAATAAAAAAAAAAAATTAACAGAGCTCTTTTCATGTGCTTCCCATAATCATTTCTTAGATTCGCGGAAACTTTTATAAAGCGGTTACTTTTAAAAATTAACGCTGCCTATACTTAACTTAATGGTATCCGATAATACATATAAAGTTTAGCTAAATTTGGATTTGTAGTGCCAAAAAAAAATCAAAAATGTTGGTATGGAGAAAACAGTCTAAATGAAATTCTTCATACAAAACGCCAATTTCATAGGTAAGGAAGGACCTAATATTGTTCGCCTTGAGTTCCTTATTCATTTAATATTAATACACAAACCAACTATGTTTAAAGCTAGATATCTTCGAAACGGCATGACCGATTACCATCAAACAAGAATAAGAACCTATCCGCGTCTTAAATCGCCGCGCGTCCCTAGTTCGATGTAAACAACATAGGGTTTACTAATCGGAGGTCGCGAGTTCGAATCGGTACATATTTAGTACTCGGCTTGGTTGGTGGTAGGACATTTTAAATGTCCGCTTGGCTAGCTCCCACCATCTTATCTAAGTCTGCCGACAGCAATGTTAATGGCAGCATTTGATTTGTTAACGATCCTGCGTTAGGCTAATCCAGTTGTATGCTGAAATACATGCAGGTTGCATAAACCTAGTTCGGCAGTCATGGCTTTTGCATTATTACTAAGTATCACCTATTCAATTTCAACTATGTAACAATTTCTAAATAAACATTAGTCTTATTCGTATTGTTATGTTCCGGTCCCCCAAATAAGATGGGGTTTCCGGGTCAGTATGCTTCCACTTTCGACCCCGTCTTCACTTAGCATCAGGTATGATTGAGGGCGAATATTATCCGTTGTGCTTAAAAAGAAGTGCAATACTCTTGTCAGCTGCAATTTAATTATGATTTTGCTTGCAATTGCAATATCCATCGCAAGAGGTGAGCGATCTTTCAGTAAGCTAACACTAATACTTTTGTACTAGAGGACTACGATGGGCTAAAAAAGGTTACCTATGTGACCTTTGATCAATGCAGACCGAGAAGACACCGAACAAACAGATTTCAAAAATGTTTAAATAGCCCGCTTGCTACCACCATCTATCTAAATCTGCCGCCAAGCAGCAACGTTAATAGCATTGTTGTTCGGTTATCAGGGATAAGATTGATCGAGTAGTGTCTCAGTTACTGGCACGTATGATATATCTCTTTTCAGCGTTTTATTAATTGCTATGTTAAAAATCGCTAACTGACCACATTAAAATAGATTTATCACTGGGTTGTAAATTCGAGAACGTGTGGAGTAAAGTGCTAACCCGTTGTGCATAACAAAAAAAAACATACACACACATCAAATACATAACACGCGTCGTTTTTACCTAAAATTATCTAGTTACTAACTCAACAAGGTATTTAAACTAAAACCTAAGTTATACGTATCTCTTGGGCACTTTTCAGTATTGCAGAAATACGGAAAAATTGGGCAAACTTCAAGTTGTATTGTTGTAACGACTCTAATTAGCCGTGCATAGACCGTTACTGGGTTGCAGTGTTTACGTAAATATCACCTACTTAGATCCTTTCATATTGAAATTTTTGGAACCTAAATACGAACCTATTGTTTTTGGCGCAACACTAGGCAGTCTGTGATGCACTAGGTAAAGTACAAAATGTCTGCCGCACTGAGATTTCGTCTACATTCCTTTTTCATCACGGAAATGTATTTAGAAGAATAAATCATTATCCTTACATGTCCCTATTGTTGGGGTAGAGGCTCTACTCACTGGGCCCAGTCCGGATTGATGGTTTGCGGCAGACTAGTGGCCACCTATTAGTAGTATTAGTAGTAGTAGGCAGTAGTGGTCTATTCACGCTCCCCGTATAGATGGTGTCAATCCCTTGAGCGATCTTTCTTTATCTTTATAAACACGGTGTCGCTTTTCTTATGGATCAAACGAAAATTATCGATAGAGGCCTCCATGGCTATCCGATATACCCCATGTATGTTCCGCGAAAGTTGATAGATTTTGAGAAAATCGTATTTTAATATATTTTTTAATGTTACCAAAAAATTCACATAATACTTTTTTTGCGCCCGGACTTTTAAGACTGGAGCGTTAATTTTTTTTTTGTGAATATGGAGTATAAAATGTCAGTTAGGAGTTTGCACAAATACTTTCCTGGAAAAAGAAAGGAGATGACCCATTTTTTTTGTAGATCATATCTTACCTCCAACTGAATAAAAATATTTTGTACCTATCTTAGAAACTTGTCCACATTACTGGCAATGAACCTGCAAAAATTCATTCAAATTCCATCAAAGGCCTCTATCGATAATTTTCGTTTGATCCATAAGAATAGCGACACCGTGTATAATATATTAATAAATAGAATATCTTTATTTGCTTTAAATGTGGTTACATTATATTTGTGGAATATAAAGAATGAATTCTCACATTTATTAATAAAAATTTAAAAACGCTTTATAAGTCTGTTTTAGTTAAAGTATGTTTTGTCTCTATCGTTCATAAGGAAATGTCCTAATGAAAGAAAGTGACAAAACATACTTTAACTAAAACAGGCTTATAAAGCGTTTGTAAATTTTTATGAAGAAGAGGGTTAGTCTTTTCCAGGCATGTAAATATGTTGTTTATATAATTCAACAAAACTTATAATATATTTATATCTACTTAATCAATTACTCAATAAATACAAAATCTTTCAGCTATTTATAATAAAACACATGTCAAAATAGTAATGGCGATTATTTTTTACAATTTATCTTACAACTAGCTTTCCGCCCGCGACTTCGTCCGCGTGGAAGATTTTATCAAAATCGGTTGAGCAAAAAAAATTGCCTATTTTTTTTTATGCACAACGGGCTAGCACTTGACCTCAATCACACCTGATGTTAAGTGAAGATGAGGTCGAAGGTGAAAGCGTACTGATCCGGAAACCCAAATATTTGGGGAACTGGCTATCTTATCTCTGACAACCGGAACACAACAATGCTATCAACATTGCTGTTTGGCGGCAGATTGAGATAGGCGGCCTATATGTTAATCCAGATCTTAATCTGTCTACCAACCAAATTTCATCCTAATCCTTCCAGCCGTATAGGCGTGAAGAGGTAACAAAAATACATACATACATACATACATACACACACACACACACACACACACACACACACACACACACACACACACACACACACACACACACACACACACACACACACACACATACATACTGACATACACACACACGCATTCGCATTTATAATATTACTTGGGATTATATCAATTTCCACTTAAATGGCCATAATATACTAGTTGATTATAATTTTAGGTACATTTTGATGATCAATAGGACGAGTTAAAAATAAAATTAATTTATATAATTCACAAAAAAAATAATTGTGCCACAGCAGTTTTGATTGTGAACGCTTTCTTGTATAAAAAGGCAATACATTAATTTAACATAGACCAGAGTTTGAGAACAGCGGCGGACTTTCCCCACAGGGAGATTTCTTCCAGTCAATCATAGGGTTAGTTAGAGAACAGTAGATTGGGCGTATACAAATTACAGCTAATTTAAACTAAAACAAATATCTACACACTAATAACTATATTATACCGGATGAGTTTTTTTACCGTAAGGAAAAAAATATTAGGTAAGTGAAATAGAAGGTATTGGCATAGGCAGTTTTTTTTTTCAAAACTATCATCGTATAAAGCGTTAATAGTGTCATTTGACAGTCTTGTTTATGGCCCATTCCACATAATTACATCTTTAAATACATACATACACACACACATAAAAACATCTATTTTTTTAACCTAACTAACATTATTTTCAATGTAACATTTAGATATGGAAGAGCGGGCCCTCCTGGCACAAGTATACTTGTATACTTAATAGGAGATCCCAACCTTAGTCTATAGTTTATACCTACTAAATTCGAAAATAAACTTTTTTCATTTTCATTTTCATTTTTCATTTAAATAAAAGAAATAAAGAAAATTCGGGTAAAATATGAGTTCCAAATTAATTCCGCATGATGGGAACCCTACGAATCATGCCAGTCACACATCTAAATCCAGCTGGCGCGTGCGATTTAAAAAAAAATAATTAAACTACCTATGCCAATAACTTCTATTTCACTTACCTAATGTGCGGCTTTTTGGCGGGAACTCGGCGAGTGAAGTAGCTTTTTTCTTTATAATTCTTATAATTTGTGCATTCTAACTTTTGAAGCTTAATAATGGCAGAATATTGTGCAGCAAACGTTAGTGATGGTGTACAAGTGAAGGGAAGTGTAAATTAAAGTGCGTAACGGAGTTTTCGGGTTCCCACAAGAAGCCGCCAAAATCTTTTGTAAAGCATTCTGCCACTTTACACTGAAGAATGACTTGACCGTGACTAGACTCTGTATACGCCAAGTAAACGACGAATTACTTGTTTTGACTGAGACTCACTTACAAACTGAAGAAATAAGAGAAATAAGACATAGCTGTTATGGGCTAGAACCCTTTGCCTTCTCCTAGAGGAGAGAATGAACCCAAAAAAAAAAAAAATTACCTAATGTGCCCAATTTTTTGCTTAACGGTAAAAAAACTCATCCGGTATAAATATGTTTTTTTTTTTTAATTTTATTAAAAATTGGTTTCGCGTTTGACTACAATCTCACCTGATGGAAAGTGACGATTGTAGCCGAAGATGTATGAATAACATATAATAATACATAACTATAATAATATCTAACCTATACCTTATAAATCTTACCTCTATACCTTAATAAAATAAAATATATATCTACATACTAATAATACATATAAATATATATGTATATAAATAAGAAATTTATAAATTCTATTCAATAGGTACGTAATACGTAATTTCTGGAAAGTATTAATAACTTTTTATCTTATTTAAATTTTTTACAATAACGTTGCATATAATATTATTAAATGTTTACTGCTAGAAATTGTGGTTACCTACTTTTAATTACTTAATTTTAAAAACTGCTTTTTTGTCGCATAGGATTGGTATGCGTCAATCTTGTAGGTAATCCTAAATAAAATAATAGTATCTAATATTTGGTCCATGGTTAGGACATGCACAAATCAATGAAGAGTAAGTGTCATAGAACATATTTAGTCGATGATTCTGAATTAGATATTTAATTTACCGACATTATACGTTGCAATCTATAGAGAAGTTTGAAACTACTAGAGAAGGTGACATTTATTTTGGAATCACGGTGCTAAAGGAGATAAGAATTTTTTTTTTTCAAAAAAGTCACTCGGTGGAAATTAAACTCTGTCATATTATTATTTCTTGAAGAAAAAAAACGAAAGAAAATTTTAAAAGTGACGTTTTAGCTCTGCAAGTCAATCAATTGCATGGACTTATTATTTAAACAGGACTGAGTACTCGCCGCTGAAAAACGAGCCGAGCAGGATGTGTAACGTAGAGGCCGTTTGTCTCTGTCTAACAGGGTGACCACAATATATTTGTTACTTGGGACAAATGTTGTAATAAAATATTTGTCAAAAAACTTTGGCGTTTTGACATTAGCCGGCGTGAGCCATTTATTTCGCATTTCTTCATTTTTTGGGAAACTGCAATAATAGTACAACAGTCAGGACCCTAATCAATCACACATATTTCACATATTTCGACTCATTTCAAGAATTCATGGGCATCCTACTTCTTTGATTTACAAAAATATTATTTTTAGCTTACCTGTGGAAAGATATGTTGCAACCACCATAGGATTCACTTGGGCAAGTATAAACGCAACACTTTTTCACCATTTTACTCCTTTTACTTGTTTTAATATAACAAATACTTTAAAAAACTTTTAATGCAAAGAAAATTCAAAATCACACCGAACCGCCATGACATGACATGCTTTTCAGGGTTACCATAAAAATAACAAAATCGAAATAAAAATGTATGTTTTCTGTTTGATTTAAGAATATATGAAAAGAAATTAATGCGAATGTTATTTGTTTATTTATAATTGTTAAAATAACATAAAAATATAAGTGTTTCAATGGAATTTTTGAGTAGCCAAAACTGTTGATCATAATCATTTTTTTTGCTGGCAAGATGTAAGAACGAGACACACGGCCTCCGTTATTTCTATCTCTCTCGGCTCGGATTTGCCTTTGTGTATGGTGCATCCAATTTAATACCTTATTGCGTTGACATAGTGATCATTTTCCTAAATGATTCTTTTGATAGTTATCAGTCCTGTTTAAATAATAAGTCCATGATCAATTGTTCATACTTTATTGATATAAAGGGTAAATTTTTATTATATTCATTTAATGGCGTCAGCGTGGCTCGTGGCTTGCAGAAGCAAGTTGGATGCGTGTTTTTAATTTACTATGTAATTTAGATCTGTGTATTGTACATTAAATTCATGATATATTATGTAATTGTAATAATTTAGTCTGGTACTAATTTTTTAGTTGTATGAGTATTATTTTGTAGTTCTTATTAAGGCACAAGTACCAATCCGTTGTGCATAAAAAAAAACAAAAAAAGGCTAAAGCTGCGAATTTTATGCGTCTTTCATAAACATGAATCAAGTTGGCTAGACCTTATGCTCAACTTTATCAAACTAATCCATCTCCACCTTGTATTCATCATATTCAATTTTATAAGTATTACAGTCAAAAAAGATATTGGTATTTATCGCATTTTGAAAGAAGGGTGTTGATTTTTATGTATATTTAACGTAAAGATCCATTGATGAGTTGACATTGGAAAATTTTAAGGAGCTTTCTGCCTTTACTTCCACTGCAGGTAATACTTACTAGTCTGACATTTAGCAGAAGTTGCTTGGTTATTAGTGAAAGAGAGGGTGCTCGTAGCAGGTCGACGGCCAACGGTCTGCGGCTGAAACATATCGCGAATTAACATTGAACATACACGGGCAGTGGGCATAGTAGAGAGCGTACCGCGCGGTCACTCCGCAGTCGCGACTTGAGCACCGACCGGCCTCCGCGCACCCTCCGCACGCCCAACGTACACACACTTCCCGCCACAATTCAAACTTCGAAGTCTTACGTTCGAAAAATGTTAAATAATTATTTCTTTTTAATTGCGACGAAAGTGCACTCGCGCGTTGCGAGCCGAAACCCGCGACACTTGCCAGTGTCCGGATTGCATTACGGCCGTTGACATCGATTTAGTGTTACGGAACCCGATTTATCGGTTTCAGAACGTATTTTTCATAATGTAGAATTTTGGCGGGATGTGTGTGATGTGATTATAGTTTTTTCTTTTTTTTTTAAACTAACAGTGAAGGTGATCGCAGGTGTTTCGTCCATAGTGTCTGGAACGATGGTGGATTCCACTTAGATATTTATTAGTGTACTTTTTTGCTGCAGTTGAAGAAAGTAATTTAGGTGAGACAATTTCGTTGTTTAATTATTTTGCATAATTAGTTGCGGTAGAGTTTGTTACTCAATAAAATGTATTTCGCTTTCTAAAGCCGGCCGCCCGGCCATGAGTGTGGCCGTAGTCACGACCACTCTGATTTAAATTTGTGGCGGGAGAATAAAAATCGTTGATTATTTCGCAGTTGCATTTGGTGATGTCGAGCACTCGCCCCGCTTTGTACAAAACTTGTTTGAAAGTTACAATTATAGCGGCCGGAGACATTTCACTCCTGTCGCGGGTGAAAACTAAAAAAACTTTATTTAATTACGTTAAATTACTAAAATTATGTTGAAACGTTGCTTTCTTAATGGTCTATGTCAGCTAATCAGCCTTGTAGTGAGGTCAATAAAGATAGATAGATAGATAGATAGATAAGCATTTATTTGCATCCATGTACACACACATAATAAATTTTACATATGAAAAAAATACAACTAAAACAATAAAACACAAGTACAGAAACAAACAAATATTATGTGTGTGCCGCAGTATACAAAAAGGCTACAGCTCAGTGTATGGATTTGCCCGAGGCGGGCAAAACACTGGTATTCTGCTGAAACCTGAGGGTTGGTCGTGGGACAAATGGAATGTTGAAATGTGTTTGGTGTTATCAAATTAAAACTAACGTTATTGGTAAAAGAATATTGTGTAAGATTATTCCCGTAACATATTGGATTCAATTAATAAAATATATGTACCTAATTAAGTTATTGAACCAAATTTATTATTATTATAGAATAAATTGTTAATTAATGAAAAATTAAGAAATTATTGCCATTTTCGATTTCATATTCTATAGACGTTAAAATTATAATATTTCGATTTGTGATGCCCAAGCTATGGATCCAATCTACAGCCCCCTACTGCTTCATATATTATTCTCATGATAGGAAGACAGTGGAAAGGTAGCGGTCTGGAATACCAATCTTCTGCTTTTCCATCAAAAAACATCTACATTTGGATTTAAATGTTGGTTTAGATCTCAGTATTCTTATAGGAGGAGGTATGTTATTCCAACATTTTGTGGCTTGGTAACGAAAACTTCCTGTAAATGCCACGGTCTTATGACAATAGCCCGCCAGTAGAAAGCGACTTGGCCTAGTACTATACCTGTCATGAAAAGGTGAGAACCTTAACTTAGAATATAAATATTCTGGTTCTTTAAACTTTAGAACGTCGAACACCAGGCAAGCAAGGTGTAATTGCCTCCGTGATGCTATATTAAGGGTCGACGTGTCGTTTAAGTATGGTGAGATATGTGTACGCGGTGGGATGTTATAACAGAAACGACAACACGCATTTTGCACTCGCTGTAACAAACGATGAGTTTTTGAGTACAGACGCGGCCCATAAACAAGATCCCCATAATTAAGCCTTGACAAAATCAGAGATTCACACAGAGTAACACGAACCTCTTCACTCAAAAAATTCCTTACCTTATAAAGAATTTTCAAAAAACGGTTTAAAGTCAATAATACACATTTAATTACTTAATTGTGCAATGAAATATTAGCGAAGGAAAAATGAAGCATACAGCCACGATAACCCAATATTTATGACTGCAATAATATTATAAAATAAAGTATAAAAATCGCTACCGTGATGGCAATTAAATATAATCAAATTCAATCCACGTGGACGAAGTAAGAGCTAGTAATAACAAAGGAAATAACACGTTCCCGGAACCACCGTCTATCAAATCTACGTTCTAAACCTGTTCAAATATGTTTGACCTTCTTTCGTTGCATAATTTTAGCCGCGTCACAAGTCCTGGGTTTGATTCCCAACGACAACGATTAGGATAGAATGCTAGACAAATGTTTGTAATTTCTACTTCCTTATATGTATGTCATCATCATCAACCCATAAACATCCCACTGCAGGGATATAGACCTTCCCTCGTATATGAGAGAGTATGGGCCATAGCTGGCCCAATGCGGGTTGGGGACTTCACATGCCTTTGAATTTTTATTTCTCAGACATGCAGGTTTCCTCACGATGTTTTCATTCACCGTATATGTAGTCGGTAGTATATATATAGTCGCTCTAATTTATTCTTTAGTTAAAAATAGACTTAGGTAGGTATGTAGTATGATTGATAAACTTTATTCCAATACAAATAAATACAAAGTACAATGACAATATGTTACAATAATAAATGGTTTTGATACTTGTTACTGTACTGTTGGTACTGTTGTTACTTGTTAACGTCTTAAATTCTTTGGATATATTGATTCTTTGGATACATTGGTAGCCATAGAATATCCCATAATCGCTACACTGCCCATCACTAGTCTGTGTCATATATGTCTAACATTTTCGGGATGGTTATACTTACGTAGCAACTATGATCTAATATGTGGTTAAACAGCATCAGTCAGTTACCACTGCACTGCCTTGTCGTTATTTAGGAGTGTACATGAGCAGGTGACGTTGTCAATTAGGACAGCATACCATGTAGTAAACATTTTTCTTTAATTGAATAATATAAACAAACAATAAAATTGTTCTCGGCATAATTAAGCGCAACGAAAACGAAAAGACACCCAAAAAATATATACAGTCGACTCAATTCGACCTCCTCCTTTTTGATGGATGAACGGATTTGGATGGAGTTTCTTATATTGGTAGAATATATCCTGGATTAAGACATAGGAAATTTTTTATCCCGCTAATGTGAGTAGTTGCCGCGGGATAAAAAAAATCCGCGATATAGTTTTAATTCACGCAGGTGAAGCCGCGAGCGGAAAGCTAGTAGGATTATATATCGAAAACCTTACGTAAAATTATGAGCAACCATAAAACACCCAAAACACGTACACTAAACCTAAGAGAGCCTAAGCAATTAAGTTTTAGCTTATCAAAATGTAAAATGAATTAATAATATATTATTACCTAAAATCATTAACCAACTGTCAAATAGTTGTAAAGAGGCATATATAAATAAAGAAAAAGTTAAAAAAAAAACATTTTATGATAAATAACGATATAAGCCATATTTTGTAACCATATCATATATTACACTAGCTTTCCGTCCGCGGCTTCGCCTGCGCAGAATAACTTTATCGCGGAAATTTGTTTATTCCGCGGGAACTACTCACTTTATCGGGATAAAAAGTATCCTATGTCCCAATCCAGGGTATATTCTATGTATATACCAAGTTTCATCCAAATCCGTCCATCCGTTTCGCCGTGATTGAGCAAGAAACAAACAAACATCCAAACTCTCGCATTTATAATACATTAGTTAGATTGTATACATAACAAGTATGAATTGTGAACTCACCATCTACACATAAACCAATGAGCTTTCCGTAAGATACAAAGATTTGTAAATAAATAAATAAATATATAAATAAATAAATATCCTTAGACATACACACAGCGCCATCTAGTTCCACAGTAAGCAACTATATGCTTGTGTTGTGGATACCAGATGGTTAATATACTACACCAATACATTTTTTTTTGTAAATAAATACTTATTATAAATGAAAACATCCATAACTCGGGTACACATGTCCGTATTCATCACACAAACATATGCCCCTAGCGGGATTCCAACCCGCAACCTTTTGGTATAGTGGTCAGAGTTGCTAACCATTACACCAAACAGGTCGTCTCAGAGTTGCTAAAAGTTGTAATTTTGTTTTATGTGTTTTGATCAATAAATAAAAAAATATATATCGATAACCTTATGTAAAATTGTGAGTAAGGTGCTCTATAACCCCATTATTAGTGTCGCGGGCTGCGAAAAGAAAAATTGGATGAATTTCAAAATTAAGCTGAAGGGTAAATTCCGGTAAAGTAATTGTTGCATGGAGATTTTCTGATAATAGCATGATGGGTACTGCAACAGTGTTTGGGTATCCATGGAAATTACTAAGAAATAAACGTGTAACGAGGTGAACAACCTCTGCTAAATTCTGTCTTCTTTTCGGTAATCTCTTTGGCGTTTTCTTTTTTGGAACATTATTCAAAATTCTGAATTCTAAATTATTTTCAAAAACTAGTCGAGTCTTGACGCAGCTTGCGAAAGAAACTGTTTTTTCTTTTTCCTTTTATTTCTATCTTTAAATTATTATTAAGTTTACAAGTGCCTATATCTTCTTTCTGTCCTTCACCTACCTCTTCACCGTTCATCAGTGGCTGCAGTCCTGGTAGGGGCCGGAAACCTACGACCCAAAACCTCATCCTCTCTACGGCGCCCAATACATAATACCTCCAGCAGCTGAGCGTTCGCAGTACCGCGACAAACGTGCTTCGTTTATAATCAGGTTACAAATACAACTGAAATTGAATAAACTCAGCCAAGCTTGCAAGGAAATTGAGATACCTCGTACCTAATTAAAACTAGACCTTCTAAAAAATCAATTTAGTTTAATTCATTCATAAGGACGACATAGTGATTAAATAGATGTTAAATTTAGCGATAAATAGTTTTGTAACGTTATTAGAAACGGTTTGGAAGATTTCAGAGCAGACGACTTGTTTAGAGATGAGGATAAAAAGTATGGGTCGCTGTGATGAAAGGTATTAAGCTAGAATATGGAGCTAAATGAGATTGTTTATTTGTAATCGCTTTATTGTATTAGGTCCTTACCTATGAAATTGGCGTTTTGTATGAAGAATTTAATTAAGACTGTTTTCTCCATACAAACATTTTTGAATTTTTTTTGGGAACGGCGAATCCTAATTTAGCTAAACTTTGTGTGTATTATCGGATAACATTAATTTAATTTTTATTTTTTTATAAAAGTAACCGCTTTATAAAGAAATAATATGAGAAGCTCATGAAAAGAGCTATGTTCAAGTTTTTTTTATTAAGTAATTTAGCTCAGACATAAAAAAATATTTCATGTGAAAACTTGAAAATATATTCTATTTTCCAAATAAAAAACAAATTTGGAAATAGCTATAGAATCATAGGAGTTGATACATACAATACAATACAAGTACTCATTATTACGCAAAATAATTTACAATAATTTTTGATGATAACAATAGAACACAATTAGGCGGTCTTATCACTAAAAGCGATGGTTAACAAAGAATAAAATCTGCAATTTCATAGGTAAAGACCTAATATTTCATAAAATTTCCAAAAACTTTAACTTTAAATCCAGTGCGAAAGCGGACTTTACCCATAAAGGGATCTCTTCCAGTCACCTTAGGTAATTGCCAAATAATAGATTAGTAAATGTAGGTTTACAAAAAAATATTGACTAAAAAGTATTGACTAGAACTTAACTTATGACCTCTACAATAAATACATACAAAATGAATATTATCATCATAATCATATCAACCGAAAGACGTCCACTGCTGGACAAAGGCCTCCCCCATCGCTGCGCATCCAGCGGCTCCCCCGATTTTCACCAAACCGTCGGTCCACCTCGTGGGGGGCCTGCCTATACCTATTTAAATACATAAACTTAAGTACATACATAAACAATACACATTATCTAGTGAGAGATTGAGACAGAGATTGTTATTTATATTTTGGATTTAACCTTATTAGTCCAGGGAAAATAAGGGTAAAAAAATAGCTTAGCTGGACAATTCAGAACCGACTTGTATAATTGCTATCTTATTATAATTAGTCATGTAAATTTGATTAATTAAGCCTAAAAATACGAGCGCTTAGTACAGATTTTGACTATCTGGATGATAAGAATGCGTGGACATGAACCGCTTGGCCATATCCAGTATATGTTATTCTTATTTATCTTTGTCGAATCATAAATTTAACAATTATTTCAAATTGTATTTGTATTGACTTATTTAAAAAGAGCAACCCCTGAGTGTCTTGCTCGTTCTTCCCTGGGGAGACTGCCTAGTGAATGAGCGATAACTGTATGTCATGACGATTTCAAATGTTATTCTTTTATAACTTACGAAATAAAACATTTTTGATTTGATTAGAATTGTTGTTTTTTTGCAAATGAGGCTGTTGCTTAGGAATTACACCTGTCGTGGATATTACAATCAAAATCAAAATCAAATCAAAATCAAAAAATGCTTTATTTTGTAGGTACACAGGGTACACTTAAAATAGTCAGATTTTACATTTTTAAAGCTACTGCTTGTTCAAAAGGCAATTTTCCCCTGAGAAGAACAAGCAAGAAACTCGAGAGGTCGCTCTTTTAAAAAAAGGTTTTTATATTACAAAATTATTATTTTATATTATAATATTTCATTATTAATTGTGAAATAGCCTGGTTATGCGAACGGGCTGGTTATGTCCATGATTGTTTATCATCTAAATAATCTGATATTTTATAATATGCTTTCTTAATAAGTTTCTGTTTTATAGTATCTTTAAATTTATTGAAAGGAAGATTTTGTATATCAACAGGAACTTTATTGAAAAAGCGTATACATAACCCTTTGAATGAATTACTGACTTTGTGGAGGCGACTTATGTGACCTGCAAGTTTATCTTTATTTCTTGTATTGACATCATGTTTATCACTATTTTTCCTAAATGATGCTATATTTTTTTGACATATATTAGATTTAACTATATTTAAATAATGGGAACTATATGAACTGTGTGTGCTTGCCATTCGCGACTTAGTTTTTATAATTTTGGTATTTGACTAATTTCTCATTAAATTATATGTGTTTGGGATCGCTGTGTCAATTAGTTATATGGTTACATATTATTGTTTTTTTTAACTCCCATTTCTCGCAATTTGTCAGCAGTAGGACATTCAGTGACGGTTTTGGCTTCATTTCCATTACTTAGTTTAATAGCAGCACCCAGTACTGCTACGTCAGGGTAATCTACGCTGCAACCTGCGTCTGTCCTATCTTGGGTACATTAGATTTAAGTTTTTTAGAGTTTGGATGATGTAGAAATCTGTATCTGTATTTAGATGCAGTTTTTTCTATTTCATCCTTGATAGTGTTTATCTTTAGATCTCGTTGTAGCGTTGCATTAATGACATACCAGTTATTATTATTAAATTCTTTATTGTGCAAAAAATAAGTAATTAGTTAATGACACGTTTTGGGATACAATCCGCCGCTCACAATAAAAGTTCTATTGCCCTGAAAGTGTTAAGTTCTAGCCTTACATCTAGCTTCTAGCAAAGTAGTAATTGGGTCCATTATTCATTCATCCATTAGAAAATACCGTGTGTTGTTCCATCAAAAATACCGGATATAACATGTAACTACGGATCAAATTTCCTATTTGCTTTTACTATAACGAAAGTATATATTTTGAGACATAGAAAAAAAAAGCGACATTCCTGATGTGTTATCGATTGAACGAGATCGAAAGCGTTCGTGCGGCATCTGGCTACCGTCTCTATGCATTTCACTGTTGGGGCCACGCGACGGCGGAGTCGCCGTTACTGTCGCGTTCTATTATGCCGTAATACATAGTTGGTGTTACACGCATTATGATTGTAATGACGCCTAGTTTACATTTGGAAAAGTTTTGCGCTTGTGATGCTATTTTAATAACGTCACGATTTATAATTTGTTTTTAGATGTAACTATAAATTGATTTTGTTGAAGAAGAGCGGGTTAGCACTTTGCCTCAATCACACCGGATGTTAGCGTGGAAGCGTACTGATTCGGAAATCCCATCTTATTTGGGGGATTAAGATAGCTTCTTATCTCTGAGAAGCGGAACACAATAATGCTATTAATTATGCTGTTTGGCGGCAGACTTAGATAATATGGTGGTAGCTAGACAGGTGGACATTTAAAATACACAACCACCAACCAAACCGAGTATTAACCTCGTGCTGTAACAATGTACCTCGCTGGGGATCGAACCCGCGACCTCTGATTCGTAAACTCTGCGTTGTTAAAAATTTAGAAACAACCCGACAACATTGATGGACCAAATGATTATATCGTCCAGATAGATTAGACCAAAACATAGTATTAGAAGCACAACATCTTCTAAACAACTTAACCGATTTCCATCAAACATAGCTAAGAATGTATCTCGGAGTTTAATCTTGAATATTTACTAGATGAGTAAGGAAAGAAATGTACTTTGATTATTTTTGTGTGTTAATTATTTTAAAGACTGTCTTAAATTAGTACAATTTTACCTATTATTATATATGTGGTAATATTTACCTTATAAATAAATCACTTTACATTATTATTATCACTATTATCGAAAACTGTCGTCTAAAAACGGCCATTAAACTCAAGCGGCCATACAAAAGACATCAACGCGAGCGCCCTGCGCCGGCGCGGCATAAGGTCGAACGCCAGCTGCTCCGATTCCACTCGCTTAATATCCGAGTCAAGGACGAGCGTGCAGTTTCACCACTTTCTTTAAGGCTTTGGCACACCATCACGGGAAGATGGAAAGTAGGAGAATCCTTGGAATCACTATCCAGGCGGTCACGCTGTTTTATCTTTTAACCACATGTAGTTAAACCCAAGCTTGTCATAGGCCAAACTTAATCTTAAATTAATGATAAAACATTTAGTGAAACTTAAATATATTTTCTTTTAAAACTACATCGCTTTGGAAGATGTAGGGACAAGAAACTCGCATTTATCTATGTTCAAAAACGCGCTAAACGACGACATCGTTCTTTTATTTTCTGCGTCGAAAACTACATGACACAGGTGAATTGGTAGCATATTTTATATAAACATGCCACCGCAGTCTGTAGAGATCCACTGTTGGACTTCTGTATCGCTATGACGTTGGACAGGTGGGTTGGTAATTGCAAACGTTCCTTGAGGAAATAAATGATTATATCACCCATGTAGATCGAACCAACTGTATTAAATGTTAAACATTTTCGAAACGTCTTAACTAATTTCCATCAAACGTGGCTAAGAACACATACCCAAGTTTAAATTATAAACATTAAAAAAATTTGAATTTAGGACCCCCGCAAGATATCCCCCGCATATACACAAAAAACTAGTTTCACTGGTAAACAAGAAAGCGTATTTCATTGATTGATAAAAAAAAACTGCATTTATATAGAACCATAGCCGTCCAAAGACTGGACAGACACACACACACACACACAATGCGAGCAACCAGATAACACCCGTCGATTTTCGTCGAGGTGTAAAAAGCAGTTTTTGACTCTGAAAAAAATTTAATCACAGCTATGTAATCATATTACCTATGTGAAACTTCTTCCAAAAGAAATTTTAAAATTTCAACCGCCTCCGTGGCTCAATGTAAACAACATTGGGTTTACGATTCGGAGGTCGCGGGTTCGATCCCCAGCGGGGTACATGTTTAAGTATTCGGTTTGGTTGGTGGTAGGGCATTTTAAAATGTCCGCCTGGCTAGCTACCACCATCTTATCTAAATCTGCCGCCAAGCAGCAATGTTAATAGCATTGTTGTGTTCCGGTTGTCAGACATAAGACAGCCAGTCCCCCAAATGTGTTGGGGTTTCCGGGTCAGTACGCTTCCACCTTCGACCTCATCTTCACTTAACATCAGGTGTGATTGAATTCAAGTACGAAACCGTCGTGCATAAAAAAATAATTAAAGTTTAGACATATTCAGCGTATGTGCTGTGTGGTTTCGGCACTCAAATAGAATAGAACCAACCCGTCTCTTCCCGTGGGTGTCGTAAAAGGCGACTAAGTGACTTTCCACGAAAAACATCTACTATAAATTAGCCCGTTTCAACGGCGATGGGCTCACCCCCTGTGTTGTTTGCATTTCTCCATATTTCTTAAACTGAACCGTGAATTTCCATAATTAAACTCTTAATGTTTGGAACACCCAAACACTATTGTTTGGGATAAACCCCATTTGGGATAAAGGTCGTGAGGTTATGTATGTATATTCAACATATTATATCTTACAGCTACTGCATACTTTATATTGTATTAGGTCCTTACCTATGAAATTGGCGTTTTCTGTTTTCTCCATACAAACATTTTTGATTTTTTCTTTGGGAACGGCAAATCCAAATTTAGCTAAACTTTGTGTGTATTATCGGAAAACATTAAGTTAAGTATATGCAGCGTTAATTTGTAAAAGTAACCGCTTTATAAAAGTTTCAGCGAATCTAAGAAATGATTATGGGAAGCACATGAAACGAGCTCTGTTAATTTTTTTTTATTATGTGATTTAGCCCGGAAATAAAAAAATATTTCATGTGAAACCTTGAAATAATATTCCATTTTCCATATTGGTACATATGATTAACGAAGAAAAAAAACTCCAATTTCATAGGTAAAGACCCAATATTAGTTATTAGCATTGTAATATATTATTGTCGCTAAATGGATGAAATCAAGTTTTCTTATTCTTATTATACAGCAGAACTGACTACATTTAGTATTAATAATGAAGTTAGATGTTATATATTTGTCTGTTGTCAGACTCCGTCATTGATACCGTAGATTCTAATTTAGATACGTAGCATTTAGGTCAAGTTTCAACTGCATTTGCAATACGTTTAGAAAGTGGATTATATTAACCTGTTTTGGATCTCAATATTATAGTTTTAGATCTGTGTGGTGTAGTTTCCGGCATTTAATAGTAAAGAGATCAATAGTGAAAGATTTAAATACCAATAAATAACATGCTTTCAGATGCGACGCTGCAGTAATGGACTTTTAAAGCATAAGGCACACGCCGTCTATTTATAGTCTGCCCATTTCCACTTTGACGTACTCAATTCACAGAAATATAAGCTGTTAGATTGACAACGTAATACTTGTTTGTATAACTCCTATGTCAGGCAATCAACACTCTTGGGAAATAAAATTTATGAAACAGAATAATTACTGTCACTTGACTCATTTTATGATTAAATCTACGATATTCCCAATATAAAATCGATACCGTTTCTCTGATAAAACGTCATAATCTAAGACAGAAATGGACAAAGAACATATGTACCAAATGACATAGCTCAGAGAAGGTGAACTGTCTTAAAACAAATGGCTGGTGAAAACAAGTCTAGAGTAGAGACCACCCCCGCATTCTAAATTAGATGGACAATCGATTTGGTATCTAAATATTTTAAACTTCGAATGCGTTTCCGTGAACAAAAGCTCATTCGAAAATTGAAACCTTACTGAATCGAAGGTCGCTTATCGAACCATTTAAAATACGCCCATGTCTAGGCAAACGTAGTATAGTACGTCCTCTCGCTAAAATAGAATAGGTGGGGCTTATGTCTAACAGTGGATTAGGATAGGCTGCTAATGTTTATGAATCTCACATATAATAATATTTTATTGCAAATCACCGTGGCTCAATGTAAACAACATTAGATTTACGATTCGGAGGTCGCGGGTCGATCCCCAACGGGGTACATATTTAAGTACTCGGTTTGGTTGGTGGTAGGGCATTTTAAATGTCCGCATGAGCTACCACCATCTTATCTAAATCTGCCGCCAAGCAGCAATGCTAATAGTATTGTTGTGTTTCGGTTGTCAGAGGTAAGATAGCCAGTCCCTCAAATGTGTTGGGGTTTCCGGGTCAGTACGCTTCCACCTTCGACTTCATCTTCACTTAACATCAGGTGTGATTGAGGTCGAGTACAAACCCGTTGTGCATAAAAAAAAATCCAATTACTACTGAATTGAGGTGTAAAGTGAAGAACACGTACCGGCAAGCGTACTACCGGTCGCTCTGGAAGTCTACGTTCGTCGTCTATGTTCGGCAATGGATGTCCTGTGGCTAATATCGTTGATGATGATGAAATGAAAAACACGGAATTATAAATTTTTCGCTGTATCAATGACCTCTATTTGCGCCATGTTGAAGATTTTTCGTATACAAATAAACACGATTAATTGCAAAGATATTAAGTATAAATTACCTGTAATTAATTTCACAAATTCTCTAATGAGAACGTCGACCCAGTACGCAATGTTTAACAACATTTTGTACGCAAGTCTTCACATATATTCATCAGAGTTTGAGGCTTTTTCTTTGTGTCCTAACTGTCAGTTTGAACGATCATTAGTTAGTCATTTCGTACGTAAACACTTTCGTTTAACTGTGGTTCAACTGTAGTCACTACAGAGTAGATACTAGGCGGTCACTTGTTACTGTTATTAATGTACTGAGAGGGAAAGCGTTCCCTGTGTTGCCATTATAGCATTTGTGTCTTTTCAAACAAACTACACATTATAACGTTTGTTTTGTGTAATGTAGTAACTAAGCAACTTAGGCTAGCTCGTCCAAGTATTGTGGCGTTTTCAGAAAATGAATCACCTAAAAAGACAACAGATGGCGTATGTATGTATTCAGTCAGAAAAATAGCAAGCCCATTCATTACAATTGCCTTGTTGTTTAAGAAACGAAACAATATGCTTAAATCGCGTAAACTTTTCACGGTGTTTATGAATTTATTACTACATGAAGCCGATTGTTTTTACATTAACAAAATGCAATATTTTACTAAACTGCATTAATTCGAGAGCGCGGCCATCATATCGATTAAGACGCGTCTCCAAAAAAAATAAATAAATAATAATAAATATAAATATTTCGAACACTTACACCAATCATCTAGCCCCAAACTAAGCAAAGCTTGTGCTATGGATACTAGATAACGGATAAACATACATAAATATTTATATGAACATCCCTGACTCAGGAATAAATGTTCATATTCGTCACACAAACATCTACCCGTCGCGGGGTTCGAACCCGCAACCGTTGGTTTCGCTGACAGAGTCACTATCCACTACACCAATCGGTCGTCAATGAGAGATTAAGAAGATGACTACCCTCATTGATTTGACTGGCAAAGGATGATTACTATGCCATAGATCATGATGAGGGTTCATTATATTAAAAGACTCGATCTTATTATGTCAACCTGTAGCAACACTGTTATTGATATGTCGAAGTTGCGCTCGACTTTAGATTAGAAAGTAACAAAGCTCAATAACGCAATATCACAGTTTCCAATGTAATACCAATACAATCTTTTTAGCTGACACCTTCAAATTGTTTTATAACCGATACAACCCGTCGGTAAAGAGTGCGAAATTCCTCGAAAAAGTTGCAGTCATTAAATACAACCTGTAAAAGTCGCAAACACGACCGTTTTGTCACAATCTAGTAATTATGTTAACGATCTAGTACGAAAACTAGTTTCTTCTCTTTTTCAAATTACATATTGCCGACATCATAAGCTGTCGCGAGTGTGCAAATGACGACGTCCAAGCTATTAAATGGATAAAGTAAACTTCGGGGCCAAAATGGGACACTGTATACACAATAGTATGCAAAACACATTAGCCTACACCTTCCTCAAAGGCCGGCAACGCATCTGTGACCCTTTTGGTGTTGCGGGTGTCCATGGGCGGCGGTGATTGCTTTCCATCAGGTGACCCGCATGCTCGTTTGCCGCTCTCTCATATAAAAAAAAAACTTCTACTTGAGAATATCTATTTAAGTATTTAAAACTCCGCCTCATCTTCACTTAACATCAGGTGTGATTGAGGTCAAGTACTAACCCGTTGTGCATAAAAAAAAATCGAAAAAAAATGACAGCATATTTCGTATTTTGGACTCCAACTTGGTTTTTTTAGCTAAAATATATCCTATGATTGTCCAGGTATCAAGACGAATCTAATGACATCGTGCACTTCGAAATCGATCAAACCGTTTAGGCTACATACATACATACATACATACATACATACATACATATACATACATACATACACTCGAAAAACATTACGGTTCTTTCTTAGGCAGTCGCGTAAAAATGGTTATTACAAAATTAGTGACTATCTGAATGACAAATACGCTTGTTTCCAATTCCCAAAAATTATAAAATTGTATAAGTTGTATACTTTTTTTTAAAAAAAGAACAACAATGATTCTATGGGTTTTTGCGCTGCTTCATTTCCCACAGATAATTTCCCTTTTCGAAGCGGTAGTAGCTTCGACGTGCTGACTGAGATAAATGCAATAAGCCCAATAACTATTTCTAGTAGATTTACATTAATAAAAAACAATCGCTGTTAACGATAAGGCCGCCTTTTTGTGCGATTAATGATGTACGCTGTATTCTTCATGTAGCTTTTGTTAATTGTGCAATAAAGAGAATTTGAATTTGAATCGTGTATCGTTGAAATAAATACTCCCAGTTTGAAGGTCATAAGCCGCCTCTGTGACTTAATGTTTACAATATAAGGTTTACAAATCGGCAGTCGCGGGTTTGACTCACATTGGGTAACATATTTAGTATTCGGTTTGGTTGGTGTCAGGGCATTTTTACATATCCGACAGGCTAGCTATCCCTTCTAAGTCTGCCATCAATCAGCAATGTTGATAGCATTCTGGTGTTCCGGCTGCTTGAGATAAGGTAGCCAATCCCCAACATAATTTGGGGGGAAGGGTGAGCCCATTACCACTTTGGGCCTCATCTTAACTTAATATCAGGTGTGATTGAAAATGTTTTGTCTATTTCCATATAGCAAATTAGTCATTATAAATCTAAAAATTTGTAGGCGTATGCCTTGACTTATATTACGAGTATGTATGTCCTACGTTGCACCCAAGTGATTGCACTTGATAGAGAACTATGGATTCTGTTTTTACGTTATTATGGAGTCAGAACGTCCATCTTCTTTCATTCTTTAATTTTTTCAACCGACTTACTAAAAGAGGAGATTATCAATACGACTCTATTTTTTAATATTATCTCTGAGATTTACGAACCGATTGTAATAATTTTTTATTTGTTTGGAAGTCTGATTCCTTGTAAATTTGGTGAGATAATATGATGATGCACACTGAAGAAGAGAACACAACGTTACTGAAGTCGGTGGTTTTATTAAATTAAATATTATAAGTTTGTATGTCTGTCTGTTACTAAATGTAAGCGAAACCATTGGACCAATATGGATGAAAATTGCCATACAAGTAGAAAATATCCGGGAAGAAGACATATGATATGTCTATCTTAGTAACAGGTTAGAGGCATACTTTACTTTTCGTCGAATATAGGTGCATTCTTTGTGGTCCATGATTGACATCGTTAAGGTCACGTTTGTTTATTGTCTAACACTAGTTACTTCCTTCAACATTACTGTAAGAATTCCGTACATTTGCATACAATGTACATCACCTTGCTCTGATCTATTGTTTAATTGATGTGTCAAACGTATCATTGTGGGTGCTGATGATAATGTCAAAACGCGTTATGGTTATTTAGGCACGTGTAAAATATTCGTCTATGTTAATTACGTTAAAAATAGATAGATAGATAAAGCGTTAATTTGCATATTACCGAAATGCATACAAAAATATTCGACGCAACAATCATTCTGCTTGGTGTTATTCTTACAAAATGTAGCCTTATTTCACAGTAATAAAAGTAAAAACAAAAATTAAGTACAACTGTCACAACTTATAACAGAGTATATAGAGTATACAATAGAGAATAAAAATACGCACTTTATAAATAAATAATAATAAATAATAATAATAATAATAATAAATAAATATTTCGGACACCAATCACCTAGTCCCAAACTATAAGCAAAGCTTGTGCTGTTGATACTAGATAACGGATAAACATACATAAATATTTATATAAACATCCAAGACTCGGGAATAAATGTTCGTATTCATCACACAAACATTTACCCCTCGCGGGATTCGAACTCGCAACCGTTGGTTTCGCTGATAGGGTCACTATCCACTACACCAATCGGTCGTATTTTTTTTTGTGTTCCGTAACTTAACAGGAAGAAGGATCACATTGTTGTCCGACTGTTTGTCTATCTGTCCGTCAAGATTCTTTTCTCAGGAACGTGTGAATTGTAAGTTGAAATTAATATCAAATACTTAGATCTTCTGTCCCCAATAAGTGCAAAAAAAATCAAGCGAGCTCACTCCCTGTCACGTGTGCATTTCTGTATATTTCATAAGGTGAACTGTGGATGTTGTTTCAATCATTGAAATTTTAATGTTTGGAACACCCAAACATTATTGTTTGGGATGTCTCTGACCATCCCATTTGGGATAACGGTCGTGACGTTATGTGTGTATGTACCGTTACTATCCAATTACATTTCCTGGTCTTTGGTTACATGAATTGCAATAGAATTGTTGTAACATACTTATAAGTTACAGTAGAAATCCAAATCAAACCGTGCTCAAACATGTACCTTACTGGGAGTCGATCCCGCGACCTCCATCAACAAAACCATTATTGAGTCAGCTGAATTTTCCAATCCAATAAATCATTACTTGTCTACGTGGTTGAGTCGCGTGCCGCACACACTTTGGGTGAGCGACGCAAGAGCATGTCAAATCGAAGTTACAATTGGTCTGTAAGGGTGAAGTCACAGAACAGTATTATGACCAGTGAATGACGTCAATCTTTCCCAAGATTATCGTCGATTTCATAGGAAGTTTTGCCTTGCGGATCTGACACAACATAGAGGGTTTACCCACATTTTTTTTTAATGCACAACTGGTTGGTACTTGACCGCAATCACACCTGATGTTAAGTGAAGATATATATATTTAAAAAGTGTATTGTAGAATTTTGTGCAACAAAGTGTACTTGATTGATTGATTGATTGAAGATGATGTCAAAGGTAGAAGCGTACTGACCCGGAAACCCCAACACATTTGGAGGACTGGCTATCTGATCTCTGACAACCGGAACACAACAATGCTATTAACATTGCTGTTTGGCGGCAGATTTAGATAAGATGGTGGTAGCTAGCCAGACGGACATTTAAAATGCCCTACCACCAACCAAACCAACATGGCTTTCAAGTCCAAATTTTTCGAAATTCATAGACCGATTCTAATGAAACTTTAAACGTATAAGCAGAATACATAGATCTAAAAAGTTTGTAGAAATCTTTTTCGAAGTATCGAATTTAAAAGAATATATTACATTTTTTTCTGTTACTATGAAAAGCTTAAAATCGTTCTAATGTAGTTCTAGTCTTTTTCGAAAATATTCTCTACTAAAGAATATTTCGAAAAATTTAGACTTGTAAGTTTGTATGGAATACCGTGGGGGATAAACCCTCCTAAACGGACTCAGTGCCGCACTATTCTGTATGCAATCGGTTAAGACGTTAAACCGTCCGTTTAGCTCGTATCATCATATCGCTATACTCGTCCAAACTTCACTACGCACTTCAGCGGTGCAGTTTTTAAATAATTCGCTTTTGAATGCGCATGCGCAAATTATATAATCACGTTCAGATTTCAAATGTTAAAATTTTTTTAAAGTCACTCATTCGTATTCTCGACGAGTGGCCATTCGTTTTGGAACGCGATTAATCTGCTTAAAAATAAATTGGTGTTATATTTCTTACAAATCCGCAAGTGGAATTGTCAAAATGTCTTAAAGGCATCTTCTTTAAATGTATTTGTTTGTTCCTAGCTTTTCTCTTATTAGAAACTACATAGTACTAAAACACACTACATTCCTGTCGCGACGGTGTTTTGTTCCTTTTGTCACACTCCACTTTCACTGGACGATAATTAATTAATCACCAGTAACAAATAACCGGATTTATTTGAATCATTTGTATAAAGAATATTCGAATGTTGAGTCAAAGTCTTCAATTAGCATTAATGGTATAATGGTGCATTCTGACATTTCAAAAAGAAAAAATAAAACTTGAAGCTTCGGTTATGTGCTTCAGTATGTCCTGACCTTTATAATCATTGAGTTTACTGGGTGTATCATATAATAATGTGAACAATTTTCACGCTGGCAATGTCTTTGATGGCAGTTTAATGGCTCTCAAATAATTGTAGCATCATTATTACGAACCAAGGAGAAGCGAGTATTGTCTTTAAGTTTTATAATAACTTCCTGTAGGTCAATTTTTAAGCTTAGCCATTTTTGATAGAAATTGGTTTAACACAGTTGGTTTGGTGTATCTAGATGATTTCATTTGTAATCTCGGCCTTTTTCTAAATTTTGAATTTATAGTTATTATTTATTCGTTCGAGAATAAAAACCACAAAAATAAGTGGACTAAATGTAGCCGTTAGATAAAGTTAACAATGCAGAGTGTTTTATTGTATCTCATAACGCGCATTAGGCTGAGGTCGCAGGATGTCGATAACATTATGCATATACAGCTTGTTTTAAGAGTTAAATTGATTTGCTGCATTGTCTGCGAGGAAGAGTGCATGCTTGGCGATTTCGGCCAAGGTGGCGATATGGTATGTAACTCCCTCTACATGTGCCACGTCCTAGGGTTGCCAATAATTTTCTTTCAAACTTTTAATTTGGTGTTTTTTGGCGAATGTTTATTTGCTAAAGTTAATATTATTGTAAGACTTTTATTATGGGTACCATAAGTACAAGACGACAAAGTTCCTCAATTAAGACATTTTTCCGACACTAAAGCTCGATGCAAATTGACAAGCCAAAACACACTTTATTAAATCACATTTCGCATTAGCCAATTTAACGATGGTTTTACGCTTTAAAATAAGTTTTATCTCATATTTGTCATGTTATATAAATCAAGCGGTCATTGACCCATTTCAAATACGTCTGCTAGCCACATTGTGGTCACTTACGTTAGCGATAAATTCGACTAGAATTCAAATCGAATAAGAGAAAATGATCGTCAAATGTGTTGTCGTCACGCACATGTAATTTAAGCTCTACTTAACATTGTAAGAGCTCAATTTGTGCGTTCGTGACATGTGGAATTATTTAATAAGCAAGTGTCAACATACTGAATGAAAAGAAAAGAAAAATTTATTGGGCATTTTACTAGCAACGAAGTCGATCAAAAAAATGTTCTTAAAGTTTTCGGTTTACAAGGACCTTGATTTGTCAATTTGCTAAATTTTGTTAGTTCAGGCACTTGTGTTACAGCATTTAAGTATTTTTACGTTCATTTTATTTGTCGGTGTACTAACTTATGCATGAATGCTAATTTTATTTCATAAAATAAACATAATTCAATATAAGATATTAATATAAAATATACTATACAAAAGAAACTCGTACTGCGCCTATTCCAAATAAGACCAGAGCAGAAGATGATGATACTAGACAGAAGAAAAACGACCCTGGAACGTATGTTTACGTCATTTGGTTGATTTATGCAAATGCTTCTAAATATCAAAATGTAAAATTTGAAAGTAGTTATACCATATAATTATGCACCAAGCGCTTTTGTCCTTCAAATAACATTTTGTAATAATATTTTTGCATGATTATGTCTGACAACCCTACGTAGGTGTCAATAAAACACCATAAAACTATGCCACTTGTTAATTTGAATCATCAATGCAACCATACATTGTTAACAAGGTGCAATTATGCGCTAATCATAACCTGCGCGTGCGCAAGCATGTCTTTATCTATAGAGACGTCAGTTTCCACCATTGCGTGCGCTTACTTGTCACGCTTACGATTTGGAAAATTTGCATAGGGTAGGTATTGTTTTAAAGTTAATTTAATAATAATACTACTATTGTAAATAACTTCTTAGAGACTTCGTTCTCGACATATTTCTGGAATGAAGCCTTATCCTAAAAAGGTTGTTCAATTCTATTCAATTCATTCATGCAATTGCAAGGATATTGTGTTTGCTCATAAAATAGACTTGAACATAATTAC
This sequence comes from Oegoconia quadripuncta, assembly GCA_949316235.1. Lineage (NCBI taxonomy): Eukaryota > Metazoa > Arthropoda > Insecta > Lepidoptera > Autostichidae > Oegoconia > Oegoconia quadripuncta. Next base: position 34,499,246 of record OX438746.1, read on the forward strand.
ATCACTCGTATTAAATAATTAATTCATCATCATCAGCCCGTAACCATCCCACTGCAGGGATATATGCCTTCACTCGTATAATGAAGGAGTATGGGCCATAGTACACCACGCTGGCCCAATGTGGTTGGGGACTTCACATGCCTTTGAATTTTTTTTATTTCTCAGGCATGCAGGTTTCCTCATGATGTTTTCCTTTACCGTTTCAAAGCAGTCGGATAAATGCACATAAGTAATTAAATGGCCTGCCTAGGAATCGAACCCGGACCTTCCAAATTGGGAGACCGCGTCTTAACCGCTGAGCCACCGAGACTCATAAAAAATTTGTTCAATTAAATTCATTAGTGCAATTACAACTATATTGTGTTTGCTAATGAAATAGGTTAGAACATAATTGCATTTTTAAATAATTCATTACTATATTAAAATTGATAATCATTACATTGTATCGTCAAATTATCGAATATTTTCAATGTCAAGTCATACACCACATTACATACCAATACATAATAGGTAATACGATGCCACAGGCCACGTTCTGGGCAACAGGAATTTGACGTTTTTGCCATCGACTCGCTGATAAAGACTATTACAATCCACACTGAAGAAACTTGTCAATAGAATCATACCATTTTTTCAAACGAAGTAACCTAAGTGAATTTCTTTATTGCATAAAAAAATCATTATTATGCGACCAATCCTCATAACTGTTATAGTTTTTTTGCTCAATCTTTTGACATTATATTAGCAAGTAGAGTATCATCTGCATATCAATATTTAAACTATTTATCGTTTATTTCACAGACGAATTTGATTCCGTTTTTTAAAGAAATAAGTTTCTTAAATCTTTTTTTAGGACCGTAGATTTCATCTAATGTCTAAGAATTCGAGTGCGGCTTTCGTAGTTAGCGGTTTTACCCAAAGCAATAATAATTAAGGAGGTCACCTTTCTACCAATTTTCTAGTTTTTCTTTGAATCTTCATCGTAGTAAATGAATGCAAAAATTACGTAAACAGAGACAAAAACATAATCTTTGCCTTTACTTATTCCTGATATCGTTACTTTTTCGTGATTCATTCAATATAAGATCGCATTAGTGCGTTACTTTCCATTTCAGTAATATAGTTACAAATAAGTTTGACGTGTTTCCAATTAACATGAGTAACATGTTTTGGGAATCGGCAGGGTATCATCTCCCGTTGGCCCCGAAAAGAACTATGTTTTTCTCGCCGCTTTGTGCCCAGGAATATTTCCTATTTTGCAGGTCTGTCAGGATAGGGATAGCGAGATTGGTACATCGTAATGCTAGCACTCTTCTAAGTCCGTGTTCCCCCCTCAATTTTTGCAAAGTCGTTGAAGGTTGTAATGTGTTTGTTCCCTAATTAAGATAATGTTTTTTCGTTGTAGTTTGAAGAAAAGCATTTTTTAGAGTAGGTGCAATTATATGTAGTATGGGCGTACTGTACGGCAGATTAGCTCATGGCAGTGTTACGCTTGATGTGGGATCGACTGTACGAACTACTAACTGGCTATATGCGCATGCGCATAATAACTTAATACCTATTATATTGCGTGCTCATCAATCACGGAAAGGCGGGGCTCGGACGCACACCTAATTGATCCGGCAGTATTGTCCGTGACATTTTTTCCAAAGTGGTTTTCTTTGACATTATTGGCTAGTGACATTACTATTGTGCTGTTTATCTTTCTATCGCTTACGACAGGGCATAAATTATTTATTTCGTTACATACTTCGATGGTATCATCATCATTATTATTCATTATCACAATATCACCACAGGACAAAGAGTGCTAAGATAAGGCCTCATTCATATATCCAAAGCGAGCGGTTGGAAGCGGCCTATATACCTGTAGTGCCTTGCCGCGATTTTTATAGACTGTCATTGTCTTAAGACTACTCTGCCGGGAACCACACTTTACTCAGAACGGGACCAACTTTGACCGCCTCCGTGGCTCAATGTAAACAACATAGGGTTACGAATTCGAGGTCGTGGATTCGATCCTCAGCGAAGTACGTGTTTGGTACTCGGTTTGTTTGGTGGTAGGGTAATTAAATGTCCGCCTGGCTAGCTACTACCATCTTATCTAAGCAGCAAACAGTAATACTAATAGTATTGTTGTGTTCCAGTTGTCAAAAATAAGATAGCCAGTCCTCTAAATAAGACGGGGTATCCGGGTCAGTACACTTCAAACCTTCGGCGTCATCTTCACTTAACACCAGGTGTGATTGAGGCGAAGTTCTAACCCGTTGTGCATAAAAAAACTTCTTTCAATGGGTGTCGTAAAAGACGATTAAATGACCGTGAACATAATTAGGATAGGCCAGTAAGGGCCAGCGTCATTGGTCCGGAGCTCCCAGGATATAATCTGCGATCGCCAACCCGCTTGCCCAGCGTGGCGATTAAGGCAAATCCTTCCTTGGAAAGCGATATAAATCGCTGCAAGGAGGGGCTTTCTAGTAGTGAACTTCCCACAAGTTGTTGTGATTACGTAGGTCGCCTGTAAAGGTATAATCATCATCATATCAGACAGAGGACGTACAATACAATACAATACAATACAATACAAATACTCTTTATTGCGCAAAATAATTTACAATAATTTTGATGATAACAATAGAACACAATTAGGCGGTCTTATCACTAAAAGCGATCTCTTCCAGACACTGCTGCTGCTGAACATAGGCATCTCCTATATAAAAATAATACCGTGTAGCATTCTTTCCACACGAGAGCCCTCGTAATGCAATCGCATTCGAGAATTCGTCTTCGATTAAGTTAAGCGATGCCTACTCGATCACTTTATTAATAGTCTCTACATCTTCTTTTATTCTTCCAAGTTTTCAATCGACTTCCAAAATATCAATTATGAAACATGAAAATCATTTTATGAATTTCATATATCCACTGTTTTGGCTCCTCATACAAAAATAGTGGATCGGATCAGTTTGTGTCATCATCATTAGCCCGTAAACATTCCACTGCAGTTATAGGCCTTCCCTCGTGTAATGAAAGAGTTACTGGCCCAATACGGGTTGGGGACTACACATGCCTTTGAATTGTTATTTCTTAGACATGCAGGTTTCCTCACGATGTTTTCCTTCACCATTAAAGAGCAGTCCCAAATTGGGTGACCGCGTCTTAACCACCGATGCTACAATTTGTATGGGCTAAGGGTATTTGCACCTGGAGGCCATCTTTAAAAAGAAGGCGTCGCGGCAGGCCGTACAGGTGGTGGCGGGAAGAGCTGGAGTAGTTCCTCAATTACGGTCGGAGGAAGTTCCAGACAGAGAGGCGTGGAGAGAGAGAGGAGGGAGGCCTTTGAACAGCAGTGGGATAATATGGGCTCCTAATAATAATAATAATAACAAGGGAATTTTGGTTTTGCGAATTCTAAAGTCGTGGAACAAAAAATACTCAGTCTCATGGTCTGAGCTACCAGTCGCGAGGTTTTGCGTTTCGTTAAGGTCCTTACTATCCGGTGACCAGTAACTGTCACATTAGCCTAAGAGATGGTTGAATATTGTTCTTCCGCAGTTAGATGAGCATTAATTATTCCGAAGGTAAGTTAAAGTTGTTGCAAATTTATTGTTTAAGCAAATATCATTACGGTTATACAAAAATCGGAGTGTTTAATGTGCCGGTTTGTAAAATAATGTACTTGCTAATTCTTTGTTCTAAGACCTTCAGCGATGATTTGTTGGATTTCGTTGAGTATGTATTAAAAGCAATTGGCTTATTTTTTTTATCAGATGGTATTTGTAAACAGTTGGCGGGAACTGTAACTAGAAAGACACACTTTTAATCCTCTCGGTTCAACAGCAATAACAAAATGACCGATAATTTACAATTAAAATAACACGGCTATTTATAGATTTTTGTACAGTTTAACAACTTATTTTATCGCAATTATATAAAAGTATCGATAAATTAATAGCGATATAAATGTGAATTAAGTATAAATTGATCTCTTCAATCATTTTTATGCGAACTATATCTGTCCAAAGAAACTATATCCGTGATTTACACAGGAAAGGATTGAACGGAAGTGAAATTAGTAGGTAATCTATATTTTAATAAAACTCTTCTTATTTACAAAATGTTAGAAGCTAAAGATCCAATTCAGTATGGGATGGAATGCTTATTATCCCAAGTCATCCCAATATCCTAAACATAAGGGTGTGAGTGTTCCAAATAGTAAAAAACTATAGATGTTTTTGAGTGGAAAGTTTTTTAATCGCCTTTAACGACACCCACGTGAAGAGACGAGGTAATAAAATTTTTTTTTACGTCGGAAACCACATCGTCCTTTTTGTAAACTTAGAGTTATATAACTGTATTCTTGGTAACGACTATAGTTTTAAAATTAAAGATATATACGAACATACCTACATACTATTTATTGTTAACTCCATTTATAACGAAAGGGTTTCCAGAAGGCTGGATAAGTTGTCTTGCTGACTCTTTGCGGAAATTACAGACCAGCTTTCCACTCGTTGAATCATCGCCAAGCGCTCAGAAATCTCTAAAATTTTAACAGCGTTAATACAAGTATGTGGTCACTATCGCTACTTATTTAAACCTGTATATTTGCGCCGCGTGGCGTTTCCTGCGGTGACAGCAAAACTTTTAAGAAATTGTTTGAATTCCTCAGGCTTACAAATAGTAATTGCAACCACTTTTTCCAATTCTCAACAATCTCTCTAATAATTTAATTCCATGGAACAGTAGTCTCTGTCGCCGCATCACTGTTATTAAGTATGACTGAGTGAACAAGAAAGGTAATACACATATTAAGTAAGTAGCTTAAATGGAGATTGGAGAAAGCATTCATTTTACTGTAATATGTAAGTAAGACAATGTGGCTACTCAATTTATGGTATGACTTTCGATACCGATAACTCCGTTAATAGAAAGCATTTCATTTACTTAAGGGCACCCGGTGGCTCACCCTGAAATAGAACAGACAGTTTAGACTTGGCCCTATGACTAATTTTTTACCATTTTATTGCAATAAAGTTTTAAAAGTAGGTAATTCGGAAGTTTGGCTGACAAATAAGTATTCTGTAAAATGGTTCTTCGGAATGAGTAACGTATGTCAAATAAAATAACTTTAAAAAAAAGCGGTGTAACCTTGTGCCGAGAAAGAATACCTACTTTTTTTTATGCACAACGGGTAGTTACTTGACGTCAATCACACCTGATGTTAAGTGAAGATGAGGTCGAAGGTGAAGCCTACTGATCCGGAAACCCCAACACATTTGGGGGACTGGCTATCTTATCTCTGACAACCGGAACACAACAATGCTATCAACATTGCTGCTTGGCGGCAGATTTAGATAAGATGGTGGTAGCTAGCCAGGCGGACATTTAAAATGCCCTACCACCAACCAAACCGGGTACTTAAACATGTACCCCGCTGGGGGTCGAACCCGCGACCTCCAAATCGTAAACCCATGTTGTTTACATTGAGCCACGGAGGGCGGTTACTTCTGTAAAGTGTTATTGCGGTGACCTAAAAAGTGTCCAGACAAACATATGGAAATTGTAAAACGAATCGTTTGCGGAATATTGAAACGGCGATAGTAGTTTTTCGAAAAATAACACTCATTAGTTGTATGTTCAAAATGTAAGAACATTATTTGTCTCCCAAGAAATACAAACCGATTACCGTCAGAAAATATGTACAAATTATTCTTCCCTGTCAATACATAATCTATGTTTCTATATATTTTTGTTGCCAAAATGAAGTTCTAATGTAGTGTTTGACAGCACTCACGGCACAGTCGTTTTCGATTAGCGAAGTTAAGTAATGTCTAGCGCAGTCAGTAATTGGATAAGTGACCAATAGTGTTCTGTGCTTCAGAGGACATGTTCAATAGTTGGTCCCGGTGGGTTCATCTGAAGGCCGTCCAGTCGGTGCCTACAGTAGCGGTTTAAAAACACCGACTGTCAGGTGGTCAACAGTTTGACTATTATAAAATTGCTGACTATCTGGATGTTAAGAATGCGTGGACATGAACCGCTCGGCATGATCCAGTATATTTTATTCTTTTCTTTGTCGAATCATAAATGTTACAAAAGGTATTTCAAATTGTATTTGTATTGACTTATTTAAAAAGAGCAACCCCGAAGTTTCTTGCTCGTTCTTCTCTGGGGAGACTGCCTAGTGAATGAGCGATAACTGTATGTCATGACGATTTCAAAGGTTATTCTTATTACTTACGAAATAAAACATTTTTGATTTAATTTGATTTGACGCAAATTCTCTGATCTGCACTGGACCCGCTGGTGGATAAATGTCCCATAACATCGCCCAGTGAGAGTTTGCGCTAAATTTGTTGGAACTTCACAGGTCGAGTTCTTGGTGGATACATGAAAGTTTAGATAATTTCATGAAATTTTGCAATATTTTCTAAAAATGACTAAATTTTTCAGCAATAACATTTGTAGCATTATCATGTGCACATTTCGGCATATTGCGAAACGTGAACCGTGGGTTTTAATGGCATTAAACTTTTCATATTTGGAACAGTCAAACGCTTATGTTTAGGATATCTCTGACCACTCCATTTGGGATAGAGGTCAAGGTGTTGCATATAATAAACATGACCCGTCGGTGGATCCATGTCCACTTTAGAAACTCCGAACAAAGCCCTTTCGAGAGCTCCTATTCCATTCTACATTTTTTGTGATAAAAGAAAGAAAAATAAACAACGTTACACAATAACAAAAGAAAAAAATTGCTGTCGAAAATAAATAATTGCATTCATGTATTTGATAATAATATATGTATATTACTAATGTGTACGTGTCCATCCATACATACGCCGTACTTACGCACGTCTACTCATAAACATAAACATTTTTACCTAATTCGTAAATTATACATGCACATGATCGAGTTTGATACTTGACACGGTACATGCTCTTTCAACATCATCAGCCTATTTTGGCCCACTGCTGGATATTCCTCTCCCAGGTTGTGCCACTAAACTAAATCTTCGTTTCTTGATTTTCAGACGACCTATACGTAAAGAATCCGCCTCAGAACTAGTTTTCACCGTCATTATTGGTTCTGTGATAGATGTGTCCAGCCTATTGCTGGCTCAGCGTATATCAATGACTGCCAGCAACTCTTGCAACGAATAATTACTAACAGAGATTCCGAGAATAGCTCTTTCACGTTTTCTTATCCAAAATCCTCAACTAATTGAGAAGACTGGGTAGATTGCAGATTTACTCGTAAATAAGATTAGGGAGCCTTTTTTTTTGTGCCTGGGGGAAGTCTTTAAAAGATACCCAGAATCCTGAGGGAGAGCCTAGGTTACGTGGGATTTTCACCCATTAAAGCTCCCCCCCGTTGGTCCTCTTCAGCGCATGTCGGAGAACACCGAGAACTCATAGGACCGACTACCGGTGCACCCCGAGCGCTTCGCTGAAGCCTCCTCGGACTGGCCAAGAAGCCAAGCCGCACAAGCTTGCCGATGTCGGTTGCAACGGGACGAGGCCACGTCGTACCACCGCTGCCATCCATGGGGCCGCCATTACTGGTGAAAGGACGGCCAGAGCCCTCATTCTGACCGCCCAAGACCCTGGGCGCCCCTGCTCAGGGGCATAGTCGTGACGCATCGGGAGGCCTACTTGGTCCTCCCGGCATGTCCGTATACGGGTGGGTTCGGACCCTATATATCTCGCTCCGCCCTGCTCCCCAACATCGCCTCTATTAGGGCTGGTGAGGAGAAGTCCAGTCCGGTGTTACCGTACCTGTATTCTATGCCCGGGGTTACAGGATGGAAAAGATTAGGGAGCCTAGCTCAGCTAACCTAGCAATAGCTTGAAATTATCGTTCCAATTCTTTGGACACCTACATTACGATAGTCATAGAGTAAAAATGTACAGTAGATAATGTCTCTTAAAGTTAATAAAAATATGTATAAAAAAAAATATGGATCCATTACTCAGACCACTAAAATCCGAAACAATTTAGAAAAGTTTGTTTTAAAACCATTTATTGTAATGGTAGTAATTAAAGTCACAATTAAGCAATTAATAAGTGATTACGCAACTCGACGGTCGCTCTACATAGCAACTAGGCGGTGGCCAGTGGCCGGCGAAAGCGCAGTTGCAACAGTTGCACTCACGCGCATGCCTAGACCGCTGCCGTGCGCGTCGACACGACTCACACATTGCGACTGTTCACTGTTAATATTTGTGATCCGTACTAATATAAGACGAGACTGGCATAAAGTCATCCACGCAGGTGAAGCCACATGTATATGGCGGCAGCGAAGTCGTTAGACGAATTTTTAAAGAATCAATTTTAGGCCCATTCTGAAACAGCTAAAAATTAATCAGCTGTTACATACAAAACTTCAATGCTTTCGTGCCCAGGCACCTGCACACTTGAGAATCTGTACAATGCAAATTACGATGCTGTTCGCGTGGCTAATTACTGGGCTTCAAAAATTTTTAAAAATTAACACGTTTGCTGGTGCCCGCCCGACACGAGAAGAAGAAGAATGCTTTCGTGACCAATATTATACATTTTATAGCTGCTTTTTTCTTGATTTCACAGTTGGCTCCATAATGAAACTTGGTTATACTGGTACTTAGCACATACATACATAACGTCAAGACCTTTATAAATGGGGTGGTCAGAGATATCCCAAACAATAGTGTTTGGGTATTCCAAACATTTAAAGTTCAATGATTGAAACAATATCCACGATTCACCCTATGAAACATACAGAAATGCACAAGTGATAAGGGGTGCTCACCGTTGAAACGTGCAAAGTCTTATCGATCAGTTAACATTCAAATAAGATTTCGAAGTCACTGACAGAGATTCTCTCCACATTTTCATACAGCTTTTGTAAAGTGAGATCCATAGTATAGCGAATTTCAGACTGGACTGCTGGGATACCGCTTTCTTTGAAAGAAAAATAAATCGGGGAGAATTCTATGCCAGTTGAAATTTTGCAAAAATTTTATATTTTGAAGTTGTAGAAGGCGCGGCTTGAATGTTTATCGCCGTTCTCACCTTCTTGCGATCGCTGTATGCCTTTTGTATCTCAGCACGGGACAGTTTTCGCTGTTTTAGGCTATTCTCTAGTATTAGAGAATAGAATTAGAATTAGAGAATATAAACGCTTATGTACATAAGCGTTTATATTTTAATCACCAATTGCAATTTTAAGGACATTTATAATTTTTCGTACGAATTGTCGAATTGGAATCTTGTGTTTATTACTATTACTAGCTTTCCGCCCGCGGCTTCGTCTGTGTGGAATAACTTTATTGCGGATATGTTTAATTTATTTATTCTACGGGAACTACTCACTTCATCGGGATATAAAATATCCCATGTCTTAATCCAGGGTATGTTTTACTTATATAGCAAATTTAATCCAAATCCGTTCATCGGTTTCGCCGTCATTGAGCAACAAGCAAACATCCAAACTTTCGCATTTATATATATATTACTTAGATAATTTGAAGATGTCAAAATGAATCCAAGCCAGCCAATTGCGCTGCTGCGATATTTGAAACTTACAACCTCTGAAATTTTATCTTCCGGATTAGGGCCCGTATTAATAAACCATTCTCAAGATTGAGAACAGTCTTGTGACCGGTCTCCAGTAAACGTGTTGATTAATAAACCTAACTTGAGACCTGAAAAGCACGTGCATACTCAAGCAGTACACACTTGAGAGGTGTGCGTATTAATAAACGAAACTCAAGACTGTCATTCATTCGCCGCTGAGGCGAATACTTGAGAAATGATCTCAGCTAAGTAGAGCTCAAGATTGGTTTATAAATTAGAACGGAGCTTGAGATAGCGTCAACTGCTTAAGACGAATCTCGGTTGATACAGCCTCAAGACTTGTATTGAGATCGATTTATTAATACGGGCCTAAGATTCTCTCATGCCACACACACTGCGATGTTGTTTTTGTCGTATATTATAGTACAATTTTACAGTCATGCTTTATTATTTAAGACGTTCGATGTGTCATTTAAATAGCTAATCAAATTATGACGGTTTTCAATATCGTATGCTTAGGTAACGCTTAAATTTTAACTGACTCCAAAAGAGGAGAGTATACTATTTTTTTATTTATGTACGTTTATTTATCTATGGGGAAGTTTTTGGCTGATATGATAATGTACGTTCACCTATATTTATGTCAATTGTTAACCGATTTCGATGATTGTTTAATGGTCTCCCGACCAGGGTACTACGTAGTGGGTACCTGAGGACGCAGGCTATTAAATTAGGGACGCAAAGGCTGATCCTGATCGCAATAAATGTAATTCGTGCACAATGATGATACAATAATTATTGCAGTGTTATATAGTTTTACAAGAATAAACGCCAACCGGTCTAGAGCGGGAAGCACAGATTATGCGGGCTCTGTGTTGCCAGTGACATGTAGTGCGGTGACGCCACAGTTTTTTTGTTTGATAGAGTTTAGCACCAAGGTGCTCATGGAGAAGCTTACTGACTGCGGTTGTTTTACCAATATTTGGTGGTACAATTCTTATGTATGTAAGGCCGAAGTTATGTAGACATTTTCATGTTAATACCTAATTATGAAAGTTATATTGGGTAGGAAAATAGTGCTTATATGATTACTAGCTGTGCCTGCGACGTTGTACCGCAAACGTTACGATTTTAAAGGATATTAGATTTACTCACAACAAAACTAGAAAAGAAAAAAAAATATAACCTTATTCGCTAAAAATAGTGATAGGCACAATGTTAATACAAGGAATAAGAACCAGTTATCTATTTATGTTAGCCGACTTCACAAAGTTAGTAAATCCTTCAAAGGGCAATGTATACGCTTTTATAATAAGGTTCCAGTAGACATTCAAAATATGCCTTTAAATAAATTTAAAGCAATCATAAAACAGAAATTATTAACAAAAGGCTATTATAAAATCACTGACTATTTGAATGATAAGCAAGCATGGACATAGCTGTCTATTCATATAATTATCAAATCGCAACCTATAATCTGTTTAAAAGAGCAACCCTAGAGTTTCTTGCTCGTTCTTCTCTGGGGAGTCAGCTTTGTGAATGAGCAGTAAATTTAAACTATAATGTAATATTAATATTAATAGTGACGTTTTCAAGTGATAATTTTATCCTATGAAATAAAAATATTTTGATTTTGATTTTGATTTTGAACAAATCTTCGACCAAACTCTCGACTTTAAGCACTTATTTGAAAGAGAACACGAGCGGCAGCAGTGACATAAAAAATACAAAGAAAGTCTTGGATCTCCGTGTAATAAATATCTTCAAAATATGATAGAACTTTTCTTCAAATATCACGTATATGATTATATACGTGATACAGAGGTGTTTTGTTTCAAGTGATAGTTCGTCTTGACTTTGATAGTGAAAGTGTTTTATGAGCTAAATGAACGAATGATTGATTTACTGTGACATGTAACGACTATCATGTTGTTACTCGTATTGTAGTAATATTTATGTAGTGTCACCTCATGTGTTGAATATAGTTTTGTATACATTTTAGAAGAATATCTAAGGCACGCGGAGGCAGGTAGCGTTGGCCTGAGGGAAGATAAAACCGACCTGTCACTTTTAGTGTTGTGCAATATTTGTTTTTTTGGGCTATCGATATAATTGTATTGTTTAATATTTATTTTTAGCTTTCCACATCTATCAAATGATTAGGTTTATATTTCAAGGAATTAGCTTTCACAATCCCAATTTGCTGCTCGAATAGACCTTTAATTTAGCAGTTCTAGCAGTATATTGTATTACTATATTGTAATGATATAGCAGGATTGTGATGCAGGGTAATTTCGGCGCAATCTTTGCTTAACATGTTTATTATCCCAAATATGGTGGTCAATGATATCCCAAATAAACGCGTTTTAAAACTTTAACAGGTCAATGATTTAAGAAAATCCACGGCTTACTTTTCAAAATATACAGAAATGCACACGTGACATCGTGACATGGTCTATCGCCATTGAAACACTGAAGTCTATACATTTTTTTGGTGTAAAATCCTATAGTCAACTTTTACCATCCCCAAGCGAAGATACGGGTTGGTTTTCTTGCTATAAATCACACAGCACATGTAGATAGGAAAAAAAATGTTTATTATTAAATGTGAAGGAGGACTTTATCTGCCTTATCTTAGCTAAATCTGCCGCCAACCGCCAAGCAGCAATGTCCCCCAAATGTGCTGGGGTTTCCGGGTCAGTACGCTTCCATCTTCGACCACATCTTCACTTAACATCAGGTGTGATTGAGGTCAAGTACCAACCCGTTGTGCCTAAAAAAAAAGGACCACGACTTATTGCGTCTGTGTTTGTTACAGAGGATGCGAGCCGGCGTGTGGTGTAGCGCGGCTGCGCTGACGCTGCTAGCCCTCGCCAGTGCCCTCCGAACATCTCAGGTATGGCCCTTGAACATCTAGGTGTACTTCAGGCGCAGACGACAACTGAATGCATTTCTTTTAAAAACTATTAAGTTAAATATGTACGTGCTATTATTATACAAAACAACTTTTTAATTTTGCTTGAAAAAAATACATTCGTTTTGGAAACATTTCATAAAAACATAATCGTATCTATTATATTTACCAAATATTTTAATAACTCCAACTTGTTCTGGAAATCTATGGGCGTAGTGAACGTCCTGTGGCTGATATGGTGATAATGATGGAGCAAATAAACTTCTTTATAATAAATATTTTCATGATATTAAATAATTCTAAAATTAGTGATTATTGCTAGACCCATACTTATAAAGGTCTAGGCTCTAGGTAACGTCGTAATGACCCAATTGTAGAAAACAATGTTTTCATACATTTTCTTTTGATTGGCAACATATTGGGTCTTTACCTATGAAATTTGAGTTTTTTTTCTTCGTTAATCATATTCCTGCGATTTTCAAAGCTATTTCCAAATTTGTTTTTTATTTGGTAAATGGAATATTATTTCAAGGTTTCACATGAAATATTTTTTTAATTTCTGGGCTAAATCACATAATAAAAAAAATTTGAACCGAGCTCTTTTCATCTGCTTCCCATAATCATTTCTTAGATTCGCTGAAACTTTTATAAAGCGGTTACTTTTAAAAATTAAGGCTGCCTATACTAAACTTAATGTTATCCGATAATACACACAAAGTTTAGCTAAATTTGGATTTGCCGTTCCCCAAAAAAAAATCAAAAATGTTTGTATGGAGAAAACAGTCTTAATGAAATTCTTCATACAAAACGCAAATTTCATAGGTAAGGATCTAATATTTCATTCGATGCATTCATTACTGCATTAACTTTTGACATACCATCACTTCAAAGTGTTTGGCGTTCGATGGAGCGAATATTACATTAACTCATGTAATGAATCGCGATAAAACGGTCACAAATTAATTTTCAAACGAAAGCGCATTGAGTCGTATACTCTTGTTTTCGCGGCAACAACTTGCAACATCAACTTTGTTGCTTAAAGTGGAACACATTCTTTTATTGTTGTAACGAGTGTGCATACAATTATTGTATCTAATATAGCTACTACATACATACAGTTGATATACAAAATCTTTCTCTCAATAAATTTAAAGATACTATAAAACAGAAACTTATTAACAAAGCATATTATAAAATATCAGACTATTTAGATGATAATCATCCCTGGACATAATCAGATCGTTCGCATGCCAGGCTTTTTCACAATTAATAATGAAATATAAAAATCTTTTTGTAATATAGAAACCTTTATGTAAAAACAAAGCCTGATTTTAAAAGGGCAACCCTTCGAGTTTCTTGCTTGTTCTTCTCAGGGGCTAAATGCATTTTGAACAAGCAGTAGCTTAAAAAATGTGAAATTGAATATTTTAAGTGTAGTCTGTGTACCTACAAAATAAAGCATCTTTGACTTTGATACAGTCTGAATTAAAATTACATGATCCACCTAAGAAATGCTTTGTAAAAATTTAAATATCGATAGATTACTATAACGTATTATATTCTTTAATGCATCAAAATATTACATACTAGCTTCCGCCCGCGGCTTCGCCGTTTTAGGCTTTCCTCTGTTTTAGACTATTCTCTTATACAAGAGCGTTTATATTTTAATCACCGGTTGCAATTTTAAGGACATTTATAATTTTGCGTACGAATTGTCGAATTGGAATCTTGTGTTTATTACTATTACTAGCTTTCCGCCCGCGGCTTCGCATGTGTGGAATAAGTTAATATATCCTAAGTCTTAATCCAGGGTATATTCTATCTATATACCAAATTTCATCCAAAGTGATTGAGTAGCAAACAAACAAATGTACAAACGATTTATGTACAAAGGTGGTCTTATCTCTTTAGCACTGTCACAATTCAAGTTTTAAGGTTTTTATTTATTAAAAATCTTAAAACTTTATGTGTTAGGTAGAAGAGACCTGTCTTAGAGGGAAGCTTGCCTCTGTACATTCCTTTTTTTTTTATACACAACGGGTTAGTACTTGACCTCAATCACACCTGATGTTAAGTGAAGATGAGGTCGAAGGTGGAAGCGTTCTGACCCGGAAACCCTAACACATTTGGGGGACTGGCTATCTTATCTCTGACAATGACAATTTAAAATGCCCTACCACCAACCAAACCGAGTACTTAAACATGTAGCCCGCTGGGGAACGAACCCGCGACCTCCGAATCGTAAACCCAATGTTGTGTACATTGAGCCACGGAGGAGGTTACATTAGTTCTGTTAGCTGTTTCTTTCTATTTTTCTGTGCAATAAAGGAGGCTATGGAATGCATCAAATTTCCGACTAAACTGTATAATTGCAATAATATTACTTAAAATTCAAATTATTCAGGTTGAACATTATATTGATCTCCATCTTGAACTTGGCGTCGGACATAAACTTTCGCAGTAGCCTACATCGCAGTAATGAACATCGCAACTATAATTTACACTTGGAAATTAGCTTATTTAGTTATGTTAATCGATGCAAATAAAAACAATAAATTAAAAAGGCACCTAAATTATTTGTAACATTCAGTGATTGCACAAGGTTGCTCATCCATAAACATAATTGTCATTTAATTGACAGAACGGGTCAGCAAGTGACCGGAACAAGTTTATATTATACTAGCTTCTGCCCGCGGCTTTGCGTGCGTGGAATAACGCTATCGCGGAAATTTGTTTATCCCGCAGGAACCACCTACTGACTCTATCGGGATTAAAAACATGCTATGTCTTAATCCAGGGTATATTCTACCTATATACAAAATTTCATCCAAATCCGTTCATCCGTTCAACAAACGAACATTCAAACTTTCGCATTTATGATATATTAGTTAGATTAGTTGGGTGACAGTGGTACTGATGTCTCTACTCGTTCTTTACGCCCGTGTTTTCATAAAGTAATGGAAGAAGCATTGAAAAAATAGTAAATGTGTTTATTGAATTCGAAGCCGAGGCAATACGTACTTCTGGGTACGATTCAAACAACGAGGAGTCGGGGCTGGTTTTTTATTTGAGACTTTTTTAAAACAAATTGTATAATTATTATTCATTAAAAAAATCTACTGAATTAAATTAAATTGAAATTTATTTGCAAGAATATATGGTACACATATCCTACCAAATATGGCATGCAAACAAAATATTAAATATCATTTAAAATTCATACAGAGCAAGACATAATAAATATTTTTATTAAGTATGTACATAAATACGCCTTTTGTATATTTTAATATTCTCCTGTTTTTTGTTTTGTTTGACGTGCATGCTTATATACAATAAAGTGTTAAATAAATAAATAAAATGAAACAACAAATTTATAAAACACAATTAAAAATACCTATATCTTATAGAAAAAATACGCCGTCCAACTCGCTTCCGTGAGGCATAGTACCTAGTACGCTAGCGCTATTGCCCCGCTGAATACATAAGCTCAGCTGCTGAGCAAAGCAGGCACCAGCTCTCACTTCTCCAGAGGCGTGGACCAGTCTAACGGATAAATCCTTTACAATATATTAATAATTTGAAATTAATACTTGCTCTTTAACTCCGAATTTACTCCGTTTCATACTACAATTTACCTACACTTGGTAGTTGTATTATACAATAATCTACAATAGCTACTTCAACTAAAGTTCCTGGTTCGTCTGGTCATATCTACTATTTCCATCTTTTGATCTTCCAAAACATTAATGACCTCAAATCTTTAAATAATGTTATTCCAAATATTTATACAGTTCCTATAATATTAACATACATTCTCAAAATTCCACCCAAATTGTAAATAAGTTACGTAATATCCTGAGACTGTTATAATCTATTTTCATCTATAGGTATTAATTAGCATTGATTATAGTGAATGTTATGTATACTTATCTAATAGGGCTAGATATTAAACATACCTTATGTCTTTGTGGAGTTCAATAGCTGTTGGAAGTCATGTAAAATCTATCATAATCATTCTGGACAAAGGCCTCCCCCAAAGACCTCCACAACGATCGGCCCTATGCCGCAAGTATCCAACGCTATCTTTACCAAGTCGTCGTTCCACCTCTAAAATCTATACAATAATAATATTAGCACGATTGTATCTAGTCAAATTTTACTTAGACTATATAAATAAGTAAATATCCTTAAACATACGCAGCGCCATCTATTTCCACACTAATCAACTACGCTATAGCTACCAAATGGTTGATATAATACACAAATAAAAACATCCATGACTTGGGTACCCGTGCGATTCATCATACAAACCTACGCTCCTATCGGGATTCAAACCCGCAACCTTTTGGTGTAGCAGCAGGGTTTCTAACTACTATACCTACCAAATAGGTCGTCAAAATAATAAATCGTAATGGCAATTTGTTTGAATGTGTGCTGGATTAGTTTTGGTGTCGTTTCTACAGCGTTTATACTGGTAGCCACTAACTCCTCACATCGATTTACGAATTTTTATTTGACATTTGATTAGCTGCTGACTGACATGAATTGAAAATAATTTGATAAGTGGATACCTGTATAATAATAAGTGATAATAATGGTTTATGTTTTTTTTTTTTTTTATTATTGACTGGATTCGCGTTTGACCACAATCTCACCTGATGTTATCTCACCACAATGTTATAGGTATAGAATATTTATAACATGTAGCATTAATACAATTTTTTTTTTTTTTTTTGCTCAACAAAAATTATTGAACATGTAAGGATCGATATTAACCCCTGTGTCACCTATTCTATAATAAATGGATAGAATAGAAAAGCAGCAAATGTAGATAAGGATCACATCTCTAATCAACAGCCTTCTGTATGCCACTAACTTGCATTAACAAGCCTTCAATGGAAAACAACTGGGATCGACTGTTTCAGTGACCTCCGATGCTTGAAATGAAAATGCCACTAGCCCAGTACATCAGTATTTGTATGCATGCTCCGAAAAAAGGAGAACAGCGTAAATTACTGGGGAATAGGGACGTAGAATTAAAAAATATTTGTGCTAATAAAAAGATGTGCACCAAACAAATACACATCACACAAGATTTGGCCCAAAAAACTAAGTTGTTGAGGTCATGTGAGGTCGTACATTAATTCAATCTATCCATCCATCCGACATTGTTCTTCAAACTTCTTCAACTTTCTTTAAACTTCGCCAATGGAAAACTAACAGTGAATGCGACGGAGCTAAGAGTCCTTCTCGTTTACCACTTCTACCTATCCTTCACACGTAAAATGCATCAAACTTAGACAAGCATAAACGACCCTTTATAGGTCAAACGGATTAAGTCGCGAACAAAATCTAGTTACGAGTACATTAATATTGCTCATAGCTACCACTTACCTAGTATCATACAATATTAATTGCGCAACGCAACTCGGTCCTGGGCGGTCAACTACCAAGGTTGCAGTCACAGTTAACCGGTAACAGTGATTGAATTGCTCTTTGTTACCAAGTCCTTTTTGGTTGACCTCCACGATTCGGAGGGAAATGAGAAAGCCGTTATTCGTTTTCGTAATCGGGAACAGTGTTTAATATTGACACTGTTATATATCGCCGACCGATTTGTGTAGTGCATAGTGACCCTATCAACGAAACCAACAGTTGTGGGTTCAAATCCCGCGAAGTGTAAATATTTGTGTGATGAATACGAGATTTATTCCCGAGCCACGGATGCTTATATAAATATTTATGTATGTTTATCAGTTATCTAGTATCTATAGTACAGGATTTGCTAGTTTGGGACTAGATAATTGGTATAAGTGTCCGAAATATTGATATTAATATTTTATTTTATATAATAAACTAGCTTTCCGCCCGCGAGACTTCGTCCTTGTGAAAGATTTCACGAAAATCGATTCAGCAAAAAAAAATAGCCATGTTAATCCAGGTCCTAATCTATCCACCAAATTTCATCCAAATCCGTCCAGCCGTAAGGCGTGAAGAGGTAACAAACATACATACATACAGAAAATTTCGCATTTATGATATTAGTTGGGATAACGATGAACCTATTTAACAAATCAAAGAATACCGACTTTATAAGAGAGGAACTATAACAGCTATTACTGCTGCTTCAAAGTCTATCAAACCATTCGCTGTAATACTTGGAAGCTGCAGCTTTACCACAAAATGTATCCTAGGACAGTCTGGGAGTTAGACGAATCTAACAACACCTTGCACATTAAAATCGATGTAGCCATTTAGGTCACAGTGAGCAGCATAGATATATAATTACATACTACCAAAAAATATTACCCTCCTTCCTGGAACAGTCGGATAAAAATATAAAAACATACCCAACAGCTGGGATTGTTTTAATATGTAGTAATAAGTAGTCAATTGGTTGCATGCAACCTACTAATAATATAAATTAAATGGGAAAGTAAGGCTAAAAGAGCATTACCTCTCCCATCTTTCGTGATATTATTAGTATGTGTATGTAGGTTTATAGTATATATATATATATTTAAATTATGTTATGTATATATTTCGCAGTAGGTATATGTAATATATTTAGTGTAAGTTTATTATTCAGTTATCTTTTCTTTTTTTTTATTTGTTTTATTATTCGTTATAAGTATGATTTTTTCTTTTGCACACAATAAACTGCTTAACCCCAAATTTACTAAGTTTCCTATTTCAATGCTCAGGTTGACTGGAAGAGATCTCTTAAAGAGATAAGTCCACCTTAGTACGTGACCTATTGTTTGTACTCTGTTATTGTAATATTTTGGTGTAATAAAGAATATATAGATGTATGTTACTCAATCAGCCGCTACCAATCACATTCTGGTCCTCAAGAATTTGATATTTTTACCATCGACTCGCTAAGAAGAAGCTGCTACCATATATCTAACACCTTGTTACACAATCACACTTATTCGTGGGACTAAATGTTCCAGCAATTTACTTTTATTACAATGTGAAAGCTCATTTATTCTCAAAATTATATTTGTGTTGCGATGATGTTTATTAGTGAGACAACATTTGTTTATGGAGGAGCGAGACATCTTGATACAAGTATCTTAATACAATACATTACAATACAATACAATACAATACAATACAATACAATACAATACAATACAATACAATACAATACAATACAATGCAATGCAATGCAATGCAATGCATTGCAAATACTCTATTGCGAAAAAATAAATTAACAATAATGTTTGATGATAACAATAGAACAAAATTAGGCGGTCTTATTTAATACTTACTAGGAGGTCTCAACCCTGTATCAGTTATAGCCACATGAGGAACGAATCAAACATTTTTTATTTATTATTATTTATCTAACTCTGCCAACCAGTATAGTTGTGTTTCGGTTGTTTTAGATAAGCTAGTCTCCTAAAAAGTTGTGATTTTCAATGTGTTTTCGCCTTCGGCCTTCTATTCACTTAACATAAGGTCTGTTTAACTTATTGTCCATGAAAAAAGCCAACATTGCAAAGAACACGTAGTCACAAAGTAATAGAACACTCACGTGGTTAATAGCTACAGTTGCATGGCCGAACCAGTTTTTAATGGTTTTCATTTATAAAGTGGAACAAAGTCAAGTATTTATTTAATAATTATCTAAGTTGGAGTGCAAATATTAACATTAGACGTGACATTCGATGCCAAGTTCTAACACCTTGGTATAAATATTATAGCCAGTGATGAATTTCATTTCATAAACACATTATTCTTATTTGATGTCCCCTTTTATTGGGCAATAAATAATAACTTATGATTCTTTTTTTTTATGCACAACGGGTTAGTACTGTTCCTCAATCACACCTGATGTTAAGTGAAGATGAGGCCGAAGGTGGAAGCGTATTGGACCCGGAAACCCCATCATTAATTGAAAAAGTTATTAAAAATTAATTGTATCAATAGAAGTTCCAGCTTCTGTATTTTAGTAAAAGCATGCTTGTTTCTGGACCAGAAACTTGACAATTTGTAATCGACAATGACAATTTGAGATACATAGCTGGTTATGTTAAAACATAATACGTAGATAGAAACAAGTCAATTAACATTCTCAGTAATATATCTCTAAAATTATCATGGTAAATTGCATTTGCCGCCTTGATGAAATAGGGCCCTGGTCACTTGAACATGTCAAGTATTTTTTTGATATATACCTCACTTTTTGACAAGATAAAAGTATTTTTTTATTTCTTTTACTCGCAAAAAGCATGAATAATCAAGCTTCTATCTGCTACCGTGGTAAAGAGATAACGGATTGTGTTAGCCCTGTAGCTTCTGAGATAAAACAGCTCGGTACGTGTAAATATAAACTACCAAATTACTATATTTAACAGTTAAATTTAGACAATTTATACCAGTTTCCATTGTAACGTAACAATTGTAACCGCAGCAACACTGATTTAATCAAAACCGTTGAAGATCACGAATGAATTAGACAAACGATCATCAACCTCACTTTCTAAGCTGGAGCGCTGGCCGCTCATTCAACTTAATTCGTTTAATAATTCATAAACGCACGTTTATCTCGCTTGGTGCATTAGAGCTTGGCCGTTTTTTCACGCGCAACTGGACATGGTGACAAAGAAATTAATACAATATAAAAGACCCATGCGTTTATGTTTATAACGTTAGTTAATTAGGTAACTAGTAGGTATAAAGTTTATCTGAAGATAGCTTAGCTATGAAACTTTTGAATTTGACTAATCATAATAGTTGTTTATGTAACTGCAAGGTTTCTATTGGCGCAGTTGCAAATTAATGTATTATTTCCGTAAGTAATTTAAATAAAACTTAAAGAAATAATTAAATTGGTCAAGAATGACACAAAATGTGTGTTCGGGTCAGTGAGAATGCGCGATGCGATGCCACGAATCACGCGTGTGGGGAGGCCATCCAACCTCTCAGTAGCTTCTGATATCCTGGTACTTTTCAAGTGTAACGCGATATAAATATCACTCTGAAACTCTGCAATGAGTGCATTTGGCTGCAATGGACATGGCATGATTCCAAGGGATTTTTAAGCACTTTTGATTTTTACTTGTCTTATTTTGCCAACTTTTCTATACTAATACACTATACACTATAACGCCTGAAATTTGATACAGATATTTATTCTTATTCGAAATTCATGGAACGATAAACTAAAATTTCTGGATGACAAGCAAGCATAACGCTCGGCGATATTCAGTCTAATTAAGTATATACAATATAACGATACACATTGTAATCCAAAACCTGTTTTAAAAGAGCAAACTCTTGAGTTTCTTGCTCGTTCTTCTCTGGGGAGTCAGCTTTGTGAATGAACAGTAATGTCAATAATTTTAATATTAAGTAAAAAAATCTGACGTTTACAAGTGATAATTTGAACATAAACATATTATAAATCTGTTTTGAATTTGTATTTGAATTTTGAACTGATACCAAGCGACGGGTCTTTTTATTTAACTTAAAATCCAAGAAGATACATCATACAGCTGCTGTTCATATAATCTAAAAATTATTCTCAATTCTGCATTGCAATATACCCCCATTTTAGATTACTATGGTAAAACTTTACATACCATAATATTTTAAAACGACTACGAATTATACCAATAGTCGCAGTGCAATAGCAAATTGCGGATAGCACGGAATTTGGTTCGCGCATGCGCCGACTGGCAGGATGATCCCCACTTGATACTCTAAGGAAACGTTTATATTGAGATGAGCTTCTGAATAGAAAACTCCTTAGAAAAAAATTCAAATAAATATCTCAAAATAATGCGACAGATAAAATATGCAATTGCTAATATATTATTGAATTACTTTTGATACATTTGATCGTCTGATCTGATGATCGAAGGTTGATACAATAAATATTAAAATTCTCAAAAAAAAAAAATTAACCCAGGTAATTGATGCCAAAAAATATGTTACACGAAAACAGTCGCTATGGCGATTGCAGCTCTTTTGTATGAAAGCGGCGAATTTCTAAATTAGTAAAGTTCTTACCGTATATATTCATAGTTCCTATGTATAATGCTCGATTTGTATAAATTCAAGATTATTTTAAAGATGAAACAGGCACGTGACTCTATACTTCGTTGGAATCCAGTTCTAGAAATAGAACGAAGGCAACTAAAGAAATTGTGGTCTAGCCATAAATAGTTTAAAATTAAAAAGTATATTCTATTATTATTCCAAATTCAAATGTGGAACATGTTTATTTTGCAAGAAATTTCAATGGTCTTATTGCCATTTCACATATTAGGTTCATACCTGTGAAATTGGCGTTTTGTATGAAGAATTTGATTAAGACTGTTTTCTCCATACACACATTTTTGATTTTTTTTGGGAACGGCAAATCCAAATTTAGCTAAGCTTTGTGTGTATTATCGGATAACATTAAGTTAAGTATAGGCAGCGTTAATTTTTAAAAATAACCGCTTTATAAAAGTTGCAGCGAATCTAAGAAATGATTATGGGAAGCACATGAAAAGAGCCCTGTTCAAATTATTTTTATTATGTGATGTAGCCCAGAACTTAAAAAATATTTCATGCGAAACCTTGAAATAATATTCCATTTTACAAATAAAAAACAAATTTGGATATAGCTTTGAAAATCGCAGGAATTGGTACAATACAATACAATACAATACAATACAATACAATACAAATACACTTTATTGCACAACAGATAAGAAAATACAGTTTCAGAAAAGTGGTACATATGATTAACCAAGAAAAAAAACTCCAATTTAATATGTAAAGACCCAATATTTTTATTCTAATCTCAAATTTGGAACGTGTTTATTTTGCAAGAAATTTCGATGGTCTTATCGCCATTTCACTTATTATCATTATTTTTCATGGCGATTACAAGTGAAAATGGAGCCGTCCAGTCATTTTTAAGATGTTTCAAAAGCTAGGCATTAGACAAATCAAAAAAAGAACTATCTTATATTGCAATATAAGTTCCATTAGAATCCATTGAAATGTATTGTAACATCAACCTAAGAAATGGGTACACGACCAGAAGTACCGTAATTGCATACCAATTTGATTATTGCAGTAACACCGTCATATGTACTAAGCTTAATGTCATGAAACTCATGAATCCGAGACATGCTATTATCGAAAGTAGTTTACGTGCATCATATTCTGCTAAGTTAAAAAAAATACGGTCGTGCGTATTTGCATTGCAATCCAGCGTTCGTGTGTTACAAATGTCTCCATAAAGATATGATTACTTATTATTTGAATAATAGTCATTAATCATCATGAATTGACTGTTGACTTCTCGTACGTAGGCAGAGGAAACAAAAACAAAATGTGACAAGTCTTTTCCGAAGCGCCATTTGCATTATCACTGATTGAAGGATTATTTTGCATAGTAAACCAGTGGGTTTGCTTGGGATTATCTACTAAAAATAATGTTTTAAGGTTTTACATTTTACATAAAACTTGCTATATGATCAGCTTTGAGTACAGTCAGAGGGTATGCCTAATAAGTTTTGAGTCAATAATTTGCAACGACGATATAAAATTTCTAACGGAAGCAATAAAGTAAGCTTATTTTAAGTATGGATTAAATAATACTGCTAAAAGAGATCTATGTATCTTATATAGTTTGTGTATTTGAAGTAAATAAATTATAAACGCCTAAACTAATATTGAAATATATAATACCAATTAAGTTGGAAGCACTAGTTATCTATTGGTGTCGATTCTGATCTACACCAACTAAACTAAACTAAAGCCAGTTTTAAAGTAGTACTGTGTCTTTCTCCCTGGAACAGTACGATGCGACGGCACCACTCTAAAACTGGTTTTAGTTTAGTTTAGTGGGTGTACATCCGAACCATTGTAGTTGTAGATTCTTAGAAAACGTCTAATAGAAAAACAAAACATCTAAAAGAAATAATTTATCATTGGTATATTTATTATAATTTATTACATTATAATTTTCTCAAAATTCAATTTTTGAATTTAAAGTTCAATTATGACAGTTTCATTTTATCTCCAAGACTTATACCGATGGATACATTGCTGTGTAGTCGATAGTATCATCAAGTCTCATACGCCCATGGTATAAACATTACCTTGAAAAATCCACTGCTGCTTAGATACAATAACACAGTTGGTAATTAGGTAGAACTCTGATCTATGACTGCCACTAATGATCTCTAGAATCGTATGAGTGATTTCTAATGGTAACATACTAGTTCTTTACATATTCGGGCAATTTCACAACCAATCAATATTATTAGTTACGCTACCTGCCCAGCTTCATAAATTGTCTTAATGGTTGAGAGATTATGATTATAATTTTCAATGATAAATGTCTAAACTGACAGTTTGATCATGAAAGTCACGTCTTGAGTAGCGTATGCACTTTATGCAAATTTGCCGCATCACTATTTACAAGCATAGCGTCTAAGGAATATGGTGAGCACGTGGAATCCCACATAATCATGTAGACGAAAGAAGCAAGCAATTGATGTGAGTGCGGTGCCTCCCTGCAACCATGGCCCATCTTACATGCCCAGCGTTCCCAGACATTTGACGCTTGGAGACCTATACAATGCCAATGACAATGCTATTCACGTGGTTAATTACTGGGCTCCAAAAATTTTACACCATTACTGATACGCGCTAAGACTATGGTGTTCTAGGGAACAATGAATATCTATATAAAACATTAACTCTTAATTCAGATTGTACACACGACTACAATACGATAGTAGTTTACTATTCCAGTATAAGTAGGTTTCGCTTTGTTTATATTTATCGTAGCATCGCGTTGTCAGGTTATACTGGTAGTCATGAAAGTCAAATCGACTATACATCAAAATGTATAAGACCGCTTGGTTGTACAATTTTTTTTTTGAAGCTATATTTATGAAGTATATTGTAGAATTTTTGTGCAATAAAGTGTACTTGATTGATTAATTGATTTATATTCTATTTTATATTTATAACTATGATACAAATTGACCATGTGACAGATATTGAGGTTTTCGCCGTTGAAACGCAGTCCCTTACCTACTTGTTTTTTAATAGACCTACGGGAAAGACAATTGGTTCAATTACTTTTACGTGCCGGAGACCACACGAGAATGTCACGATCTCATGTACACCACCATGGCGGTGCTCGGGCTGCTAATATGCAAAATGTTTTCCAGGAACCAGAGAACGTTGACAACACCAGCTGTTACTGGATGTGACCACAACTAATAAACTCGAAGCCTCGTAAAAATCAACCGCATATTTTGTAACAATATGTTGTAAACGTTCCGTAAACTGCACGTCAAAATATTATATCGCACGAGATATAACGAGTGAATTGAGACTTACCTCTGTACTATTGCAAAATAATGTTTTTTATATTCTTACATATGTCAGAAAGGATCGATTCATTAATCATTAATTAAGTAAACAGCCACATACGTTGTCATTGGCAGAATTTATTGTGCTAGAAGAGCACGATATAAAAAGCCATATATAAAAAAAATAAAAAAAAAAAAAAAAGTAAACATCCAACAATTTTGACTTTGACTTTTTACTTTTGACAGTTGCGTAAGTTCCTTGGAAACAATGTTACCCCAGGAAGGAGGATAATGTTTTTGGAGTGGCTTGATTTATTTCAAAGTGAAAGATTTTAACCGCCTCCGTGGCTCAATATAAACAACATTGGCTTTACGAATCGGAGGCCGCGGATTCGATCCCCAGCGGGTACTTTGGTTCGTGGTAGGGCATTTGAAATGTCCGCCTGGCCAGCTACCACCATGTTATCTAAATCTGCCGCCAAGCACCAATGTTAATAGCATTGGTGTGTTCCAGTTGTCAGAGATAACATAGCCATTCCCCCAAATATGTTGCGGTTTCAGGGTCAGTACGCTTCCACCTTTGACCTGATCTTCACTTAACATCAGGTGTGATTGAGGTCAAGTACTAATCCGTTATGCAATAAAAAAGTATTCGTCTTGATCCCCAGAGTGTCATAGGATACATTGTATGGTAAAAATTCAAAATGGCGCCCACAAAATACAAAGTATGCTGTCGAATTTTTTTGGTATTAAACACGTTTGCGTAAGTTCCTTGTTTACCTTTTTAGTTAGTTATGTTTTATTAACATTAGCTGTGGTATGTATCTATCAGTAGTAAACGATTGCAGTATTTCCATACAACGCTCTACTGAACCAACAAACTAGGTCTATAGGTTACCGTACAATACACTCACGTTATCCAACCGGCTGAAATGTATTCAAAATTAATCGATTTTGTAGCGCACGAATCGGAACGAATCTGACATTTCGTTGGCATACGAATTGTGTTTGAACTAAGTATTATTAATTTGGCTTATTACGTAATTTAATAACATTGCCAGAAGAATTATTAATAACAGCCTGTAGATATTAGATTATTAGTTTGTCGCTTTTAAATTGGATGCGGTTAGTATTCCTTAGCTCGTAACAGAAAAAGTAATTAAGTCATTGCATTAAACAATATTTAACATAAGAACATAATAGACGGAAACATTGAAGGAACTGGAGGCAGGGGAAGACCTAGGCGCAATTACTTTGTGTGAAAGAATAGGTTAATGTCGTATCGTACCAAGAGGTTAAAATCGTGGGCGGAAAGGAAAGGAGTTCTTAAATTGAAGATGAAGACAATATTGATCATTTGACGAGCCGGCGAACGGGGGTCTCTATTATCAAACTTCAGTCTATTATCACCAAAGAAATGCGAAGGATAACGTCGAAGATGGAATGTGTCATGTAGAAACTTTGTCGGTAGACTTGCCGTCTAATCTCACACAGCTGGAGGACAACAATGGATTGGCGGAAAACTTAGATTAAGTGAGAAGTTTAGATAAATACTAAATATTTTATTTATTTTATGGATACGGAGAAAACGGCTGATAGAGGAGAGTGGAAGAGGAAGATATGTTGTGCCGACCCCACCTAGAGTGGGATAAGGGCAGGAAAATGATGATGATATTTGTTTATTTTTTTAGAGATGAACATTAGCTTACAAAATTACCTAAGTAGCTCATGTACTCTTAAAATATTACAAAATAACCTTAGATTATATAATATAACATAAGAAATCAAATGGCGAAGTTTCCGAACGAGTCCGGGGAATAGATTCCCGACAAAATTATATATATTTTTTCTAACCTTAAATATCTAACCAAAAATAAGAAGTTTGTCATTCGAGTGTGAATGTGTAATTTTTGCATTGCACATTTAAGAGTGAAGGATTCAAAAATCGGTCCCTAAGTTCGAAAATTTAGTACAAATCTTTATAAACACATGTTATATAGTTTGCCAAACAACAACTAAATTAAATATGGAGCGGGGATCAAACCAGCGACTCTCGTATCTCTGTAATCTGATTCTGTTGACACTGAGCAAAGATTTGCGTGCAATATATGCATAAATCAGGTGATTCGGTGCAATGGCCTAATGAATAGCGTTCTGCTGCTGTGGATATCATGACAAATGCCGTGAAATTATAAACAAGAATAGATATGGCATTTTTTTTACCACTACAAGAGAAACGCGTAGTATACGGCCTATTTGGTGTAGTGGTTAGAAACTCTGATGCTATACCAAAAGGTCGCGGGTTCGAATCCCGCTAGGGGCATATGTTTGTATGATGAATACGGACATGTGTACCCGAGTTATGGATGTTTTTCATTTATATATGTATTTATTTACAAAAAAAAAGTATTTGTGTAGTGTATCAACCATCTGGTATCCATAACACAAGCCTAGTTGCTTAATGTGGAACTAGATGGCGCTGTCTGTATATGTCCATGGATATTTATATTTATATTGTAATTTATATAATATCTTCACGGTTTTCTCAAAATTACTTGTAATCTTTAAATTCAGGGAACATTTTGGTTAATATTAGTGTGTAATTAATAAATAAAAAAAAATCTAACTAATATTATAAACGTGAAAGTTTGACTGTTTGTTTGTGCTCAATCACGGCGATATGGATGAACGGATTTGGATGAAATTTGGTACCTATGTAGGTAGAATATACCCTGGATTGAGACATAGGATAAAATGAGTAATTCCCGTGGGATAAACAAATTCCCGCGATAAAGTTATTCCACGCAGGCGAAGCCGCGGGCGGATAACTAGTAAATTATAAATTGAGCGTGAGCTATGAGTTATGATGAGCCCAAGAAAAAAAATTGGATGTTTATATTATTTATAATAGAGGCTTCATTAATCTCGGAGATCCTCAAAATCTTGCATAAGTTGAGACTTCATTGAAGTCGGTTTGATGTTTTATAACCGTATAGAGCGCAATTATAATAATAAATAAATAAATATCTTTGCACACACACAGCACCAGATAGATCCCGCCTCCACACTCCTCCCACTGTAACTCCTGTAAGCCAGGATCGACAGTGGTATACTCGACACGGCGCCTACTGATTGTAGACGGCGCCCTACGTGATTCTATTGCTACCTTGGA
The DNA here is from genome assembly GCA_949316235.1 of Oegoconia quadripuncta. Taxonomy (NCBI): domain Eukaryota; kingdom Metazoa; phylum Arthropoda; class Insecta; order Lepidoptera; family Autostichidae; genus Oegoconia; species Oegoconia quadripuncta. Next base: position 34,528,237 of record OX438746.1, read on the forward strand.
CCCCAGGCTAATTAAAGAAAGGAATAGGGTGTGTAAGTAGGAAAAGAAGTTTCCCACTTCCCCCATCGGCAAATGGGAGTGTAGCCAATGAAATGCAAACGGCAGTAATGCCAACCCTATGGGGAAGGAGGTCGAGTGAAGCTCGACCCCCTGCTTTGTATACACCACGGACTGAGCCTAGATGCAGTGAGCGGGACGGTATCAGAAGGCTACCAGTAGTGCCAGCCAGTAGTGCCAGTAATATGAGTGACAAAAACGCTTGAAAGCTTGGAAATTGTGCCTGTTCGAGACCAGGTCGTTGTAGAACACCGGACGGGCTACTGAATTTAGACCGTCAAGCATGAGTTCACGATCCCTCCAGTTTACACACAGCACCAGATAGTGGATGTCATGTGGTGTACATTGATAACTTGGGAACACATATCTGCATTCATCATACAACTATATGCACCTAGCGGGATTCGAACCCGCGACCGTTTGGTATAGCAGTCAGAGTTTTTAACCACTACACCAAACAGGTCGTTCAACCAATTATGTACAGCGTTAGCTGGCTTTAGCAGGACTAATTTTTAACCCTCGAAGGAATTAGTGTAGTTATTTTTTTTTTTTTTATATGTAAACTTGAAAAGCATTAGGGAACGAATTAGGCAGTCAGGTAAAAACCGCTGAACAGATTTGAAAATGATTTTTATTTTCCAATGTTGCTTATTATTCGACTTTAGAACCATACCATTTAAAAGGCTAGTAAAAGATGTCCTCAATTGAGCTCTATCCCAATTTTACTTTGATGCTTAGGCTACATGATCCGTCTAAGCTAAAAGGGTTTTAATCTGTCAGTATTCATAATACAATAATTAAGCTTGTTCTTGTTTAACCATGTTGTGTATACATGCTTGGGATTCCAATCTAGTTCGAATCTAAGTTAACTTTAAGTTCTTCTCATGTACGATTGTAATCTGTTTTGTGTACCAATAAATAAAATAAAATATTGCTTCTTCTTCTTCTTTTCGAGTCAATGGCAAAAATGATAATAACCTAAAGTAGTTTGGCCCAGAAAGTAACAACGTCGATGGCTCTTTGGTTTGCCTCAAAAAGGTCCTTCTCCGTCCAAGAAACTGGAGAGGCAGGGCACGACAACAAGTGCGCCATAGAGTTACTTAGAGTACTCAGTCGTTTCGAAGATTTAACCTTTAACATAATTGCTTTGTAACCTGGATGATATTATTATATTGGTAGCTTCACTAATATATTTTATTTATATTATATATTTTATTATATTTATTTATATTATAACAACACCATAATTTAAGTATGTATGTCATCGACATGGTTGTTATTTTCCCTATTTATTAGTTGTATGTTTGTTTGTAACTACTGTTTTTGTAAGGGTACTCGCTGTCTACTTTTACGTTACCTCATCAATTTGTCTCCTTACTGAGGTTTGCTGGAAGAGATCTCTTATAGAGATAAGCTCGCCTTTTGTATATTTTTAATATTCTCCTGTTTTTTTTGTTTTGTTTGACGTGTATGCTTATATACAATAAAGTGTTAAATAAATAAATAAATAATATAACCTAAAGAATAGTTGAATTTATAAAATACTAGATTTTATCGCGATAACATTATAGAAATAATTTTATCGTGGATATGTTTAACTTGTTTATCCTTTATTCGGAACTTTGTCGGATTAAAAAATTTCATATGGTTTAATCCAGGGTATATACCAATATATCAAATTTCATCCAAATCCGTTCAGTTGTTTCGCCGTGATTGAGCAACAAACAAATAAACAAACATCCAAACTTAGATTAAAATAAGTAAAACGCGTATGCAATTACTGTTCTGCAATAACGAATCGTTACGGAACACTTAGCGCGCGAGTATGGCTCGCACTAGGTCGGTCTGTTTATGAATTTGTTGAAGTAAGCCATGAAAAGTATACCGCGATACTGACCTTAGTTTGTACGAAAATAACAATAATAAATGTTTAGCTAGTGCTGAATGCGCAAAAAAATAAAGATATTTAAAAAAAAAAAAAATCTGAGCGTCTGGTTGATGCATCGTTCGATCGGAAGACTGGCCAATACTTTGGTCAAAGAATTAGCCTTGATATATAGCGAGGCAACGCGGCCAGCCTTCTGGGTACCATTCCACCAACCAGTGACTTGGGGCTTTAATTGTGATTTTTTTAAATAAATTCTATAATTGTTATATAAAAAAATTCAAAACTTTTAATGTAAAACGATGATCCTGGGTTTCTTGCGCCGCTTTTTTTCCCCACAATCAATTTCCCTTCCGAAGGTAGTAGCTTGGACATACTGACTGACAGATAAATGCGTATTTTCCAATAGATTGTTTGTAGGTACATATATAAATTCACGACATTTATCCCAAACCTAACAAGCGTCAATGGCTCCTGCATTTGCATTATCCGACGCTCCTAAACGGTGAAGGAAAACATCGTGAGGAAGCCTGCATGCCTGAGAAATTAAAATTCTAAAGCATGTGAAGTCCCCAACCAGCATTGGGCAGCGTGGTGGCTATGGCCCATACTCCCTCATATACGAGGGTAGGCCTATATCCCTACAGTGGGATGTTTACGGGCTGATAAAGATCCCAAACATAAACGCTTGGGTATCCCAAACCAAAATCTGCACGGTTCAGCTTTCGAAATATACAGAAATGCACACGTGACAGAGAGTTGATTCCGTCTCCTATGAGTTTATAGACGTAGTTTGGTGATAGTCACTTTTTGTAACACTCACGGGAAGAGACGGGTTAGTTCTATTCTTGTTAACCGACTTCTAAAAAGGAGAGGGTGTATTTTTTTCATGTTTGATTCGGAAAATTCTATTTTATTTAATAGGACATACTTTCAGGGTGGACCCATGTTCATTATAATCCTATCCTGATGATGAGATCGATGAGGAATTGAGGGAACTCCTCACATATTATATAGATATAGCGATTTAGGTATTTACACCAATAAGTCAAGAATTCCAGAAAGTACCATTTGGTGAAGTGGAAGTGGTGGAAGTGATGGAGAAGATCAGAGATGGCCACTAACATAAACCTCAGAATTCTGTCATTTATACAGCGATTTGGAAAATTCTTTTTTTATTTAATAACATATCCTTCCAAGGTGGTCTCACGTTTACCCATATTTTCGATAATTTTGATGGTTGTTTTTTATTTAATATGGTTTATCATCGAGGTGGTACCATATAAGATTGATAAGATCTAAAGATCCTGAAGTCGGTGGTTTTGACAATTTTCTGCGTTTCATTATTACGTGCCGAAACCACAACGTGATGTATCTTACATTGAAATAAATGCTTGTAGTTAAACTTTTCAAAGTGAATGATACCGTGGGATAAAAGACATAAACCTTTATACCTTTCCACTGTATTTAGGTTGCGTACGCTGGTGGGTGGTCACTGACCATAACCACAATGATTTATGCATAGCCACATTAGCCACTACTCAGTTTACACTCGTAAAGAAAGTAAATGAGCAACTGAACTTGAAAGCAACCTAGGTACCTAATAGGTACCTGTGAAATTTCTAAATAGAGATGTAATAGAACACCTTCTATGGTCATTATCGTCATAATCCACTGTTGGAATTTAATTAGTCTAAGTTCCAAGGTAGAAATAGAATCACATAGGGCACCGTCTAACTTCAGTATATAGTCGCCGTGCCGAGTACCACAGTTGATTCTAACTTACAGGAGTTACAGTGGCAGGAGTGTGGAGACGAGATTGTTGGACTTTAAGCGTTTTCAGCTGTTCGCATCATCCAATTCCGGAGTTTTTATGGTCCTCAGCATCACGACCACTACGGTGTAATGAAATTAAAGTAGTTAATAGATTGAAAAATTTGAAAATCTCTGGAAACGGTCGAATCAATGTTCATCAAACATGGCTAAGAACACTAATTTTGGAAAAAAATTCTTCCAGATCGGTTCAGCCATTTTGGCGCTACAGAAAACAAATTGATTTTTTTTGGATGGTTTAAAAAGGTTTTACTGAAGTTATCATATTAGTCATGTATACATTAGCTAAGATTACAATGGTAATCGTATGTATAAAATTAATTTCGTATCATCAGGTTGAATATTGCAACGGCTACAGAGCTTGCAACAAAGAAATACCTGTCTAACTGCGAAGGCATTTGTGATATCTTTGCAAGGATTCGCCTTAATTCTCACTGTCTTGGCAGTTGGAGCGAAGGCAAGGGCAGCTCACGAAAGATTCAGATGTATGCTGATGCCACAGAAATCCATTATATCTGACCACATGGCGACAATAACAATAGAATACGGGTCGCCCGATTTTTCTTGCTCGTGAGTGCATACACTAGGAATAACTTGACAACGGGACAAACAAAGAAAATGTTGTGTTATTGTCACATTTAAATATATACACATTTAGTTTGTAAAGGAGCTGTCCCTCTGAGCATAAGCAAAGAAACTGACAAATGGACTGCATTTTCAGGTTTTTACGGTATCCGCACAGTCGGTATCATAGTTATAAAGGGCTGTTTTACATGAATATGGGTAGGCCATACCTATACCTTGAAAAACTGATATGGATGGTTGGGCATTAAAGTTCTCGGCAAGCAATGTAGATAGACGACCTGATAATGTTGATGGGGAAGTACCCGGATGCAGACTACTTCCACCGGTCGCTCTGGAAGTTTATGGGAGAGGCCTATGTTCAACAGTGATGATGATAAAAGCCAGCATCTTGGCCGTTATAATGACGGTCTAGATAAGAGGGTATTTTTTAAATGACAAAAATGGAGAAGGTTCTGTTTTCGCCTCAATGTATTGTTTATGCATGTTCACCCCAATTTTCGTCAATTGCTAAGCGATTGTTTTGTTGTTTGATAGGGTTTATTATCAAGGTGGTACCATATAAATTTAGTTAAGATGTCATGTTATACTTCGGAGATAGAGAGTCTGTTGTTTTGCCAATTTTTGGCGGTTGAATTATTCAGTCTGCTGTTTGAATAGCTTGAGTAGGCATTACGCTTCTTTTAATTATTTACAACAGCCCTGTGGGTCTAACACAAGTACATGAAACTATATACTCTATTAATAGTAAATTATTGTTCTATCACTATCATTCGCATCGGCAACGAGCAGCATCACCGATAACGTGAAACATCCGCGTCAACTCATGGTAGGTATACAGTATCTATAACTCTGACGCTGACTGTACGCGTGATTAAGTAAGAAGAACTCGTGGGGCAGTCGCCTGGTGCGATTAATTCTTGGATAACGGCACCCTAGAGGCATAGACGACCGATTGGTGTAGTGGATAGTGACCCTGTCAGCGAAACCAACGGTTGCGGGTTCGAATCCCGCGACGGGTAAATGTTTGTGTGATGAATATGAATATTTATTCCTAGTCATGGATGTTGATATAAATATTTATGTATGTTTATCCGTCATCTAGTATCCATAGTACAAGCTTTGCTTAGTTTGGGACTGGATGATTGGTGTAAGTGTCCGAAATATTTATTTATTATTATTATTTATATTATTATTTTCATTCGAGAATTTCCGTAGTCGGTACCTTGCGGAGGTGGCTTGAAAATACTATTTAACAGCTTTTCTTTCCATCGTTTATATAAGTCTAAATCTTCCAAAAAGTAAATAAATAAATGTATGTATGAGCTTTGGTGCCCACATTTAGCCCATGCGGTATATACGACGCTCAAAAATCTTAGGTCAGGTCCAGTCGCTGATTGTCTTTTTCGAGTGATATCTGAGCGTCTGGTTGATGTTTCAACTGACCGGAAGGCTGGCCTCTATTTCACTCAGACGCTGAGTCTCGTTGATCAAAGAGGAAACGCACTTAGCCTCTTAGCCACCATAACTTTCTTATTAATGTGTATTTATTAGTGCCGTGTGGTTTCAGTACTTAAGAAAGATTAGAACCAGCCCAACTGTTTCCATGGGTGTAGTAAAAGGCGACTAAGGGACTTTCCACCAGAAACATCTATGGCTTGCACGTTTCAACGGCGATGGGCTAACTCCCTGTCACGTGCGCATATCTGTATATTACGAATGGTGAAACGTGGATGTTATGTATGTATCGTTTTTTTTTTTGTAAATATGTAAAAGGTACGTAAAAGTACTAAGTGACTGTGGAAACAAATAAAGGCTTTATCTATCTATCTAAAAGTATTGTGATGATAATTAATGCTCGAAAATCAAAACTATCGTTGTCATGTGTCTCTTGTTAACTCTGTAGCCTGCGAATATTCGCATCAGTTGCGAAAATTTGTAGTATCACAATTTGCATGACAGCGCACGCGCAGCTTTTGAATATGTTCTAAAAATCTTACCGAGAACACCTGTCTTGTAATGACATGCCTACATGTAGCAATTCGGTCCATCAATTCTCATTCGAATGAGAGCTCTATATTTCGTTACTCCGCCATGCAGAATGATCCTGTGACGGACAGAACACGCGGACAGACCGACTGACGTGCATATTACATTATTATTAGTTAAGAACGAAAGTAAAAGTGCGCGAACAATGGCGGCCGCTCAGTTCGCACGACTGTCAAAAAATATGTTTTACTCTGTTTTTCTTTTGTAATAAATAATGAAGACTTCAACGTAGTCGTGCAGGGGGCCGAGAGACTGAATCGGCATCTCTATGGACTCTAGACCGTCACCGTGTAGGCTGGCGGGAGGTCTCTTTCACTGCCAGGAGACCGGAGTACCACCTTCTTATCATTAACCTGCCAAGCTGCAACAATGTTTTATGACAGACTCACTTAGACTTAGCCTGTCGCAAAGGATAATTTTTCTGAAAAAAATCATCCATGACATATGGATTATCTACATCAATACCCAAGGTGTCCTTATCTCTCTGCGTCCACCACTTCTTTTAAGCAATCATTTCGTGAATGGTATCGAGGCTCATTATTCGCAAGATCTAGATTATAGTGCGGTAAGAGCTGGTCTAGAAGACAGGTACGGATTTAGAACCTATTTGGGGGGTCAACGTAATGCTCGAAATATTTAATGGTCATCTTTCTTAATAATAGAAACGCGAAACCAGTTTTTAATAAAAAAAAAATAAAAAAAAATAATAGATAGCATTTATTGGCATCCATGTACACACACATAACAAATTTTACATATGAAAAATACAACTAAAATAATAAAACACAAGTACAGAAACAACAAATATTATGTGTGTGCCACTGCAACTACAGGCAAAACACTGGTATTCTGCTGAAACCTGAGGGTTATTCATGTCTTGTGCCGTGAAGAAATCCAAGTTACATGAATGTGGGACCAGCACGAATAATTCTTCCTAGATTATTCTAGGTATTTAATAAGCCTTGGTGTTAAATCGGCTGGAAATATGTATTTGCGTCTTTTTTTCAACTAGTCAAACGTACATAAAATCGATTACCACTCAAATATAAATAGGGAAACATTTTTTACTTTGTGGGTCACGATAATTTTTGCATTAAAAACTAGAAACTTTTAATTCTAAATAGGACACATGATATATTATCAAATTCACTTCAGATGGCGAGAAGTGACGCAAAAAACTCCATTCACACAGGAAGAATGAATGAATGCCATCGAAACCGACGGTCGCAGGTTTTAATACCGGTAGGGTTAAATTTTTTCCGATGACAATTTTCGAGTCATGGATGTAGCACAGGCTCATCTACTTTACGATTAAATAATTGATGTAAATGTACGAAATAATATGTATTTATAGTATAGGTAGTATGTATTTTAAAATGTCATGCCATTAGAATAAATAAATAATCATAGCTTAAAAGTAACATGACCTCTCTAAATACATCCCTGCCGAAACTTAACCTACTTAGCCGCAACCACCTCCAGTAAAATACTAGATATTATAGCTAATAATAGTGATGTAGAGACATAAATTTGAATTTTAGACTCAATGTGACGCTACGTTTAGTTAATGAATGAAAAACTATTTGGAGACGTATTCACATTGGAGTTATATACAACTGCAACTGAATCAATGTAATGTAATGTAATGTAATAAAATAAAATAAAATAAAATAAAATAAAATAAAATAAAATAAAATAAAACAAAATTAGCTATTTACAGGAACAAAACACTTGTACAAGTTTGTGTGATTTATTTGCAAACAATGAAATTATTGTTGTTGTATTTACTTTTAGTAGAATTAACCTTTGACCTGTCCAACTACCTAAAAAAAGATGACTAATTGAAACTCGTAATTGTCAACAGGGCAACACTTTTCCATCTAAACGAGCTAATTCTTCTTTGTTTAAAAGGGTATAAGCATGATGGACTCGTAATCGATGATCCACTCCAGAGATAGAGGACCAAATCTTATTATAGTCAGTTATTTAGTGGATTATTAGCAGTGAATTTACACTTTGATTTGTACTTATTACTTCAAATTAACAAAATATCTATTCATAAAGATAAATTTTGAATAAAGACTCTATTGTCGGATTACAAATTGTTTTACATTATTTTTTTGGTTTCTACCTATCAACATTTTTTATATTAAAGTACTTAGTACCTATCTTGTAATATTATCGTAACAAATATTACAAAACTTGTCGATCGCTATTGTTAAGTACTTCCACGGCCTTGATAAGAGTGGCCTACTGAAACGTAAGATTAGCTTTTAGTTATTAGACAATTGAATTGCAAATATTATTACCTCTTCAGTTGAATACAGAGTAGTGACCACTTCAGTTCCTTATAGAATTATTAGTTCTGTACCTACTTCTTCTTAGCGAGTCGATGGCAAAATATCAAATTCTTGAGGACCAGAATGTAGCAGAGTCATTCCTTCTTCAGCTGTTAACAAAGTTTCTACCTCTTCAGCTGCTAAGAGTTACTATAGTAATTGCTTAAAGAGTGGTTACCGTTCAGCTGCTTACAAAGTTTATGTTACCTCTTCGGCTACTTATATAAATATTACATATTTAGCAACTTACAGAGTTTTTAGTTTTTCTACTTACAAAGTTTCTACCCTCTTCAAGCTAAGATGTTTCCTCTCCAGTTATTTACAGAGTTGTTTTCTCTTCAGCTGCTTATGAAATTACTTCTACAACTACTCACAGAGTCATTCCTTTTTCAGTTGCTAACAAAATTTCTACTTTTTCAGCTGCTAAGAGTTATTTAAATATGTTACCTCTTCAGTTGGTTGTAGTGATTGCCTCTTCAGCTATTTACAGAGGTCTTACTTCTTTTGCTGCTTACAAAGTTTTTACCTTTTAAGCTGGTAAGAGTTATGACAGTGTTGACTATTTTTTCACGATCAGTTCAGCCAAAAAAATTGGCTTTATATAATTAATGAAGGTTCTAATCTGTCTACCAAACAAGTTTCATCTAAATACGTCTAGCCACTTACGCGTAAGGAGGTAATAACAAAGAAAATAGGTTAACATGAAACAGATTTATTGATTTTGAGTTCCCCCCAGTAGAGTAGGTAGTAATAGTAGAGTAGTTGCTGCCACCAAGGGAAAAATTCTCCAAGCATTTTGCATGAAAAAGACAAAAGGGCTCAAAAGCATTCTTATCCTTTGAGCAGGGACTAGATATGCACTTTTGATCCTACTGTATTACAACTGTTTGCACTTATTATAAAAACAGTGCAATAAAACAAACATTTTGTTCACGCTAAACTAGAACCATTAAGGTACAGTAACGGCGCAATGATATGGCTATAAAAAGTCATACAATACGCGTGGGCATCATACAGAGCACATCCCATTAGATACGACACGAGCACTTCCATTATAACGTAACCTCTAAAGGTCGTAATTTGAATAAACTAGTCGTTACGTTAGCTACTCGTTCGATACAGACGGTCGTGAATTTTTTTTTATACGTACATACCGTCATGACCTTTATCCCAAATGTTTCAAATCGCATCTCAGTCTCAAACAATTTTTTGTGATACTGTTTTAATATGCAACAGATTCTCAAGCGTCAACCTAAGGTCATCTCAATCTTGAGAACGGATTATTAATATGGGCCCTAATTGCGTAAGATGGCCATTATTATATTAGTTTAAGCCAGGCAACAACCAGGACCGCTAACGGAAACACCCGTATTAACTACCCGTACCACTAGTGGTCACCCATCCAAGAACTGACCACGTCAGACATTATTTAACTTCATTAATCGAAAACGAATAAAGAATACGACTGCGCCACGAATGCTATATTCTAACTGGTAGTCATGCTTCCAAAATTGCTTGAATAAGTGTATATGAATTACCGTATAGTAAATTATGCATTTCACTCTAAATAACGAGCTAACTCGCACCTTTCCGCTAAACATTTCACGCGTTACCACTATTTAGCTAACTACTTGATAATTCTTAACGTGCACAGTCGATTACAGAATACACACACAATTTCTACAGCCTATTGTAGCATATTATTGGACACGGAGCGTTTTCCACGCTGTGCAGACGGATTTGTGATCGCAAATTTTAGTCCTGTAAAAATACGTGATTTTTATGATGTGCGTGTGAACTGAGAGATCACCTCGCAAATTCTTGAATGGAATATTGTAGGTTTTAGTAGGAGTTGTAAAACAAATGTAGAACTGCGTCCTGAAATTTGTAGTGAAATAATTAGAAGATACAGCCTGAAATGTGTGATCTCTCAGTTCTCACACAGCACCTTCTACATCTGGGAGGAAACCTGCATGCCTGAGAAATAAAAATTCAGGGGCATGTGAAGTCCCCAAACCGTATTGGGCCATATCCCTCATTATACGAAGGAAGGCCTATATCCCTGCATTCAGAAAGATGTAGATAGATATTTGTATAGAATTATTAAGATAGAGACGTTACCTAACCTATCCATACTTGGAACTGGTAAAACTAGTAAGACGGGAAACTTGCAATTTTCCGCAAAACCATAACTGGCATATTTTCTAGATGGCTTAAAATATTTACGGGTGTTAGTAAAGAACCTATGTAATATCCCGGAAGATCTACCTATACCCTTTTGACCTTCCTATATCCTAATTATTGTATCCATGTCGAAATCACGGCATAAGCTTTAGCGATCTTTAGCAATGGCAAACATGTCTGTAGTTAGCACTGTCTCGATCTGGGAGCTTGTGGCAGACAGACACTGGCTGGAGTGAGCACACTTGTCTTTGGTTTTTGTAATTCACCTACGGAACACTGAAAATCAGTCAAGTGCGAGGAGAACTTAGGGTTTTAGAGTTCCATAATTACCTAACATCACCTTTGATAAACCTTTTAAAGTGATAAATTAGTCAGGTTGAGGTTGTATGAAGAAAATCGCGATATTAATTTGTGACAGCACGTCATAATTTTTTCTTTTAGTTATGCGGAAAGACTTTTTTTTTTTTTTTCTTACCAAATTTCAAGATTTGTCGGTAAACGGGAAGTATAGGTATCAGGAGGCATGGCAGTATCCATGTTTCAGCTTGACACCTCTGTTTCAAAGAAAACGTGTCTTGATGGACAGACAGACAATAATCTAATCCTCGTGTTCCGTTTTTACTTTTTGTGGCGCGAAAATACGTTCTGTTAGTAAGCTTCACATGGTCTCTGAAGCATACTTGTTAATGCTTCTACTAGTAACCCAGCCCAACCGCGTCAAACGCTGCTTTGCTTATCTTCGCTAATCGAAGGATTAGCGAATGAGTTGCTTGCGTTTTATTCCGCTATAGTGCGTGCTGATTCAGTTCCCCAATGACGCTGTAGTGACGTCACGCAGTTCCGACTCGGTGGGGCCCGAGTGAAAGTGAATCGGACCGGCATTCCTTCAATCTTGTTTAGCCTTTAAGTGTGACTGATTGCATATCAGTCATTTGAAGAAAGTGATCTAATACATATCTAATTCGTACTTTGGTGCAACAAATACATTGTTTCTAGTATGTAAATGTGGATTTAGATATAAAAACATGAAGAAACGATGGGGTTTGCAAATTGGGAAACAAAAATGCATTTTGAATTCGTGCAGGAGCTGGATCGGTCGCATCATCAATGCACATTCTTGGTTTGATTGGGTTATACTTCAGGGTCGCATATAAATTTTCTGAAAAAAGAGAACTACCTTTCACAGGTCAATTATTTTAAGTTTATTTACATAAGCTAATGTGGTTTCGGCATGTAAAAAGAATAGAATCATCCCGCCTAATTCCGTGGGTGGCGTAAAATGCGACTATGGGACTTTCCACCAAAAAACGTCTATAGACTTGCAAGTTTTTACGGCGATAGGTTCGCCTCCTGTCATGTGTGCATTTCTGTATATTTCGTAAAGTGAAGTAGATGATGTTCCAAGCATTGACATTAGCTAAATAAAGTAAGTCTTAGCAATGATAGAGTTTCAAAGGGAACTTGTTATCTTCCAAATGTTAGGTCGATACTTCATTTACAGAGATTATTAATGCGTTTTGAGGACACAAACGTGATCCCTCAGGACCTAATGTTTGTCATATTTCTGATATTTTGTAAAATATTTCCATAATATTATATACGCACTTGATCAGACGATTTTAAAGTCTAGGATATAACCAGTTTTTTAACGAAAAACAGTTACTTCTTTTTCAAACTTTTCTAACATTAAATTCTAGCCGGTTTTCTGATAGAAGCTAAACATTCTTGTAATTCTATTCACACTTCTTCTTCACTCTGGAAGATCTTCTTCATATGACAGTCTATTTGTCTCTTCAACCGTTTTATGTCCTGTTTAAATGTCAACTGTATCCACAGTCTTACAAAACCAACCTCAGTTTTTAAGAGACTTCAAAAAAGGAGGTTCGCAATTCGACTGTAATTTTTTGTTATACTATTTTCGTCAATTGTTAACCGAAATTGTCTTTTTTTGTTTGAAAGTGTTTAGTACCAGGGCAGTTTCATTAAATTTTAGTGAAGATCTGATGATGCATGCCGGAGATAGGGACCAGAATCTTAGTGACGTGGGTTGTTTAACCAATTCTTGGCAGTTCAACAACAAAAACTTTTATAGTCTCAATTACTTTATAGCACGTGTTTAGTATAATAAAGTAATTATTATTCTAAGTGTAACCATAATGGTTTGTATGCAGCTCGCAAGCAAGGTCGCCGGATCAACTCGATATGAAAGTTTGACTTGGTTACGTCAATTTGCAACTAAAACAGGCATTAACACTTAACACTGAGTCATGAGGACTGACCTAAAAGAGTTGAAACTACCCGTGAATATGGATTTAGAACTTTCTAACATTCACTACAATGAAAGGTACTTAGTTAATTAAAGTTGCGATGATTGGCCATATAGGTAGCAGAACTTATGGAGTAGGAGGAACTCCCTACTTGGAGACTCGGACCTGAATCACGATTGGTGATGGTAAGAGCGCTAACACATGAAGCTGTGGAGAGGCGGATGTACGGCGTGTACGGCCAGCGCGAGGCATGAAGCGCTCTGATATGAATTGAGAACATTATCTTTTAATGATGAAGGCAAACACGTAATGTGGAATGACTTTATCTCTCCGTCAATGACGAACTGTTTGGTGTAGTGGTTAGAAACGCTGATTGCTATACCAAAAGATCGCGGGTTCGAATCCCGCTAGGGGCATATGTTTGTATGTTGCATATTGTTAAAAACTCGAATGTAAATACTTTCAATTATAATAAAGTTTAATGGTTTGATTTTCCGTGGTCTGATATTTAATTAATTTCTACATATTTCTGATGATTATCCGAGTTTATGGCAGGTGTCGCCACCATTTTGTGAGGGCACGTCTTGTTGTTTGAACGTTGAAGTGTCAAGTCAGATAATGAAAGTGTCGAAAATAAAGTACGTTAATTCGTGACATGCTGAAGTTTTAACAATATGGACATGTGTACCCGAGTTATGGATGTTTTTCATTTATATATGTAATTATTTACAAAAAAATGTATTTGTGGAGTATTTCAACCATAAGCCTAGATGCTTAGTGTGGAATTAAATGGCGCTGTGTGTATGTCCACGGATATTTATTCATCATCATCAGCCCCGTAAACATCTCACTGCAAGAATATAGGCTTTCCCTCATATTTGAGGGAGTATGGGCCGTAGTCTACCACGTTGGCCCAATGCGGGTTGGGGACTTCACATGCCCTGGAATTTTTATTTCTCAGCCATTTCCTCACGATATTTTCCTTCACCGTTTAGGAGCAGTCGGACAAATGCACATAAGTAATTAAATTAAATTTAAAAAGTAATTGGTGTATGGCTTGCCTGGGAATCGAACCCGGACCTCACAAATAGGGACCGCGTCCTAACCGCTGACCGGTGCGGATATTTATTATTTATAATTATTTATTTAATGAAAGCTTTGTAGTACGAACTCTACTAGGAGTTCTTTGATAATAACTGCCAAATAAAACAAAACATTTATCTCGTCAGATTAAGCTAAACACACCAAAATTCAGCTGAGGAGCTCCTTTTAAGTAATAGAATTTTAGAACGAGATTTTCGTAAGACAATTAGCAGTGCTGTTCTCATAAGAAAAAGGCAACAGAAATGAACTTAAGGTACTTACTATCTAATTGATTACGAAATGAACAAAAAGAACAACCGATTTTAATTCTTTGACCGAGAGTTATTTGCTTAAGCTAAACTTACAAAAATTCAGCTGAGGAGCTACTTTTAAGTAATACAATTTTAGACCGAGATTTTCGTAAGACAATAAGCAGTGCTTTTCTCATAAAAATTAAAAGAAAAAGGCTATAGAAATGAAGTTAAAGTACTTACTATCTAATTGATTACGAAATGAGCAAAAAGAACAACCGATTTTAATTCGTTGACCGAGAGTTGTTTGCTTTCCCGCCAATCTATTATTGTTTTGTAACGTTTTACAACTTACTTTTCCAACCTATTATGCCAACCTCTTTCGTTGATTTTAGAAAAGAATTTAAAAAAGGAGATGGATGAGGATTTCTTTTTTGGAAAAAGGAAACAATTGAGCGTCGGTGGCTCAACCGTAAAGACGCGGTCTCCTAATTCGGAAGGTCCGGGTTCGATTCCCAGGCAGGCCATGTACTAATGAATTTTTAAATTTAATTTAATTATGTGCATTCATCCGACTGCTCTTAAACGGTGAAGTGAAGAAGAAGGAAGGAGTAAACATAGTGAGGAAATCTGCATGCCTGAGAAATAAAATTCTAAGGCATGTGAAGTCCCCAACACGCATTAGGCCAACGTGGTGGACTATAGTCCATACTCCCTCATTATACGAGGGAAGGCGAATATCCCTGCAGTGGGATGTTTACGGGCTGAGATGATGAGGAATTCTTTAGTTTTCATTTAAAAATGATTTAATAAAGAACATACACATATCAACAGCCAATAATTCACTGATGGACGTAAAACGGCTGATACGATTTTGATAAAACATGTCTGCTTTCAAATTAAAAAAAAACCACATCTTAATTGGTTCACCCGTTTAAAAGCTACGCTGACCACAGACAGACATATACACATAGCGGTCAAACTTATAGCACCCCCCTTTTTGCGTCGGGGGTTAAAAATAATACCAGTCATACTTCATACTAATATTATAAAGGCGAAAGTTTGTATTGTGTGTGTATGAATGTTTGTTACCTCTTCACGCCTAAACGGTTGGACAGATATGGATGAAATTTGATAGGTAGACGGACTTTGATTAACATTGGGCATTTTTTTTGCTGAACCGATTTTGTTGAAATGTACCACGAGAACGAAGTCGCCGGCAACAGCTATTATCATATAAAATCTTGAAGGGTTTGTGTTTTTTTAAAAACCTGCTAGTTTTTACAAATTCCGAATATTCTATTTCTAATTCGATCTATCACGAAATTGTAACAACTGCTCGTAATGCGCGGAAGTAAGACAGAAAGATTAAGGTCATATGGGTCGCAGTTAATGTTACATCTGACAAAGCAAATACAATTTAAGGCTACGCTGCGCGAATATGAACAGATTTATAAACGTAATGCTTTCACGCGTAGTTGAGTATGCGCACAACTGTCATCTTTATGTTGATTGTTACACGTAATAAATAAGCTTTGACATCACAATACTTTTATATTCACAATGGCGTTGTTAACTTGAATCACTTTTGACCTAAAAGATGGGGTCGGAACTGGAAGTGAACAGATACTAGCGAGTAAACGAAAGTTTGTACAAGAGATTCGTTACAGCGAAATCAAAAGAAAGACCGAAAGTTGAAGTAAAGTGAAGCCACTTTTATAAACATGTAGGTATGACAAAGACGTCATATACGCAGAAGAGACAAGGCTTTCAGGTTATTGTTGGGGCTGCCGCGCTTCTGTAGCGCCTCTGGCATGTTCGCCGAGGCCAGCACCGACGGATTCCACGCGATTATGCGTAAGAAAGTGGTCTCGTTCATGAGAGTGTGCGGCAGCACCAACAGTATCCTGAGGGTGGTGGGAGGCAAACAGGAGTGCCCTATTGCTAGCCATTGGATAGCGCTACTAAAGGATGAAGTTGACATTTGAAATTTGACATTTTACTAAATTTTATTTATATTTATTATTATTGTTGTATGACCAATTTTATACTAACATAAACTAAGACTTACTAAAGGTCTTAGCATACGTGACGGGTAATTTCTCGGACGGAACGGAGACGGGACAGGTATAGTTCCTAACGTGAAAGTGGTTTTAAAACATACGTACAGGACTGTGTTCAACGATAGTCGTGTTAGTGCTGCAACCATATTTCAGCACAAAATGTTCGATTTTACTTTTGAAGAACTAGCAATGGTTGCCGTAGTATTAGATGAAGAAGATGCCATAACGATGTTTTTTCTATTGCCGTCCCGTTCCGCCCGTGTTTCTCGCCACGTGTATTTTATTGCTATGTTTTTAAATGCAACGATGTCAAAAAATCGTCCCGTTCCGTCCGGCACGAGAATAAAAACGTCACGTATGCTAAGACCTTAACCTAATATGGAATTATCCGAAATAAAATGTTTGATTTGATTGATTTGAAAGACATTAATAATAACCGGGACCGCATTGAGTTATCAACCAGAATTATTTTAACTTAACAAGTCTTCAAGAAAACTTATTCAGACTCCTTATCACAGGTTATACAGAACACAGATAAAACAAAACATAAATAGATCGCAGGTTGAACATTGATTACAAAGAACATTTATATCTCGATCTTATTAGTATATTCCAGTAAATTTACTTTGCAATGTCATTTACTTAATTTAAGGTGTCATTTTTAACACTAAAAAAGTGTAAAGAAATTCTGAAAGAAATGTGAATTTATTTTGACACCAAATGATATAATTCTTTATTTTTTCGAGAATTTCAAGGATCCATACGAATGTTCTACGATTTTGTCTACAAGGAACCAAATAGGTTTTTGTCTACAAATAGGTACCTACTTACGAGGGGTTCATTTCACTGAATGTGGCTCCTAAATATTCTAAAGAAACCCGTTCTACTGCAGGCGGAACTATATCTGCTTGGTTTGTTGCGTATGTGTGCGTACACGTGTAAATATCGGCACGGTTTGTGGCTTCACTTCTATCGTCCAATGTGGGCCATCTTTCGTTTTTCTTGTTCCGAGGTTACAACTTCATTTCAAATAAAAGGAGTTGACTATGAGATATTTTAATTTTATACCGTGTTGGGTAATAGGTACCTAGTTATTTAATATGTGATTAGAAATGTGTTTGTAACGATCTTGTACATTTAAATTAATGGACTTGTATATAAAAACTAGCCAAGTGCAAGTCGGATCTCGAGCAATGAGTATTTCGTATTATTAGACGTTTTATTGAGGTTCTAAAATTGAGTACCTAATCGTACATACAAAGTTTGACAATTTTGTCAATTAGAATCAAAGCGGCCATCTTTCCTCACAATAAAAAATCAATTATGACTGGAAAGCCGCTTTTAGACGTAGACATATATTAATTTGACACGACACAATAACTGCAACAAGAGGAACAATACTACAAATATATAATAAAATCTTGATATACTACAAAAATAATACGGTTGTAAAAGTAGGTAATAGTAGTTATTTCGGTCAACTTGGCCTAGCTTCGCTTCCAATATAAACCGCAATACGAAGTTCGTCACAGACCTTTATTCTTATGTAAAAAAAATATTCAAATTAATGAAAATACTTTCAATCTGCAGCTTATTACCAATATTAATGATTTTTTAAAGAATTTTGGAAACGATGCCTTTAGAGTTAAGCTGGAGATAGGAATTTGGAAGGTTTTATCGTAAAAGCGTCTTACAAAGTATAACTGATTATTAATAATTATAAATAAGCTCTCATATGCTTTAAGCTTTAAAAAAAAAACAGTTAACATCCTAAATAAAATCTTCAAAGCAAGTAACAAAAGAAACCACTTATGCCAATACCTTCTATTTCATATAACTTTTTTCCTTAGGGTAAAAAAAAATAATCCGGTTCCTATATGTATGTGTTATCGACAATCTGTATAATCCGTTATTCTATAGATCTTTCCATAGAACGGCTAAAACGTTCAGGCAAAGTATAAAGTATTTATTTTTATTTATTCCACACTTTACCTAGGCATTCTGTAAGAATACCGAATGAACAGCGGGCAAAGTTGCTCTGAATTGTAACAAAAAAATACTCAACAAACCTAATCAGCAGCGTCTGATTGTTCTGACAAGCGAATCTCGCGAAATGTATTTCACCATCATCTTCATCCTCGTCATATCAGCCGAAAGACGTCCACTGCTAGACAAAGGCCTCCCCTAAGAATCTCCACAACGATCGGTCCTGTAATTCACCGATTCTGATAAATTCGGTATGATTGAGCGCTGGTACGAGTAAAGTGATTTATTTCTATCATTTCAAACTTTACCTGGTCACTTAATGGCATTCTATACAATTCCTAATTTCATGCATTACCTAGGCATAGTATAACTATTAACGATAGATAAAATCTGTTTCACATTGCCTAGATGAACTTGGTATTGTATAGAATGACTAGGTATTCTATACAATAACCTGAGTTACATACTTTGCCTGTGACCTATTCATTTCTTTTATTCAAGACCAATAGATGCAATTAACACCAAAGTTTTGACATAATAAGTAGCAGGACATTATACTATTAAGATTTGATCAATAAGTCTGTGCTGACCCTATTTTGACCTCGTTGATTAACCTATTGTTTCTCTCTGAAATATTAATGGAAAACCATTGCTTAAGATAATTACTACAGACTTTGAAGGGCACCAGCGTCATTGGTGCGGATACCTTCAAATTCTGCGGTCGTTACCCTGCTTGTGCAGCGTGACGATTACTATAACACTTCCTTGATGGCTTAGACTTATGGTGGCCCTTTAGGGGGAGAGGCAATCAATGATATTAGCTTATTAGAGCTTCTATTTTAAAAGAGCAAGCCTTCGAGTTCTTGCTCAGGGGATTTATTTATTTATTTAACACTTTATCGTATATAAATATACAAACATACATTGAACAAACATATAGGACAAAAATTACAATACACAAAAGGCGAGCTTATCTCTGTAAGAGATTTCTTCCAGCAAACCCTCGGAAGGAAAAACCAATTGAAAGATTTTTATTGCAGACAAAGAGCGATACTTAAAATATAGAACAATGCATTAACAAAACATCACTGTTATACGAACACAACTGATAAAAGACAAAAGATTGGATTATTGCTTTTTGAACAAGCAGTAGCTTAAAAAAAAGCGAAATCGGAATACCTACAAAATAAAGAATTTTTAACTATACGTATGGTTAAATTTGTACGAACGCTAGATTTTTATTAAGCAATCAATACTCCTGTCACCTTGTATCTAAATATCTTGACGATACAATTTGAATGTAAGTGCATTCGCTGCAGGATTGCGCAAGAGATGATATAATAGGTCATATGCAATAACTTGTGTCAAACCGTTTGATGGTTCAGTCGTGATGCAGTGATAAGTGGGGCGAAGCGATAAGGTAGGCGATATAGTGTCTAGTTTGGACGTGATCTAGTCTTTAAACCGATACATCATTATGTTGGAGAGCCACTCACTAGATGAGGCTATGGGCTGTAATCCACCAGGTAGTCCCATTGCCGATTGGCGTACTGACTTTTCAAGTCGACCATGTAGTCTGGTATGAACATGTTAATATAGTGAATCAGTGAATGAATGAATTCCTTTTGTAATTTCTCTGGTTAATTTACTATGGGACTATTTGATTATCGTCACATCATCGATGTGATAACTGACGGATTCTGATTGATAAATAAATAATAATAAATAAATATTTTGGACACTTACATAAATCATTTAGTCCCAAACTAAGCAAAGCTTGTACTATGGATTAGTATCTATAAAGACTAACGGGCTTATATTTATATAAACATCCATGAGTACCCATGACGACCTGTTTGATGTAGTGGTTAGAAACTTTGCTACTATACCAAATGGTCGCGGGTTCGAATCCCGCTAGGGGCATTTGTATGTTGAATACAGACATGTGTTCCCGAGTTATAGATGTTTTTCATATATACATGTTTTTATTTACAAAAAAAAATGGATTTGTGTAGTTTATCAACCATCTGGTATCCATAACACAAGCCTAGATGTTTACTGTGGACTTAGATGGCGCTGTGTGTTTGTGGAAAGACATTTATTATTATTATTATGAGTCTGGAATAAAGGTTCATGTTCAATACCCAAACATTTACCCCTAGCGGGATTCGAATCCGCAACCGTTGGTTTCGCTGACAATCCACAACCGGTCGTCGCTCATTGCATTGATGGATGAGATATACTCCCACACACAATTATACGTGTCACACTTTATATTCATTTTAATATAATCACTTATAATTTCATTGCACTTAAGCAATTACATACTGGTATCATAATAGTCAGTAGCCAGACATGTGCCAGACGGTTAGCTATGACATTCGATACA